>CM066237.1:14774516-15374516 GCA_033675125.1 Athetis lepigone
GCATGCTGCTATTATGGCAAGTAGCCATGCTTGCATGTGGCCTTTTTTGGTATGTCGCTATGATCGTTTATGATTGACACTCGATTCAGAATTAGATCTGCCTTGGTTCCTAAAAAACACAAATTGTCTGAAATATATACCCTCAGGCCAAAAAGCATCATTCAAAAATAACGATAACTTGCTTTTATCAACAAAAACCTTATACGAATTATAACTACGTTCAAACTTAGGTGTAATTCTTTCTAATGTCACAGTTGTTTGCGTTCTTTCACGAATGTAGTTTTATTTATAATGTCCTCATCACTAGCCTCCTTACATATATTAGAAATATAAAGGGGTACCTTTGTCCATGCCGCTCTAAACTTCGAATTACAGTCAAAAGTAGCTCTTCCCGTATTACTAAAAAACTTATTTCGTAGCCTCTTTTTATTTGTCACAACAATCCATCCGTCATTTTTGTTCCCTACTACATTACTGGTTTTCACACTGCTCACGAATAACACTCACTGTTTGCGGCTCAGATACAGCGATAACGTCACTAGTCACACTCGCATTCCACTCGTTCGTACACTTAGTAGCGGCGGTCACGGGGGGTGTGGAGCGCGGGAGCGAGCGGTCAAAAACCTGTCGCTTGCGCCAGTTCGAAACCACCGTAGGGGCCTCCATGTGCCTGCGATCTACTGACCCATTTCGCTTTGTCCTTGCGCCTGCGCTTAGTAATTCCTCCGAAACCGAGGTACAGGCCTCCACGTGTCCGTCATCTTGACCTTGCGCATTCACAACAACAGTGTCTAATCCTTTGTTTGCATCTAATTCAGGCGTTATTGCTCCTTCATGTATATATTGCAAGCTTGCGTCACTGTCGTTACACTCAAAACTATTGATTAAACAACCTCCACGTAATTTGTTTACAGAATCAAGTTCACTGTCAACGACAGTTGACGGTTTCAATTTAAAATTCTGCATCTCCTGTAGGCGGGCGAAGGTCCATACATTATTGGGTTTGACTATACAGCAACGATTCTTGCATTATTAATTTTTAATATTACTATTATTAAAAATAAATACCAATACTTACAATTTCTACATGGGAGAAAAATAAAAATATAGGATGTTATTTGTCCGTACAAAATTAGCTTTCTTTGTTTTGAAATAAACGCCTTGAATTGATAATTATGGATTATTGACTGGACGTTTTCAATATGATTAGGCTTGGTTTGAGTTAATATAAATCAGAAGTATTTTAGTAATAGTAACAGTTTATGACTATAGTTGCAAAACTTCTGAAAAATTCGAAATAATTCCGGAATACTTCTGGGAAAGTTTCTTTAAATCAGAATTATTCAAAATGAATTTAAATTTAGAATTGTATTTTTTTGCAAAATATTTTTATATTTTTTTAAATATCGAATGGAATTTTGCATGGACCGTCGTGGCGGTGCGGGGTGCGGTGAGAGGGGAGATGCTCCCCCCCCGGAGAAGTTTTCAGAAAGATTCATACCCCGCAATCGAAAGTTTCCGCGGAATATTTCGCCCGAATTATTCAATAAGAATAAACGTGTTTATTTTTTGTGTGGTGGGTGAATTAATTATTCTTCAGTGGCACATAAGTTAGTAAAATATAAATGTTTATTTTATTATAAATCTGATCGATTAAGTATATATTTGTTAATATTTTTATAAAAAAATAAAAATCCCTTTAATCGCGGGATATCATATCTACATAAATGTTATCCTGCAATTAACAGGATTTTTATTTTTTTTGTTTTTATGTAGGTTATATCGAAGTCGAATGCTATTTTTCAAAATGTTAGTTGTGGAATAAAAAACCAGGCCGAGCATATTTGATTTGTTTTTTGAAAAAGGGTTACCTATGTTTATGGTTAGTTTGTATATAGCTCTGCTGTTCGCATCGCTAAGTATTCGCGAGTCACATAGATAGGTATTAGTAAATGAAGGAAAACCTAATAAATAAACTCAAAAACTATTGTGTCGCTTTCAAAAATTCTTTCACTGTTGGAAAGCTACTACTAATATTATAATGCGGAGGAGTTTGTTTGTTTGTTTAAACTCGCTAATCTCAGGAACTACTGATCCGATTAGAGAAATTCTTTGTTTTTTAAAGTCCATTTATAGAGGAAGGTATTAGGCTATATAACATTACGCTGCGACCAATAGGAGCGAAGCGTCAGTGAGAAATGTTGCAAAAACGGGGAAAATTATTCACATTTGAGGACTTTTGTTGCGTGCGCTGAATAAACGGTTTACGGGGGGCTAAGAAGTAACCAAAGGAAATTAAACGCGGATAAAACCGCGGGGGACAGCTAGTAGGCTATATTCCCTATGAACCCATTAGAGGTAACTGCTGTACTCGATCGAGTACAGCATTATTCCGAAGTATAAATAACAGATCTTGTAAATTTTAGGTGATACACCTTATTATTTTACTTCATTACGCTGTACTCAATCGAGTACAGTGGCTTTTAATGGATTAATACAATTTCACCGGCATTTTTCATTTTTTTTTGGCAGTTGAAATATTCCCAAAGTTTCAGAATATTTCGGAATACTTCCGAAGTATTCGACGGGAATGTTTCGGAATTTTTCCCGCCAGCATCTATATTTATGACCATGTGAACTTATTTTAAAATAAATTACTTACGACTGCGTGCCACCCATTGCTGTCTAACTGAAAGAATTCATTCCTCTTCTATTTAGCGCAAACCTACAGAAGAATTACGCCATCAGGTTAATATAATGAAGATGTTGATCACTGATTGTATTTTACTTCGTAATCCAAGATAACTTATCAGTCCGATGTAAGAAATGCTTAGGTCGTTCGTCAAAATAATAACCGTCAGAATCCTTTATACGTAGCCAAAGTCGCAAAATAATACCAATCAAATAATTAAACCGCACGGAAACACATCAAAACATAATATTCAATATTGCAAGTTTAAAATCAACGAAGTGAATGATTTGTTTGACTTTAGATGTGACATTGACATGAGTTTTTACTGTGTGGCCTGTATAATAAAAAATATATAACTTATTGCAACTTCATTGATTAAACATTATTTTGTGCGATATTTAAAACCAAAAACAATTATTTAAAATATATTATAAAACATGTCAACATATGAAATCATGATTCAGTATTTCTTCTGCAGATAATGTTTTATTTATTTGGTTTTACATTTCCATTTTAATCTTATTTCAACTGATCGATTAACATATTTCATTTGGCAACATTGTTAAAAACCGGAAGTGCAGACAGTCAGTAATGTTTTGAATAAATAATTAATTTATTATCCCATGATTAAATATCTTAATATTTCATGGTAAAACATAATAATACTTGAAAAAAATATTGATAAAGTTTGCATTAGTGTAATATAAAAAGCCCAGATTCGCTCGACTCCTTTACTTCCCAGTTCACCAAACTCGCTTTGCAAAGATGACAACTTTTCCTGCAGATTTAGCACATCTTTTAGCAACCGGGACGCATCTAAATGATCAAAGGTCACCGGTGGTAACTTATGTAGCTCCCTCGCCACAAATATTGGAAGTCGCTCAGGATCTGTAGCATCTACATGTTTCAGCAAATCAATGATGTCCTCTAAGTCCTTACGAGACTTCTCCTCCTTTTTTCTATTTATCATCTTTTTCACTGGCACAGCTTCAAATAATAGCTTCTTAGCTTTTAAAATATCCTCCGCCGTAAATGCAGTAACACATATCCTCGATAAACTTGTCTCATCCATAACTGATATTTTATTATACACGAAAGCAAGCACTTCATTGATAACAATGTTGCACGAACTACACTTCAAAACATTCGAGGTCATTGCCCCCGACAACAGCTGTTTAAGCGCACACGAATTACTTGTCGCACAGGTCCGGCCTTAACAGGCGCGCGCGCATGACTCATGACTCATGACTGTTGGTGTTTATATAAATTCACATAGCATACAATGTGAGCACTATGTTCTTTACATTTCTTCTGTCTATCATTGACTGAATATACTCTGGCAGCTGGGAGTTTGTCATGCTCACTCAAATGTCTCACTGACGGTGGCGTGTGTGTTGGATCATTTGGTTCCCTTCAAAATTGTTGATCTATTTGGTGCCAATCCATACGTCATGTCCGTGAACGGGCGCTGTCTGCTGAGACTGGTCATCTCTTAGCTGTCACAGTAATTTTAAAATTTGTTTTGATTATTTTAATATTTCTAACATGTCCGACTTGTTACGTTGTTCTCACATAGTACCTTAGATACAACAATGAATGATGTAACCAAATTATTGTAATATATTGATTTTAAAAGAGTGTCCATGGAGTTTCTTGCTCGCTCTTCTCCATGGGACCTACTTTTTGGAACGAGCAACTAGCTTCATTTTTTTGACCGACTGACACCTTGACGATTCAAAAGTACCTGTAATTGGTTTATTTGAATAAAATAGTTTTGAAGTTTGAAGTTGAATCCATGTTTCAATGCTGGCATGTGGCTATTGTAGCATGTTGCTAAGCTGGCATGTGGCTATTGTGGCATGTAGCTTTCTGGCGTGTTGCTGTTGTGTCTGTTGCTATATTGGTATGATTTGTATTGTGGCATGTTGCTATATTGGCATGTTGCTACAATGGCATTTTGCATTATGGCCTGTTACTGCCATGTTTTTTATTGTGGCATGTCGCTTTTGTGGCAACTCGCTATTGTGGCCTGTTGCTATATTGGCATGTTTATTATTGTGGCATGTAGCTATTGTGGTATGTTGGTATGTTGCTATTGTTACATGTTGCTTTGAAGGCATGTGGCTATTGTGGCATGTTGCCGCGCGGCGACTCTCGGCTTACCTGTCCGCGCGAGAAATGTTATTTTTTTCTTTATGACCGCGCGAGATTCTTTCAACAAAAACGGTTATTACTGCAAAGCTGCTATAGCTACAATCAAATAAAATACCCACGGAAAGCTCAAAGAATACAAAATTTCATTTGTATAAAAGTAAATTAGGTACTTACTTACTTAGGTAAAACTAATAATAAAGTACGGAGTTGAGGATATCAATAAAACATCGTATTTATTTTTATTTCGAGCTTTACGAAATAGGTAGTGGTTACTGGTGACCATGTTTTTATTAATAATAATACAGGGATATACCCTATGACCTTAATATATATTAATATAAATAGGTATTTAGTTTTCTGTCATGAAAAAATAAACAAATGTCCATGGACTCGAGGCACCAGCACTAAAATCATGAGTAACGTGTTGCATTTTAATAATTTCTAGACCCCACATCAATATATTTTGTTTGTAAATTGCTATTAATATGCTAATAGTGAAGGATTCTCGTATATTTTGCATTTACTTAACAAAAATAACAATTAGAATACATTGTAAAGAACAGGGAAATATCAAACGATGATGGCGTGCGTAGTGAATTAGTGATCATAACGTTTCCAACTAAATTATACTATGTAATCAAAACGTATTGAGATTGTCGGAATAATGCATATTTCGCAAAGGAAATGTCTTAACGTTTATTTTGATGTCAAATAACAATAAGGTATAAAAACAGAAAACTTACCTAAAACCACACTTTACCACATTTTTGTTGGCGCTTCACACACAATCCAGAACATAATGTTCTGTGTCTGTGGTTCGTAGATTTGTGATCGTTCGAATCGTTCGTATTACGAAGACGAACTGTCACTTCAATATTGTTGACGTGACAACGTCTTAAATTAGGTTGCGGCTGGGAGTCACTTATGAAAAAGTGTAACGCTCGGTAACGTTACGATGAGTCACCGAACGAGAGAGAGGCCCGCCGAATGCCTTGCGTCTCTCTCCCACTCAACTATGATCGGTAAAAGACGTTGTCACGTAAAATCTTCGCCCGTAAAACCGACTTTACAGGCAACCATTTTTTTTTTTCTAAATTTTATGTTGCCAATGCACAGAAAAATATTACTCATGAACGACAAACATTTTGACAATGTTGTTGTATATTATTTTCTTAGTTTTTTTAATTGTGTAAAACATTAAAGTTATAATTAATATACAGGTACCTGAAAGTGGCCATTTTACTGGGCAGCGAGTATTTTATAATTCGGTCAAATTATTAATATTATGTATAATTAAGGCAAATACAAGCTGGAAATTTTTGCACTCTTTTCTGAGAAAACATTTCTAAAATATTGCTGCGCATTGTAGGCATAAAAGAAAAGAAGGTGGGCGGAGGTCCATACGTTATTGATAGGGCTGCCATCACCTAAATTGCCGACCCCGGACAAACACTTCAAAAACCCCGGACATTTGGATGAAATTCAGTATTTATCCCGGACATCCCAGAAATAATAATAATAATAAAAATAAAATGTATTCATTTAAAAACAGCTTGTTTGCTAGTTATTTAACAACGGCAGTTGTAGCGGGTGGTGGCGCGCCGGGGGTCGTTCGGACATCGGCCGTTATCGGCTTTTTTGAAGCGTAGGAGTTAGCTTGGTTGCGCTTACCAATTACGAATGAATTTTTAACTAAGATTTGTTTAGCTTTATCGGTTATCTTTTAATTAATTGGGAATACCCTGACACTAAAAGTGTCCGGGTTTCACCCGGACACTTTTTGCCAGCCCCGCCCGGACGCTCCCCGGACGCCCTCTAAACTAGGACAAATCCGGGGAAACCCGGACGGATGGCAGCCCTAGTTATTGAGCTTGACTATACAGCAACGATTCTTGCACATGGATGTATAATTCTTGCATTATTATTTTTTGATATTACAACTATTAAAAAAAAATTATATATTTACAATTTCTACATGGGACCAAAAATATAGGTTGTTATTGGGATTGTTCACGTTCTAATGTCGCCGATAACTCACATATCGCGATGCAGGATTGTCAGCTGTAGTTCGCATGTTCGGCGATAGATTTCGCCACAATTCGTACAAAATTAGATTTGCTTTGAAATAAACGCCTTGAATTGATAATTATGGATTATTGACTGGATGTTTTGATTATGGTCAGTCTTTGTTTAAGTAAATATAAATCAGAAGTATTTTAGTAATAGTAAGAGTTTATGACCATGTGAACTTATTTTGAAAATAATTACTTATGACTGTGTGCCATCCATGTTGTCCAACTGAAAGAATTCGTTCCTCTTCTATTTAGCGCAAACATACAGAAGAATTACGCCACCAGGTTAATATATTGAAGATGTTGTTCATTCATTGTATTTTACTTCGTAGTCCAAGATAACTTATCAGTCCGATGTAAGAAATGCCAAAATAATAACCATCAGAATCCTTTAAACGTAGCCTAAGTCGCAAAATAATACCAATCAAATAATTAAACCGCACGAAAACACAACAAAACAAAATATCCACTAAAATCTAAAAATATATTATTGAGATAGCTTATGCAAAAAGCAGCCAAGCCAGCAAATAATTTTTAAAATTCAATTCAAAGTTTTCAGTTTTTTTTATCTGTTCTTGCTTGAACACAATGAAATAGCAGCCACACACAGTGACAGCCGTCGACTGTCAACAGTGTCAACTTGACGGCACTATTTGTGTTGTTTATAACCTCCAAATACGATTATTATTATAAAAATATACTTTTTTCATGGAAGTTATTGTGAAAGACATTTTAGATGGCTAATGCACATAGGTACTTACATCAAAGTGATAACTAAAGTACAAACGGATTTGTATGGTGTAATAGTTGGAATACTCATCTCACAAGTTGAACTAAGGTTTTCTTAATTTGAATAAATTAGCACAAGAATTCACAATCCGGTATTTGACACCATCATCAATTGACGTACTTTTTATGAGCTGTCAAAACGCAATTCTCCAATAGACTTTGTACACAGATTAATAAATAGTTACTACGTAACAGATACTTCACTCCAATACAAAAACCAAAATACCTACGCTATAATAACCTACAAAATCATAATAATAATACCAGTTGTTTGCAGCAAGGAGAAATGTACCATAAGTACGCACAAAGAGAGTTGAGATTCTTTTGCCCGCCGCGCGACTTACGTGTGTGCGTGTCGTCCAGCAAATCTGCTAGGGTTATACGTATGATGATAATGGTAAATAAAACGAATGTTTTAGAAAAACAATTATTTTTTTATTTATTGATCAAATATTTTTTAGTTTGATAAAATGACTGATGCATATTTTTCGTTCCTTGAATTCCCGACTTATATATTTTAGTGTCGAAAATATCCAAAACCGCGTGAATAATTTTAAAAAATAATCAAAAGGGAAACAGGAGAATTAGGAAACAGGGGAATTGGACAATAATCACGCAATAATTACGTGGTTTCGGCATTTTGGTAGTCAGCGCTGTACCCGTGACGCGCGAGCACTCAGCCGGGCGCGCGACAGCCCGGTGTTCGTTGTATCGTCGACGATACGCGAAGCGGTAGGCATAAAACGCGTGACCTTGAGCGAGTGACGGACGCCTGCTTTGTATGCCAATACCTGCTTGTGACGTCATAAGCTAGCAACCCTATTGACTAACTATTTATTGATTTTAAAGCAATTAAAAATCCAATTTTACAGTAAATTAAAAACAAATCCGATGCTTAGGACTAATAAAAAGATAGGTTTTATAAAAAATATGTCTTAGATTTATTGGTTAATAGTGTCAAATACCGTTGTTCTGGCATTCCGGAACGCACACCAACGCTAAGTCGAACAATAACTAATTTTTGAGATAAAAGAAATAATAGGTAATGATATAAAGTGTCAGCGCATTTGTTTACTTACTTAGTGTAATGACGTCATAACCCTAGAGCAAATATGGCGCCCACGGCGTCTTCCGTTTTCGGAAATTTTCGCGCGAAATTTGAAAATACAATTTATAAATGCGTTTTTAGGGTACTTAGCGTTTAAATAAAAATTTTGTTTTTTTTTAGTGGTTTCTTAGTACTGTAGGAGCTATTTGAAATACTTAAAATAAAGAGTGTAATACCCTATTGCTACATACGTTTTATTAGAAAACGTCGTTATCTCAGTCGGTCGCAATAATCTAAATGGCAGAAAGAACAATGGCAAAATCTTATTTGAATTTTTCACAATTACCCCTAAAAAAACGTAATATGAGCATATTTTTTTTTTTTTTTTTGGAATTCTATTCAAGGACTTTAGTAACCAAACTTGTTCATACAAAAGCAGTCTATAAGTTATGTTAATGTTTCATCTTATTGCTCTCCTATTGGTTCTCTTTTCGTTTATTGAATTGAAATAATTTAAATCATTTGTTCTCTCACGAAACTTGTTAATATTGGGGGTTAAAAGGTTAAAGAATGAAATTTCACATGGTTTTTAGGACGTATGTACATACCTACTTCTTAAAACTGTGAAACATTTATATATTGACTTTCAATTGTTTTTTGAAGTGAAAACTTTTTTAGCGGCGTTGAGCACTTTTTCTGTAATGGGTATAAAATCTTAAACTCGCGTCAGGACACGTGACCTGATCGAAAAAGCGTAGGACGGATGGATAGTAGACAGCTGTCACCATCCATGGATGCGCGTGGCACGCTGTTAATAATCAAGTTTTCACTTCTGCCGGCACTCCCGGAGTGCAACCCGTCTTTTTTGTTATTCAACTTGGACGAAAATGATGGATACTGCGAAAATTCGAGGGATTTTTAACCGACTTCAAAAAAAGGAGGAGGTTTCTCAATTCGACCGTATACCTATATGTTTTTTTTGAAGTGAAAACTTCTTTAGCGGCGTTGAGCACTTTTTCTGTAAGGCTAGCCGCACACACACAATAATATTGACAATAAAGTACGTATTGTCAATAATATTGTGTGTGTGCGGCCTGTATTGCGGTATTGGTTATATAGAATCTAGATTATTGACAATTTTGTATTGACAATATTATTGTGTGTGTGCGGCTAGCCTAATGGGTATAAAATCTTAGGCTAGCCGCACACACACAATAATATTGACAATAAAGTACGTATTGTCAATAATATTGTGTGTGTGCGGCCTGTATTGCGGTATTGGATAGATAGAATCTAGATTATTGACAATCTTGTATTGACAATATTATTGTGTGTGTGCGGCTAGCCTTAAACTCGCGTCAGGACACGTGACCTGATCGAAAAAGCGTAGGACGGATGGATAGTAGACAGCTGTCACCATCCATGGATGCGCGTGGCACGCTGTTAATAATCAAGTTTTCACTTCTGCCGGCACTCCCGGAGTGCAACCCGTCTTTTTTTATGTTTATTCTTTTGAAGGCGGTTATTATTTTTTTGGAAAGTTTTTTTATTAAACGAGTTTCGACGTGAAGTAACGACGCAGAAACAGTCCGCAATGTCAATGTTGCGTTTGGAGAGGGGGCTGCTAATGAACGGACTCCAAAACTTGAGTAACTTCGGTTTGAAGAACGAGCCACGAGGAAGACCGCCCACACAGGTGAATCACGAAGAATTAAGAGAAATGGTGGAAGCCAATCCTTGTCAATCTACCCAGGAATTAGCGGCTTGGTTTGACGTTACCTTACCCACAATATTGACTCATTTTTGTCAAGTAGGTAAATAAAATAAAAAATACGAAAAATGGGTGCCTCATGATTTGATTTGCAAAAAGAAATGCGTGTTGAAACTTGTGTTGCCTTGTTGAATCGGTACAGAAATGAAGGAATATTGGATCGAATTGTGACATGTGATGAAAAGTGGATTCTTTATGATAACCGTAAAAGAAAAATGCAATAACTGACTTCAGGTCAAACGCCACAACAATGTCCTTAACCAAACTTACCAATAAAAAGGTAATGGTAATTGTTAGATGATCTCAGCATGGTGTTATTCACTATAGTTTTCTCCGATCTGGTCATAGATAATACATATAATACTGGGATCTGGTCAAGCCATAACCAAGCAATGAAGCCTTTCGATTGGTATGACAAAACTACAGGTGATTATTTGACGGGCCCATTAAAAAAAATCATAAAAAATCATAAAATCATATTTATTTTGTAAATAGGTTATATCATAACACTTTTACACGTCAAAATTTGTTTTTTTTTTATTTATTTTAAGCGAACGATGGGGCCGGTGTTTCGTAGCTGGACTGCTCTGAGAAGAAACATCCGAAACAAACTCAGAGGTCAAAGTCTCTTTTAAAGTCCATACAATCGTATTGGTCAAAAATGTGCGAGAACCATGGAGGTTAATGTCTGAGGCACTCTCTTGATGAGAGAAGGACACAGATTTGAGTGGATTGGTCTAGTGGTTAGTGACCCTGAGTCCCTGACTGCTAAGCCGGAGGTCGTGGGTTCGATTCCCACCCAGGACAAACTTTGTGTGATGATGAGCATGATTGTTTGTTCTGTGCCTGGGTGTAATTTATCTATAATATGTATGTATTTATAAAGTATATAAGTATATGTATATCAGTTGTCTGGTTACCATAGCACAAGCTCTAAGCAGAGCTTAACTTGGGATCAGATGACCGTGTGTGAGTTGCCCCAAGATATTTATTATTATTTTTTCTGTTGATTAAAAAATGATTAAAAAATGATTAAAATGATCTTTATTTTGTAAATAGGTTATATCATAACACTTTTACACGTCAATGTTTTGTTTTTTATATTTTAATCGAACGATGGAGCCGGTGTTTCGTAACTGACTACTCTGAGAAGAAACATCCGAAACAAACTCAGAGGTCAAAGTCTCTTTTAAAGTCCATACAATTGTATTGGTCAAATTATGCGAGGATCATGAAGGTTAATGACTGATGTGCTTTCTTGATGAGAAAAGCACACAGATTTGAGTGGACCTGTCCAGACAGTGCAAGCATTTGTCAGCAATCGTTTAGCTCAACTTAAGACGTAAGGAGCCCAACGTTTTGACGAACAATACCAAAGTAAGGACATTTGGGTAGGCCGCATAACTACTCAAACTGTCAGTCAAAGAAAATATATTAGTACACGTGTATTCTTAGGATAATGAATGACCCACACGACCCACATAATCCTCACACTCACAAAAAAAAAAAAAGTATCATGTCAATAAATATGAAATTTATACATAAAAATATAGAAAAGATAAATATACTTTAAAAAGTACACATCAATGTCAAAAGTACAATAATTACCATGTCAATATATAAAAGAGTAAAAGTAAACTAATATTGACCTGTGTATATAATTGATGCAGCTCAATCCCAAGCATTTGAATCCTCTAGGTGATCCTTAACAGAGTAATAAGATTTCTTGCATAATCTACGTTTTATAAATGATTTGAATTTATTAATACTAAGTTTTTGAATCTGACTGGGAAGTTTGTTATAAAAGCGTATACATTGACATCTGAACGAACTTCCTATTTTCTTTAGCCTAGTTGAAGGGACAACAAATTTGTCCTTGTTCCTCGTATTTATGCTATGAATATCACTGTATTTCTTATACTGATTAATATTTTTATGAGCAAATAACAAATTCTCATATATGTACTGGCATGGCAACGTCATTATATTAATTTCTTTAAATTTGTCTCTTAGGGACTGTCGGGGACTCAATTTGTAGATTGCACGAATAGCCCTTTTTTGCAACACGAATATTGTTTGTATATCGGCGGCATTTCCCCACAATAGAATGCCGTACGACATCAAACTGTGAAAGTAGCTAAAGTAAACTAAGCGGGCTGTTTCCAAATCTGTCAAATCACGGATCTTTCTAACGGCGTATGCTGCAGAGCTGAGTTTTTTAGAGAGTTTTTCTATATGGGGGCCCCACTGAAGTTTGGAATCTAAAGTTATACCCAAAAATACAGTGTTATCGTCGGGTTTCAATTCTTCCCCCTTTATTAGAACACTAGTCTCTACTTTTGTGACATTAGGTAATGTGAACTTAATAAGTTTAGTTTTCTTTTCATTAAGAAGTAGGTTATTTATATTAAACCAATTAACTATTGACGCTAAGGCACTATTTATTTCGTTACTCAACAGTTGCTGACGTTTAACTTTAAATAAAAGTGAAGTATCGTCTGCAAACAATACTATGTCATGCTTATCTTTAATGAGATAAGGCAAATCATTAATATAAATTAGAAACAAGAAAGGACCAAGAATTGAGCCCTGAGGGACCCCCATTTTTACCACAGAACCGGATGATCTTTTACCGTTTACATCAACCCTTTGAATCCTATCACTCAAGTAAGAAGTGAGAAGATCCAGAGAGGTGGCACGGATCCCATAGTGGCGCAGTTTCCTGATTAAGGTTTCATGGAGGACGCAATCAAATGCCTTGGACAAATCGCAAAAAATGCCCAATGCATCGCATTTGTCCTCCCACGCTTTAAAAATATGTCCTAAAAGTTCAACACCAGCATCAGTGGTTGAACGACCCCTTGTAAAGCCAAACTGTTTATTATGCAACAACTGATGTTTATTAAAGTGTATTTGCATTTGACTTAAAATTAGTTTTTCAAAAATTTTACTAAAAGTAGGTAGCACTGAAATCGGTCTATAATTAGTGGGGTCAGATGAGCTACCCATTTGAATAATGGTATTATTTTACTGTATTTCATTAAATCAGGAAACTCACCACGATCAATACATTTATTAAAAATATTGGCAAGAGTAGGTGCTACTATATTTATTATAGACTTGGCAACATCTACGGAGTTACCCCACAGATCTGCTGTCTTTTTTACATTTAAGGAATGGAAAGTTTTAATTATATTGTTACAAGAAACATGATCGAAATGAAACTCAGTGTTACAGGGCGGGGACGTTATCTTTTAGTAAAGATTCTGCAGCATAAGGGGATGAATTTAAATACTTTGTAGTCGAAACGGGAATATCTGCAAAGAAGCTTTCAAAAGCCGTGGCGACTTCAGCATCAGATTTAATTATAACGTCATCAATAGTAAGACTGTAATTACTTCTTTGGTTTTTAGACTTTCCTGTTTCGCTATTGATAATATTCCATGTCATTTTAATAACATTACTACTGTTTTTTATTTTTAAACTTAAGTATCGCGACTTGGCCACATAACAAACCTTTTTAAATAATTTGGAATAATTTTTAACATATAAATTAAATTCAACACTTTTATTGAGAGCCCGTTCTTCGTACAACTCGTAAAGACGTATCCTACTTTTATAAATTCCGGTCGTGGCCCAGTCGCTGAAGCAGGCATTGCTGTTTACTGAAATAGTTTTTGGAACAAACGTTGAATTAAATTGATTGCAATACATATTAAAAAAATCATTATATTGTTGATTAGGGTCATCACTATTTTTCAACAAGAACGGTAATTTATTCGTAAGTTTACTTTTAAATGTTTCCAACCGACATCTAGACTTGGAGTTTACAGTGATATCTTTTTTTATAACTTTTTTATTTAAGATAGGTATTGTAATTAATTGTCCGCAATGATCAGAATCTACTGAGTTAATAATTTTTTTGTGGGTAGGTATAACATCTGTATAAATATTATCTATGCAGGTAGCGCTTGTTGGCGTTATTCTTGTAGGCTCTAAAAATAGATTTGCAAGATTGTATGATTTAAACAAACTAATTACTTTAGTATTTGAGCTAGAATATTCTAATAAATTAATATTAAAATCACCACAGACAATGATGGACTTTGCAGAGTTACAGATTTTGTGCAATGCTTCATCCATCACCTTCTCAAAGCAATCATACATTCCTGAAGGAGGTCTGTTATTAAACATACTGCTCCAATTCCACACAGGCCATTTCAATTGTTCGCTCAACAGATAGGCTCACAATATCCTTTCGCTCTTTAAATTTAATGTTATTATGTAATAAAATTAATGAGCCACCATGTATGGCACTTACTCTGCAGAACGAACTACCAACCTGGTGATTATTGAAATTAAACATTAACTGGTGGTTTTTAAGCCAGTGTTCGGTTATACAAAGAATGTCAATATTATTAAAATTAAGAAATAATTCAACTTCTAAATCCTTGTTCATTAAGCCTTGAATATTTTGATGCACCAGGTTGATACTATTAGTTACTTTTACATTTTGGCCAGAGGATGCCTCTATTGTCTTTGATTCTAATTTAAATGATTGATTGTATCTATATTTGATACTATATTATTTAATACACTAAAAGATTGATTGCCTTGCTCAATAGGAGCAAGTTGTTTAGCCAAGTTCTTGGCTGTAATACTAAAATAATAGGATAGCGATATAGCTATCTGTTGTTTACAATTTTTTGAGAGATAGTACCTGTCTACAAGATATCTATCTTTTGTCACAATAAAGTTATTGCCAACATAATTGTTGGTGTCAATTAATTCTAAGCAATCATTATAAATACTAATATTATGTAATGTCATGTTTAATTTATATCTAATATAGTTTTCTTCCTGTGGCAAGCTTTGACTATAGGGGAAAGTAAACATAACAATTTTCTCTAACTTAATATTGCACAAAGTTTTAAAATACTGAAGAAGTTCTTTTTTATTATCATTTCCCCTATTACCAACAAAAATTAAAAGAGTAGTATCCTGGTTAAAATTATATTTAACAATTGTTTTCATAATGTGAAGCAAAGAACAACCAGGCATACAGTGATTTATTATTGAGTGTCCCGGATACTCATTTGTCAAATAATGGCCTAAATCTTTTCCAATTTAATCACAAAACAGTACTATTTCTTTATTACAATTTTGTTGGGACAGACAATCATTTATTTCTATTGGCAAACTGACATTAGACTGTGGTGTGGTGTTATTTAGTATTGGCAATGAATGGTCCAGCGTAGAATCAAAATATGGTGATTGACAATGCTCACAGTTTGGTTTCTGTGTGTTCACTAGCTCATTCATGGCCAGTACATATTCCCTCATTTGGTTTTCTGAGGCTGTGTATTTTGTGGTCATCGCACTAAGTTTTTCTTGAAGGCGGTCCAGTTCACTTTGCAAGTCTTCTGTGTCAATTTGATATTTCCTAGTACATTTTTCTAAATTTGAAGAGTATAGGTCTAACTGTTTAAGTAAATTGAATCTTTCTCTGTTTAGTTTAACATTTTTGATAAAGAACTTTTGTTTCTTCACCATTTTCTTTGTTTTTAAAATGTATTTATTTATTTTGATATATTTTTTTAATTTATTTCTACTGTTAATGTTTACAAATTTACAGGATTTTGATTCGTTCTCATCTGTTAAGTCTATTGTGTTACAGGGGTTTATTTGAGAAACCATTGATGGGGCATAAGGCACCAACTCATTGAATAGACTTTGGTTCAACGAGGCGGTGATGTTGTGGTTAGTTGTCTCAAGTTCTGTAATTTGACTTTTTGCCTCTTGTAGCTGTTGTTGTAATATATGTCTGTGATTAAGAGCTTGTTCATACTCAGCGCTACACTGGCTGAACCCATCCACAACAAGTTGGAGCCTATCCCGGGCTTCTATGGCCTCAGTGAATTGAGTGTATAACTGTGCCATTTCACTGTTCGATTCCCGGCCCAATCATTTAATAATTTAAATATCTATAAATGCAATTTAAATGGTTTATAAAATTTAAATAATGTCTTCTTTCAGTAAAATGTTTTATCTACAATATTTAAGGTACTTTTCCTCAATGTGGCATAGCCGTGGGACGTCCTGTATACGTATACAGGACGTCGAATTGAGAAACCTCATTTTTTTTAAAACACTGAGTTATTGGCGGAAGTATCGCATGCGGTAGTGTCGCCCTCAACAAACAAAAAAAGAACCTGTCAGCTAACAGCTGTTTGTCATGTTGACATTGACAGTACCTATTACTAGTGGTGGGCGATTATGAATGATCGGCATAATCGATTTATTTTGTATTACTAATGTTGATAATCGATTATGGAATTAGTTACTGATATGTTTTCATAATCGAATGATGTTACTAATTAGTACTACTAATCCTGTTTTATGAAGTCGACAGTTCCGTGTCATTAGTAGTAGTAGAAATTATACCTATACTATAGAATAGATAGACATTTTGGTTTAGTTTCTTTTTGTTTTGGTGGTGTGTTTTGGTACTTTTAGTGGATTTATTTAACGGTAAGTTTACCGGCTTTGGAAATATAGTTTGTTTTAGCCTTTTACGTAACTCTTTTCGCTCGCTTTATAGCTTTTTCAAATAACCTTAACGAAATAAAAGTTCATTTTCTTTCGTGTAGTATGAATTAATAGGCAAGATGACAAAAAAAAAGTAATTAGTCCGTCAGTTAGATAATCAAAAAATTTGGGACACGTATTTTTTCTTTTTTTTCGTAAACAGAAAATGACGACAATACAATGCGTTGAAGTTTCGTGAAACGTCACGCCTCAGTATAATTTTTACTGAGGAGTGACGTCACAAGCCCCCTCTCCGGAACTTTGATGCTCTTTATCTTTGTATTATGTTATTAATTTGATCAAGCAAAAAATATGTGTCCAGTATTTTTGGACTGTCTAACAGACGGACTAAACAGAATGTCATTCTTTTGATGTAGTCAACATCCCTATTGACTGTTTTGTGGTTTGTTTATATTCAAAACAAATATTCAAACAACCTACGAAACATTTTACTCTATCAAAGAAATAAGTTTAGTCAGGTACGACAATATACAAGACGCAGTTGTGTTGTGTTATTGTGTTGTCGTTGTCCCCTTCCCACGCGACTGTGCCGTACGTGCGTGATTGAAGTGACTACTCTAACTTCATATTAGTAGTACTTAGTATTAGTAACTACTAATTGTTATAATCGAGATATCTCGAGACATTTCCATAATCGAATGATTTCGTTAGTATATCTCATAATCGCCCACCGCTACCTATTACCTGTTTGACATGTTTTTTTCCACAACCACGGATTACGGAATAGAAAAACTGTTTTCTTAGGAACTAAGAAGATTTTAAGTTGCTGTTTTTAGCGGTTTTCTTATTCCGTAGTTAGTTGTAGTTAGCTACGTATACAGCAAGCAAATTACAATCATAATGATATGTACTTTTAGCTTATAGTAAAGATTGACTGTTTGTCAATTGTATTGTCGGATTACGACGGTAGTTTATAACACAGACGTACTCAGTGCCGAGTGTGTTTTTTTAACGATTTGGTTATATACAGAGCTACTACTCTGTTATATTAGACAGTCGATCTGTTGTCAACATTTAGTTAAGTGTTTCCGTGTAATGTGAGTGTCTCGGACACAGCAGGATGCCCCTGTCGTGGAGCCGGGCGGCGGCGGCGCGCTTGTGGCGCGATGCGCGGCGGCGCTGGCTGGTGGGCGGCGTGCTGGGCGCGGTGGCGGCCGCCGTGCTGGCGCCGCGCGCGGGCGCGCCCGGAGGCAACTACCGCATGCTCACTACCTAGACATCATGTAACACTGCATTGCACCTCATGTAATTACATTTTATTGTTTGTTCAGGGTTGTGTTACTGATGCTGTGAGCCTAGTGTGTTGGGACATATTTCCTCACAACTCCACTCCTTCCATGTTTGGTTGAAATGTGGTAGAGATTGTTCATTGTTTGCAGAGAAGATCGGCAGCAGCAGTTATACAACCCTGCGTTAGTTTATGTTGACACTTGACAGTGACATTCAATCAAGAAGGTTAAACATATCAGTTGATCTCAAGCAGTGCTCGTCGCCATGCTGTGGGGATCTTTTTCACTGTAAGCAGCTTCCTTCCTCATTGAGTGAAGGTCCAAATGTAATAATAAATGCACAAGTTTCTATTTGGGATGTTACTTGATTTGTGTGACCTTTCCTGCACTATGGAACAGATAGTGCATTGTGAAGACATGCTCTGAAAGTATTCAGTAATGATATTCACTAGCCACACATCACAAACCTATGCTGGCTGAGATCTATAAAGCACACTGTGGCTGTGAGAGAGCCGCAAGCTCTAGCTCTCGGTGAGTGCAGCCTTAACATCTGTGTGAGAGATGTAAGTTAGGTGAGTGAACTCTGTTGTCTATGAGCTGTGGTGTTGTGTCACCAACTTATCTGTTTTTAAAGGTTTTGTGTCTCAATTATAATGTTGTTTTATAATGATTTGAAATATAAAGTAAAATTAATGTTCATTGTGAACTCTGTGCACAGCCTCAGTGCCCAGGCATGCTATAGACCACAGCTGGAGTTAGTTCTAATTACTTAGCCCAGCATGTAATAATATTCTTTGCTTTAAAGATAATTTTAAAAGCTAATTTACTATTATATTATTATAGTACCTATTACATAATGATAAGTTAGTTACAATTTATTCATTCCAGTAGTTGCATCTCGAAACCTGATACTCCATGAGGTTAACATCATACCCCATAAGCAAACAGCTCACAAGTGGTCACAGAGCTCTGTGGCTGCAGCACGCACTGCTAGCCAGATGGTATCATTTTGTAACTTCATAGTTTCTAATATTAATTTTATATTTAAACAACATTTCTGATTCGTCTTTAAACATAAATTAATAAATATTTTACTGTCCATGTGAGTTAGCATGCATAGTCTTCCCTGGTGGGTGAACATTTACCTTACTGCTACTGTGTACAACAATGACCATACAATGGTGTCAATTCTCTTGTGCACAAACTAACGTAAAATTTAAGTTAAGTGCATCCTTCTCTTTCCATTTCTTAAAGAAAAGGACAGAAGATCAACCTATTAGACCACTTTAAAATGCAGTGAATCATCATTTAATAGTAAATGATGATTCACTGCATTTTAAAGTGGTCTAATGGAAATAAAACTATTTAACTTAGATGTAGACTAGTAGCCATGTATGATGAAGGTCATCAAATACATCAGCTGCGGACGCATCACAGTGTGGCAGTGCCCTAGCCCAGTGCCGCAGTGCTCCAGCCCAGTGCCCCAGTGCCCCAGTGCCGAGCGCGGCAGGCGCAGCAGTTGTTTGATGAGCTGGTTGTGTCCCAAGGTTGCCTGCGCGCGGAGTACACGGCGTGGGCGCTGGTGTCGTACGTGCACTTCAGCGCGGGGCGGAGCGCGCGGGGCGGGGGCGGGGGCGGCTGGTGGCGGGGCGGGGGCGGCGGGTGGCGCGGCGGGGCGCGCGTGCACGCGGCGTGCGTCGCGCACGCGCACGTCGTGTCGCCCGCGCTCACCGCCGCACTCATCAGCGCGCTCACCGACGGCGTCGATTACCGGATTGTTAAGGGGTGAGTCGACGCACTGTGCGACTTTAGTTGAGCGCTGTGTTGCTCGCTGATTGTCGTATGCGTTTATGTTGTGCGCAACGTGATACTGTGGCCGCTGCTACTGTAGTTGAACGCTGTGCCCTTTATGTCCTGTGTGCCGTCCGCCCGCATGAACATAGATGTCGCATGTAGCGTGGAGCTGAGGTCGCGGCGGTAGTGGCGCCGGCTCGTGTGTGTGTGTCGTGCATGTGTGTTGTCGTGTGCAGCGTGATGCTGTGGTCGCTGGGCGGCGGCTGCGCGTGGCTGCCGCTGTCGCTGAGCGCGCGCGGCGCGGCGCCGGCCGGCTGCGCGCTCGTGTACGCCGCCTCGCTGCTCGCCACGCCCTTGCACACCGCACTGCTCGTGAGCATCTTGCATGTTACATTACACTACGCTGGCTGCTCGCTCTGTACGTGTCGGAGTGGCAAAGCCGTCGCCAGATCGGCTCGCAGTCAATGCCGTGACAATTCGCAGTGCGGGCGCGCGTCGCTGCCGGTGCTGGCGGGCGTGGCGGTGACGCTGTGCACGGCGGCAGCGCCGTTCGCGGCGGGCGCGTGGCTGGCGCCGGGAGCAAGCCGGCCGGAGGGCAGCGAGCCGGGCGCGGGCCGGCCAGCCGGCGCACAGCTCGCGGCGCTGGCGCTGCTGTACGCGGAGGTGTGCGAGCGGCTGTGCGACGCGGAGGCCATCCTCTACCTCACGGACGTGCTGGTGGCGTTCGCGCTCGGTGAGTAGCCTCACTCGGTGACAAGCGCAATAATACAATCTTTGTTAACACAAACGCTCGGCAAAATCTGACGGCACAAGCGTGTGTTCGGCAAAAGACTGCGAGCAGAGCCGCCGGCTATTTGTACCTGCTCCGTATCTTGGCAAGTCAAAAACCAGTCAAATTAACCCAAATTAGAGCGACTTGTGACTGTTGAAGAGTGCCAAATTGCCAATTCTACTGTCTACCATCTGTACATCTCTACCGTCTGAGCAAGGGTACCAACCAGACATTTGTCGGGGCCACACTAGATCGACCCGTGTCGACCGCTGCATTTACCCATGTTGGCACCATGTCTTTCATGTTTGAGCTCTAAAAAGCGTATGCGATGGTACAAAATACAAATCCATATAAAGAATACTAGCCGCAGGAAGCGAGTCGGTGCGGAGTGGGTGCCGGGTGGCTCTAATGAGCTATGACCTTTAGTATAGACATAAGTCGAATACGCAGCATTATGTGTGTCGCAGAGGTGTGCTGCGTGCTGGTGTCGGCGGCGTGGTGCGCGCTGTACGCGCGCGCCGGCCTGCTGTCGCCGGCGGAGGCGCGCGTGGTGGCGCTGTGCGCCCTGCCGCGCGCGCTCGACACGCGTGAGTAGTGTACTGTGTGTGTGTGCAGGCTGGTCGATGTCGTGCGCGGCGCGCGGCATGAGCCGGCTGCCGGGCGTGTTCGTGGTGAGTTGTGTGTGTGTGTGTGTGCAGGCTGGTCGATGTCGTGCGCGGCGCGCGGCATGAGCCGGCTGCCGGGCGTGTTCGTGGTGAGTTGTGTGTGTGTGTGTGTGCAGGCTGGTCGATGTCGTGCGCGGCGCGCGGCATGAGCCGGCTGCCGGGCGTGTTCGTGGCGCCGACGCAGGCGCTGCTGCTGGCGGCGCTGCACCGCGACGACGAGCCCGCCGCGCCCGCCGCGCCCCCCGCGCCACCCGCGCCCACTGCGCCCCCGCACTAGTACACTCATCAACACGACCTAGGGATATTTTATTCATAAATTAACCAGTGATTTATACTTTAGAAATTCAAACCACGGTTCTTTTATCGTAATAAAATAGGTTTTTGTTTATAAACAAGTAACTTCTTTAGGTCGGATCTCTGAAAATATAATGAACTCTGTTAATCTTACAAGTTTCAGGAGAAAGTACGGCGATGCCTATTGTAATTATGGTTTTTCTTAAATGATTGACGTAATTTAATAACTTACGCCAAACGGCACAATGCCACAATTTTATGTGCTATTATTACAATTCGGGGTTTCAGTCCTTTAAAAAAAGAGCAGTTACTTTAAAGTATCCCTAGAGCGTGTTGACGTGTGTTCTGACCTCGGAGCTGGATTGTAGACCAATGGACGTGTGTCACTGTAACTGGGGCCTTAGGACAGCCTTCTGTAGTTAGTGTAGTCGATAAGCAAGCGAGCGTCTGAGCTGCACTACAGTTAGCTGTTACGTTATTAAAAATTATAAGCGATTCAGTACCTACAAACACACTTTAGCGCGGTAACTTTAAATCTCATATGATGAGACATAAGTAATTAAATAGAGAGTTGAATAACTATGACAACCAACACTGATGGATATTGCGGAGTATATTCTCTCAACATACAGATATTACGTCGTGTAACGAGAGAGAACCCATTGTCTTAAAATTATTACTATTTAAAGATAACACTCTTATATGACGGAGCTATGTCGAGTAAGTAGGTAACCATAAACTCAGTTGAATATTCACACTTACTTGCTAGTGTTCATCAAAACTATGAAAACAAAAGATATGTGCCTAAAAAGATTTGCTCCAACTAACGAAAAGTTGGAGCAAATCGTTTGAGAAGCATACAAGTTAGACGATTTCCAATGCTTCATTTAAATTATGTGGATGAATAATGAACGATCGAACGACGCGATTTTCCCGCTTGTGCGCGATGCGCTTTTCCCTGAGCCTAGAGCAAAGTTCCCTAAACATAAACCCAACACTCGTATCCTTAATGGTCCATAGGCCACTGCCCAGTGTCTTTTAAGTTAAATGCAGTTTCCTCTTTCATTTCTTAAAGAAAAGGACAGAAGATATGTACATTTTAGTTTAATCCTGTCAAATTAGACAGCGTCTGAAGAAAATGGACGTATAACATTGACGTATAATTAGTCGCCATGTTTTGAAATCGCGTCTAAATTATCTATGGAATGTCTAAATTTGACAGGACTTACCTAACTTACATTTTATCTTCTGTCCTTTTCTTAATTAAATGGAAAGAGAAAGATGCACTTAACTTAAATTTACGTTAGTTTGTGAATAAGAGAATCGGCACCAATTTCATTTTATTTTAATTCATTTTGTTTAATTTGTCTTCACATAAAGTGGTGCTAAGTGCACCTTTCTCTGTTCATTTTATTAAGAAAAGGTCAGAAGATACATATTCGTTTAGGCTCAATTCACACGTACCACAACCACACCACAGCGACAACCACACCACAACGACGCGATGTGGTCGGGCGTACATTTTGTATTAAAAAGGAATATTACAATTCACACGTACCACATTTTGTGGTTGTTATCGACCACCTGTGTAATACGACTACATCGCGACGGCAACGCGGCGGCAGCGCGGCCACATCGCCACGACATGACGTCCACGCGCGCCTAGCTGGCGCCTGCGCTCCCCCGGCCTTCTTTCATTTTGCGTAGTATTGCGATGCCGCGTGGTTATCAGTATGAAATTGGCTTTGACTTTTGTTTTCCAATAAAGGATGTACCCAATTAATTCTATTTCGACGAATACGCTGATTTCGTCGTCTTCTTCTTATTAATAAAAGCCGTAACAAGGATAGCAACAACAATCTTTCCTCCATGACTACGTTCAGTCAAGCCGTGTTTCCTCTACGAAAGCCAGAGTATAACTGCACATGACCACGTGGTTACCACATTGCAACGACAGCGACAACGGAACCACATCGACATTTTGTCGCTACTACAACGCAACTGCAAAAAGCCGCTGCGACACTATTCACACGTAACCACAGCTGGACCACATTTTGTCGCTACGACGTGGTGTGATTGTGGTACGTGTGAATTGACGCTTAGTCCTGTGAAGTCCTGTCAAATTAGACAACGCCTGAAGACACTTGGCGTATTTTAATCGCCCTGTTTTTAACAAATATTTTATCTTCTGTCCTTTTCTTAATGAAATGAAAAGAGAAAGATGAACTTAACTTAAATTTAGATTAGTATTCCTAGTAATTGCTTACTTTTTTTTTAAATAGATAGGTACCTAATATTTTTGTCTGTCTTCTAGTGTTAGTGAAAACGAGCACAGGCTACACAGCCTGCTGTAGGTATTTACTGTGAATAAATTATTTTCGATTTCTAAATAAATGTTTCAATCAATAATTCCTTAAACTTATCTTAACTTCACTTATTGAATGAAATGGTTAAAGATTTTGAACCATTTGTTCCATTGAACTGTCTTGCATGTACGCGTTGCTGCTGCGATTATCAACTAACGACATTATATCTACTTAAATATACTTCCCGCCATCGCCACGAGAAAAGAGTACCTAAATAAAAAACTTCTATCAAGTTCCGTAGCGACCACACAATCATCAACAAATCGACCAAAATCCCATTAAATCAACATTATTATGTATAATAAAAAAATACTAGCAATTTTTGACACATCGAACACTTTTTTTTACATAGAACATCATTGCATCGAACGTAAACATTTGTGCCGCTAATTTGAAGTTTAAGTTCATGCTGATGTTGTCAATGTGTGTCGAGTTTCGAATTTCATGATCCGAAGGTTGCGAACTTGAAATAGGTTCTAAACGACATGAATATATTTTTTAGATAAACGATTACACAATATCTATGCGATATGCGTTTCGGCAATTAGTTGCTGCAATATATTTTTTGAGGGTCCAGCCACACTAAAATGATGTTATTAAATTAACAATGTAAGTCCTTAGTGTGGCGGCACTGCTTTGGCAAGTATTGCTGCAACTTTTTTGGATTCGTTCGACCCCCTGTCGATATCATGGGAAATATTGCCGGGCCCGGTAGTGCAGATTTTGATAGGAAATTTTTATATAGCTTTCTTTAGAGTTTTGGGGTTGTCATGGACTTCGAAGATGCTGGGTTCCACATGGATATTTCTCATCGGTGTTTACCAGTCACTCTTTTTTAGATAAGGTTATACTCATACAATCTTCAATATAAAGAGTTCGATTTCAAGCTCAATAGAGCGGTTATGAAAATTTTCTAAATACCTATACGTTTTGGGTGACATTCATTATAGTATTTTTTAAATGCTATAATGAATGTCACCCAAGATAGCGGCTGGGAGATTTTTAGATCTGCGCCTTGGCCTCACGTTTTGTGGTTTTCGGAGGCGCTGAAGCAGAAAATGAGGTCCATTTAAAACGCAAGATTGTGGCAAAATGTTTTCAAAATATTGGTCATGGGTATTGTATCCGAGGTTTCTGGGGACACTGATGCCGAAAATAAGGGTGAATTCAGAATCCAAGATGGTGACTATTTTTTTTTTCAAAATATCGGTCATGGGTATCGTTTCCGTGGGTTATCAAAAACTTTTGAAATAACGTGCGAATACGATTTCGATCTCATTCCCGATTTCATTTCATAACTCACCTGAAGTAAAAAATATTAGGTATTTAATGTCAAATTGGACAACTTTTCACTTAAAAATTCACCCACGTTCTCATTGAGTGGCGCAAGCATAGTTTTCATTGGGTAATAGAATACCTAATACAGTTTTCACCGCGGATTCAGAAGTGAGAACTGAAGCGAGATCTTACAGATTAGCATTGCAGTATTTCAACTATGCTTGGTTTAAAATAAGATTTTTATAAAAATTAGTAAATGTATTTAATTAGTTTCACTATATACGGGGTGGAAAGTTTTAATGGGCCTGAAAGAATTCTTACGGAATTGCACTGCTGAAAAGATTGAAATCGTAATTAACATGTTTATAGAAAATGTATATTAAGTAGGTAAAGTTTTTACTCCAACCAGAGTTAGCTATAGAAGTTTTTGATAACAGTGCCACGAAAAACTACGATAATACAAAGACCTTCATTGCCACTATCTTGAATTTTGAAATGGACTTGATTTTTGGCATCGGTGTCCCTGAAAATCAAGGAAACGATACCCATGACCGATATTTTGAAAAAAAAAAATAGTCGCCATCTTGGATTCTGAAATGAACCTCATTTTCGGCATCAGTGTCCTCGAAAACCACGGAAACGATACCCATTACCGATATTTTGAAAAAAAAAACGCCATCTTGGTTTCTGAAATGAACCTCATTTTCGGCATCAGTGGTGCCGATTCTGTTGTACACCAAACTAAACTTAACTATCTCTAAAATATCCTAATTTTAGTTTAGAGAACGTTTAAAGTTATTCTGTAAACCAGACTCTTTAAACTTAGAAACAGTTTTGACGTAACTAAAAATCGACTTTGGCATCACTTAATTGAGTAAACCATAGATTAAGATTTATAGGAAATTAAAGTAAAGAGTGAATGAAAGTGAGCAATATGATCTTAAATGCAAAAATCCTGAGTACAATTACATACCGATCTTTGATTGTTTATCAATAATAAAATACAGGGAGCATAATGACAGCATAATACTAAATTGTTGTTAACATTTTACTAATTTAAGATATAACAAAAATTATTTCAATAATCTGTGAGAGTCATATTACTTTCAGGCTTGCTAGATTAAATATTTTCTCGCAATGCCGGGTAAAAGTATAGCTCTTGGACAACTAAAAACAAAAATACCGTAGATAAGATGTTCAAGAAATGTGATGAATTGAAGCCAGTACAATGCACACTATGTAATTTTCTTTAACTTTTCTCCGTCTTTTTTAAACATTATAATTAACTCGGTAAAGGATAGCAACAAACATTAAATATGGGGAGTAGCGTAATGTCACTAATGTCAGTGTAATGACATTTGATTGATGTTTATGTTAATAGGTATAATGGTTATGTATCTACAAAATAAACAAAGACGATTTTTTAAAATATTGGGCCTTTGCTATGCTAGTTTTATAAATAAAATAGGACTACAAGTAGGTATTCTCTTCGATTACGGCCGTACCTTGATCATATCCTATTAAAACAACTGGATTAAGGAGCAGAAAACGAAGACTTCAATATTATTTTCAAACGTTGTGGTGTTTTATTCTTTGATGCCTATCAATATACCTGGACTTCTATAATTCATTGGAAACAAGTTGTTATTAGTGAAGTTGACTACTCAGCAACAGATAACCAAACAACTACTACCCAAATGCAGTATTTAACATTATTTCAAGCAAGTTCTATAATGTTCAGCTATTAGTAAAAGAATGTGAATGTGTGATATCAGATGTGAGAAGTATACAAATAAATAAAACAACCTGTGAAAACTTTTGATTTTATTTACTTTCCACAACCTCGCCTCTTATTTATATTTACTCCAGGGACAACAGTATTCCTTTTATACTTTCTTAAAACCGAGTTCATCCCAAATAAAACACAGTAGCATGTTGTGATAACTGCATCTCACTATGTTTTCCTGATGTACAACTATAGTAATATTTCATGGCCACACAATCATTGTGAAGGTAAGACGGTGCTGCAGTTTGCTATTTATCCACAATCCTTATAGCATGCTCCACACTTCTATGTGATGAACCCAACAAACGTTTCAAATCAGTCCTCTTAGCAGAATATATATATTCATATATTCTTTATTGCACACAATAAACATAAAATATAAAGATAAAGCAAAAATACAAAAAAAAAAACTTATGTACAATGGCGAGCTAAACCCAAAAATGAGTTCTCTACCAGCAAACCAAAATCTTGTAGTGAGATTTGCAACGGAGGATATGCTTATGTGCAAGAAAAATACCTTATACTCTTAAATAACTAATTGCAAAATAATAAATAATAACTACATATAACATAAGAATACAAATACAATAAATACACTACATATAACATAAGAATACAAATACAATAAATACACTACATATAATACATAAATAAATACATATATATTAACCAACAGACAGGAAATGTTTCCTAATTCCTTTCCTGAACACTTCTAAGGAAGAGCTATCTCGCAATGAGTGCGGAAGAGCATTCCAAAGACGCACAGCACAAACAGTGAAAGAGCCATCATATTTACTCGTAGAGTGGGAAGGGAAGCGTAAGAGAAGAGATGAAGAAGAACGACAAGTTTTACCTCTAGGTACAAGAAATTCAAAGCGTTCGCGAAGATACGAAGGAGACTTAGTATTGTGAAGAATAGAAAAGAGATAGGAAAGAATGTGACAATCTCGACGCTGCCTAATAGCAGAATCTGAATAAAACAAGAGAATACAATATGTATTAGGTATTTGCATAATTATTTTCTTTTAAAAGTAGGTAAATATTAGACATGTTATCAATGTTACCTCTCTTAGATATGAAGGTGCAATTTTCAAGCCCCGTTCTGGTTCCTCAGGTTATGAGTGGCTGTGTTGGGCCGAAGACTGATGACACATTCACAACATTAATATCAACATCTAGAATTCTTTGTTGTATTGTTGAGTATCTAAAACAAAAACTATATTAAAGTAATAATAAGTAGTATAGATAGAACATGGATAACTAATCCCGACTGTTCTTTTTTGTCTTTCTGCAACATGTCTAATAATATTTTATTGTCACAATGAACACACGGGTACTTATACACTGGTATACTTGGATAACACAATAATAAATACACAACATCAATAACTTTGTGTACAGACATTTGTGATCTAAGATATATCTTGAGAGACAATAGTCAGGGTTAGTGGGCTTACACTTAAAATAGGGTTACAGTTAAGAAACATTTGCATTGTTATTTTGACTGTCGGGCTGCCTTGTTTATGTAAGTAACTGAAAATAGGAGATGTTTTGCTCCCTTATGTTTATTCTTATTGTATTGCATGCATTTCGTATTGTATTAAAATAAAATGAACTCGTTTGGTATTCAACTACTTGCATACTAAACAAATTCAGTTCTAATTTCATTACAGACATGTAAAAGTGATATAAATCCTATGATTCATATTACTTTTACAGGTCTCTTTTGTAAATAGATGGACTCGGTATGTCTCAATTGACTACTTATGAGAAGAAATGCCGAAACAAACAACGGGGTCATCGTCTCTTTTCTAATAACAATAACTTTCTTATTTACCTTTTTTGAGTATCCACAACTGCTGCAATCGCATATGTTTCCATAATAAATGATTATTCAATGTACAATTTCACATCAACAATTAATAACTTTGAGAAAAATGTGTTTTAAATTTTTATTCATGACAAACTAATTTTATTCTACACCTTTTTAAACGCGATTAAAATTAGATAGGCAACCTTAATTTTAGGTGATAAATGTCAAAATCAGAATAGCTTTACTGGCATTTTGACCAAATTGAATAAAACTAAACGATATTAGAGCTGTCAAACTATAATAAGTTTAGAAATGTCACTTTAGTCAATTTCAGAATGAGTTAGGTCGTTTGACAGGACTTAACTAAATTTTAGCGATTTTTAATTTAGTTTAGCGATTTTTGTGACAACAGAATCGGCACCAGTGTCCCCGAAAACCACGGAAACGATACCCATGACCGACATTTAGAAAAAAAAATAGTCGCCATCTTGGATTCTGAAATAAACCTCCTTTTCGGCATCAATGTCCCCGAAAACCGCGGAAGCGATACCCATAACCGATGTTTTGAAAAATGTTAACCGCCATCTTGGATTCTGAAATGGACCTCATTTTCGGCATCAGTGTCCCCAGAAACCTCGGATACGATACCCATGACCAATAAGCAAGCAAGCTTTAGACTTTGAAAATACATTGTTGAATTATAATTTAAACCACCAGGTTAAGTAGTGGGACTTGCTTAGACAATATAGCACACAATGTGAAAAGATGTAAGGGAGAAATTATAGAATTAGGCCTTTTAGACCATACTGCACAGTTTTTGGAATGTCCTATTAAAAAGACATGTGTCATAAAGCGTTGGCAAATCAAAAGACGAAATTACTGTCAGGAGAATATAAATAAATTTAGAAATTGCATTAAGAGTCTCACTTTTTCGGATATATATAAATCAAGCGACGTCAATGAGGCCTACTCTTACTTTCTCGACCTATTCAGATGTTTTTACGATCTTTGCTTTCCCTACGAAATAATAACAAAATCGTTGTTTCAAAAGTCTAAATGGATTACCAACGGGATAAGAAAATGTAGCAAAAAGAAACGGCGACTACTATGGCAATACAGAATAAATCCTACCCAAAATAACAAAAAATCTTCTAAGACATATTCTGCTAGATTTAAAAGAGTTATTACATTAACACAAAGATCGCGAAATAATTACTTCTTTATGGCATTAAGAATTCTAAAACCTACCTCCCGAAAGAACCAATAGCGCAAATTCAAACTGAGACACAGAAAATCGCAAACCCTTTAGAAATAGCGCAGGCTTTTAACGAATTTTACGTCAATCAAGTTACAACACCAAAAAAACACCTACCAATACCTGAAATAAATGTACGCTCACATCCTTCAAACTCTCTGTTCATAGAACCGGCTATACCTCAAGATATATAATATAGGTAATCATATAAATTCCCTTCGAAATACAAATAGTGTTGGCTATGACGGAATATGCACAAAAGTGATCAAAGAAGTATCTCAATACATAGCTCCACATCTCAGCCACATAATTAATTTGAGTATTTCTAACGGAATCTTCCCGGAAAAATTAAAAACGTCAATAATTGTACCAATGTACAAGAAAAATTATAAACAAACCATGTCTAATCACAGGCCCATAGCGTTAATACCCGTTTTCTCAAAAATATTTCAAAAAGCAATCCATAGGCCCCTGTACAACTACCTTGAAAAATCAAGCATATTAGTGAAGGAACAAAAGGGATTTCGTAAACAAAAGACAATTAATATGGCCATTTACGATCTTCTCTTTCCTATTTTGTCAAATGTAAATAAAAGAAATCCAGTATGTGCTATCTATATGGATTTATCAAAAGCTTTCGATTATGTAGATTTCCCTATATTACTACGTAAACTTGAAAAATATGGCGTCAGGGGAAATGTACTTGATCTCATTAAATCTTACTTGACAAACAGGAAGCAATTTGTAGAAATTACGCAAATGTGCCTAAATACCTGTCGTGAGAAAAAATACCGCTCCAAAAGCGAAATAATTAAATACGGCGTTCCCCAGGGTAGCGTGTTAGGACCACTGCTTTTTATACTCTATATAAATGACCTTCCAGAGCAAATAGAATATCCCATGGTCCTTTTCGCTGACGATAGCACCGTAGTAATTAAGTGTAATGACCCTAATACCTATGAATATGAAATAAATATGACATTAAATACAATTATATCGTGGTTTAACAACAATAATTTAATCATAAACTTAGAAAAGACTAAAATTATGCATTTTTATCAAAGGACCCCACATAAAGTGTTAGACATTAAATATTTAGATACTAAAATAGACCAAACTAACGTTACTAAATTTCTTGGTATTATTATAGACAACAATTTGAATTGGAAATCTCAGACAGACAAAATATGTAAAAAACTCAATAAATTTACATTACATATGTTCTCTATAAATTATCAAAAGTTGTGAACCTAGAATCTGTACTAACAGCTTATCATGGCTATGTTGCATCATCACTCAGATATGGCATAATATACTGGGGTAATTCGGTTGATAGAGAACTCGTCTTTAGAGCCCAAAAAAGATGTATCAGGGCTATGTGTGGACTGAATAGCACAGACAGCTGCCAACCGTTCTTTCTGCGTCTAAAGATTCTAACCTTGCCATCGTTGTATATATACGAAACAAATGTATTTGTTAAATCTAATATATCGCTTTACAAAATCTCTACTAAAAGCTACTACAGAAATTTGCGGGATAAAATAAATCAGAACTCGAAGTGACCTACGGCAAAACAGCACTAATGAATAAAAGTATATTCGTTATGGCCATCAAAATATTTAATAAACTACCTGAACAAATAAAAACGCTAAACATGGACAATTTCAAAAAAGTGCTATTCAAATTGTTGATAACAAATGTTACTATTCACTTAAGGACTATTTAGACGACACTTCTATAATTACTTCCTCTGACAATTTATGTAAACTGTTTTGACGATTCTGAATTAGGTATGCTAAACAATAGTTGTTTTTTTGACCTGTTACTGACACTACACGACATTTATCTAATTTCTTATAAATATAATTTGTATTGATATGCATGCCATTGTATTACAAATGTGAAAGTTTTGGGGGTGATAATTCATAATATTATGTTATTTAGACTGGGATAAGAGCAGGGGAATAATGATTGTTTAAATATATTTGTACGCCTTTGGGCAAAACATAGAGAAACTAAAACCCACTTGTAACATCTCACACTGTAATTTGACCTATGTTTACAAATAAAGCTTTCTGATTCTGATTCTGAATATTTTGAAAACATTTAACCACAATCTTGGGTTTTAAATGGACCTCATTTTCGGCTTCAGCGCCTCCGAAAACCGCAAAACGTGAGGCCAAGGCGCATATCAAAAAATCTCTAAGCCGCCATCTTGATTTAAAGACATAATCAAAGATTTCCCTTGTTTGGAGTTTATAATACAGGCAGCCAAACTATCGCCGTCGACACGGTCGCTGGCGACTGTGACTTAAGTACTACAGTTTAATTAGGTGGTTACTCACATGGTCTTCGGTCGCCCCGGCGACTCGGCGACCCGCCGCGTAGTGGCGACGCAAACAAAAGTGAATGCCGGTCGCCGGCTACCAATGAGAGCACGGCATCAAATGGAAGCATTCATACTGACTGAGCAACTGTCGTACAGGACGTCGCGCACAAAAATAACACAGGCTTCTTCGATATAAAAATAACATTTTAGCCCAATACTCTATTGGTATTCTTTTATTTTTCTTTCTCTTCATTATTAGGGCCGAGTCACACCAAAATGCCAGCGGCCGCCCCGCGCGACTGGTATCTTCTTGACGAGTTTACCGGCCCGCGGAGCCGCGGGTGGCCTCGCGTCGCCGCTGGCAGCCGCTGGCGGCCTCGCGACCTTTTCAAGTATTTCAAGCGATACTGGTCTTTTAAGTATGTAGTTAAAGTTTAAAATTATTTCACACTGAAAGTGCTCGCCGCGTCGCTGCCGGCCGCTGCCATTCCGGTGTGACTCGGCTCTTAGTCATGGGCGTAGCCAGCTTTGGGCACAGGGTGGGGCAGAAGTCAACTACCCCCCCCCCCCCCTCTACCCGCCCACCAGAGTTAAAGAATAATAAAATCTTCTCAAAATACCTAAGTAAAGTACCAAGGAGATGCATTCGAGGAAAAAGATTACAATGGGCTATTGCACACGAAAACTGGAACCATTCTCAATGGTCACTTACTGTGCCTTTTCACTGATGAAACCGGTTTGGATTTCATCCTGATTCGCGAAGAGTACGCGTTTGGAGAGAACCTGGACGTTGGAATTGACTGCAGCATCCACAACAATGCCAGTCCACATACAGCGCATATCGTTACAAGTTGGTTACAACAGCATCCAAGCTTTAGACTGGCCTGCACAATCCCCTGACTTAAATCCTATTCAGCATGCCAGGGATATGCTTCAGAGAAGAGCTTTTAGGAATTTCCCTGAAGATATTGATTGTGCATGAAAACAGAGAGTGATTGCGGGCCAGTTCCCACTTCGTTGGAAGACCGGGAAGCTGGTCCTCATAACGAAGCCGGGGCGTCCTGCGGACTCTCGGTCCGCATACCGGCCCATCGTTTTGCTCGACGAGGCGGGCAAGCTCTTGGAGAAAGTGATTGCGAGCCGTCTCGTCGAGCGGCTGATGCGGGTGGGGCCGGATCTGGCGGACGGCCAGTTCGGCTTCCACAGAGGACGCTCCACGGTGGACGCCATCATGTGCGTACGGGCCCTCACGACAGGGGATGCGGTAGCACAGGGCAGGGTCGATCGTCTTGGCGGTGTCTCTCGACATCGCCAACGCCTTTAATACCCTGCCTTGGGGGTGCATAGGGGCGGCACTCCGGTATCACCGGATGCCAGCCTACCTCTGTCGTGTGGTCGAAGCGTATCTGACGGACAGAGCCGTCATCTAAACAGGTCACGAGGGAGTGTGAAGTCAACGAGGGATGTCGTGCGGTGTTCCACAGGGATCGGTCCTGGGGCCGCTTCTGTGGGACATCGGGTACGACTGGGTGCTGCGCGCTAACCTTCCCAATGGTGTCAGCGTAGTGTGCTACGCTGACGATACGCTAGTCCTAGGGATGGGAGGGTCGTTCCAGGCGGCGGCCGATTTGATGTCAAGAGGTGTTGCGACAGTCGTGGACAGGATCCGGCAGCTGGGACTCGAGGTGGCCCGAGGCCATGTGTTTTCATGGCCCTCGGCACCGGCCACCTCCGGGGTCTCAGATAACGGTGGGAGGGGTTCACAACGGTGTCGAGTCGACGATAAAGTACCTGGGACTTGTCCTCAACAACCGATGGAACTTCACGGAGCACCTCTGACGTTTGGACCCCAAACTGGCGAAGGCTGAAGCTGCCCTCAAGCGGCTCCTGCCTAATCTCGGTGGCCCAAACGCCTCCTACCGGAGGCTCTACACGGGAATCGTGCGGTCCATGGTCCTCTACGGGGCTCCGGTGTGAGCGCCCAAACTTGTCACGGCTCCGGCCCGGCTTCTGAGGGCGTCCCAGAGGATCATGGCCATTCGCAAGGTGCGGGGGATACTGCACGGTCTCCTGTGAGGCGGCGTGCCTCCTTGCCGGCGTCCTGCCCTGGGATCTGGAGGCAACAGTCCTTGCACACACGTACCAGTGGCGCGTGGAAGTGCAAAGCCGGGGTGAAGTCCCGCTGCCGCGGGTTATCGCGGCGCGGCTCACGGAGCTCCGGCGAGATCTCATGGCGGAGTGGAGACAGCGACTGTCGCAACCTAGTGCTGGGCACGCCGTAATAGCGGCGGTAAGACCCCTCTTTGAGGAGTGGCTGGAGAGGCGCCGCGGCGCTCTCACGTTTCGCTTGACACAGGTCCTCACCGGACATGGTCGGTCCGGGAGGTTCCTGTGTCGGATTCAGGAGGAAGCGACGCCTGGGTGTCATCACTGCAGCAACGGTCACCTGGAGGACACGGTCGAGCACACGGTGGAGGTGTGCCGCGCATGGGCGGACCATCGACGTGTCCTCGTAGAGGCGATCGGCGGCGGTGACCTCTTGCGCCCGGCGCTGGTTCAGGCCATGCTTCGGGGCGAGACGGAATGGGATGCCGTCGCCTCCATCTGCGAAGCAGTTATGCTAGTGAAGAAAGCGGCGGCGCGCGAAAGGCAACGACGAGCCTCTCGCCCCAGACTAAGACCCAGGCGAAGACGTCGAGAGTCGCAAGACGACTACCGGCCACCGTAGGCGCGATTCTGTGGATGGCGAGCGATGGGTAGCTCGCCGCTCGGCTAGGACCAGGACCGCGTCGACGGCGCGTTAGTGTTCCACGCGCGCTTCAAAGAGAAGAAGTCAGCACAGGAAGGGGCCCAACAGGGCCAACGCCTGGCGGGGTTGCGGAATGTTTATAATAGGTACCGTGACCCTGGAACATAAAGGGCAATCGAAGGAACATGAGTGGGTTTTAGTCAGTAAAAGTCTGACACGCCCTCCCGCCGCACCCAGGACGGGAGCAGTCATTTGATGATTTCCCACTGACCAAAAAAAAAAGTATAAGAATTTTTTTTTTAGTTAGGCACCTTATAGATCAGACCCAGGGTGGGGCAAGCGCCCCAGCTTGCCCCAGTGTGGCTACGCCCATGCTCTTAGTAGCTACTGTAGCAGCTTCTTCGAAGTCCATTCTGAACGAATGTACTTACTTGGAATACTGTCGCTCGGCTTAGTCTCCTGGTCTCCTGGACCTTAGTTGACTATGTTTAGGTCGCCGGGAACATGTCGACGGTGAAAGAAAGAAAGACTCGCTTATTTAATAAACGTATAACTTTATTTTTACAACAACGGTATGACAAATAGTGCCCGACGTATTATTGCGACACTATTTATGTTTTCATAGAAAAGAGTATAAATTCAAAAAATAAATTGATTACGATTATTATGCAGTCGTGTACTTCATCAGTTCGCACGTGTAACATCGTGAGCTCTCAAGTTGTCGCTAGCGCTTGGCGAGGAGGCCCAGGTGCGCGGCCAGCCCCAGCAGCGGCGCGGCCGAGGGCGCCTCCGTGAGCTCGCCGGCCGACGCGGCCACGTCCAGGTGCGCGTAGGGCACGGCGCCCGCGTCCAGCCCCGACACCAGCAGCAGGAAGGCGGCGGGCGCCTGGTGGCCGCGCGGCATGGCGGACGACGCCGCGTTGTCGGCCTGGTGCACGTCGTCGCCGGGCGCGCGGCCGCGGTGCGCGCGCAGGTCCTCGCGCCGCAGCGTCGACACCTCCACCATGTCGCCGAGGCGCTCGGCGGCGGCGCGGAAGGCGGCGGCGTGGCCGAGCGCGCGCGCCGCGTGGTTGTCCAGCAGCGCCGTGTAGCCGAGCCCGTAGGCGCGCACGGCGTGGCCCGTCAGCGTGGCCACGGTGTACAGCATGGGCGCGCGCTCGCGCTCGGCGCGCTCGTGCATCTCGGCCAGCAGGTCGCCCATCACCATGCGGCCCTCGGCGTCCGTGTTGCCCACGCGCACGGCCAGGCCGCGCCGCGAGCGCAGCAGCTCGTCCGCCACGTACGCCTCCTCGCCCACCGAGTTGCGCACCATGCCCAGCGCCGCCACCACCTTCAGCGCCGGCCGCAGCTCGTCGCACGCCTGCAACACGGGCGCCACCCCGGCGGTTTCATCTTCGAGGACCACTCGACTCAAACGTCAAACAATATAAAAGAGTATCACCTTAAGGAAGCCGGCGACGGCTGCGGCGCCGCACTTGTCGCGCGACATGCCGGCCATGACGCCGCCCGCCTTGATGTCGCAGCCGCCCGTGTCGTAGGTGACGCCCTGCAACACAAGCCACATCAGCCCCGCGCGCACTGCGGCGGCCGGCTGCGAGCGCTCGCACTCACCTTGCCCACCAGCATGACGGTGCGCTCGTAGCTCTCCGGCTCGTACTCCAGGAAGATCACGCACCCTGCGAACACAAGCACACGTGAGGAGCGGCCGGCAGCGGCGCGCTGGGCGACACGGACGGGGGCTCACCGCGGTGGCGCGGCACGCAGGCGGCGGCGCGGTCCACGGCCGCCAGCAGCGGGTACTGGCGCTCCAGCTCGGCGCGCTCGTCCAGCACGCGCACGCGCACGGCCGAGCCCGCGAACGCGTCGCGCACGTACTCGGCGCAGCGCAGCGGCGTCATGCGCTCGGGGTCGGCGCCGCCGATGTCGCGCGCCACGCCCCTGCGGCAGTACACTGTTATTGCCTGCAGCCGCTCGCGCGCGGCCGTGCTCACATCGGACGGAGACTCACCTGGCTACTTCGAGCGCGGTGGCCTCGCGCAGCAGCTCGTCGAGCGGCTGGCTCAGGCCCTCGCCGTACACGCCGAGCGCGCTCAGCTTGTGCGCGCGCTCGGGGAACGACTCGCGGATCTGCAGCGGCTGCGCGACCACGCGGAATGTTACAAGCGACCAGCGTTGAAACGAGAGCATTCCCCAAAGTTTCAACTCATTATGTTATGCTATTTCATTATTTCATGGAGTATTAGAAAAGCAAAATATAAACATTTATTTCTTTAGCTTTTAACTGTACGTAATTTTTGTATTTAAGCAAACTATAAAAACCAATAACTTTTATTATGGAACCAACTCTGAAATAGCGAAAAAAGTATCAGCTATTTCTAACAAAAGTTCAATGCCCTCCCGACCATAATGTATGTAACAGCTGATATTTTTTTCGCGATTTCAGAGTTTTATGGGTAGAATCACCTCCCAGCGGGTTTTGCAAGACCAAAAATACACCTTGTATATACGAGTAATGAAATAGGAGTAATAACAAATTCAAACTTTTTGGAAAGTAAAGACAGCTAGCATCTTGGCTTGGTCGTGCTGGGAAGGATACTCCCTGGCACTATCTGTACATTTACTAAGTATAATTTGAGAGGTAAATCACATTTTTAATAAGTGGTACCTTAGGTATAAAATATAATAGACAAGTTTCTACCTGTTTATTAAGATCGAGTAAAAATTTAAAATAAAAAGTAAAAATTACGTTTGTTGTATGGGAGCCCCCCTTAATTATTTACTTTATTGTTATTTATTTATTTATTTTGAAAGGTAAGTAATATACAAGTAAATGTTCTGTGAAAATTTGAAACGTCTACCTGCTTACTGATTTTAATATTGAGCAAAAAAATACGAAAAAAAACACGTTTATTGTATGGGGACCCCCCTTAATATTTTATTTTTGTTAAATTTTTGTATTTGTTGTTATAGCGGCAACGGAAATACATCATTTGTGAAAATTTCAGCTTTCTAGCTACCACGGTTTATGAGATACAGCCTGGAGACAGTCACACAGCGGAGGCTTAGTAATAGGCCCGAGTCACACCGGAATGGCAGCGGCCGGCAGCGGCCGCCCGCGGCGCCGCGAGGCCGCCAGCATCGCTAGAAACAAGAGGCGCGCGGCCGCTCGCGGCGCCGCGGGCGGCCTCGCGACCTTTTTAAGTATTTCAAGCGATACTGGTCTTTGAAGTATGTAGTTAAAGTTTAAAATTATTTAACACTGAAAGTGCTCGCCGCGTCGCTGCCGGCCGCTGCCATTTCGGTGTGACTCCAGGCTGTATCTCATAACGGGCCGGGTCCCGTTTTACCCTTTGGGTACGGAACCCTAAAAAAGGTTTTTATTACTTACCAATTTAAATTTTAAAGTAAAGTGGAAAAGTTAGAAGTAGTAGTAAAGTTAAATGAATGTATTCGAATTGATGTTCGCGTTAGCTAAGTAGAGAGCGCTCACCACGTAGAGCGCCTCGAGCGCGGCCAGCAGCGCCACGCGGTCGGCGTCGGGCCAGGCGGGGTGCGGCTGCAGCGCCAGCGCGGGGCGCGCGGCGCCGGCGCGGGCGGCGCGCAGCACGCCGGCGCGCGCCGCGTCGCGCACGGCGCGCACGTCGTCGTACGGCGACAGCGCGCCCGTGCCCGCCAGCACCAGCCGCCCGCCCGACACGCGCGCGCACGCCAGCACGCACGCCTCCTGCCGCACACCGACGTGGATCATCCATCACATGTCAGAACCATATCGGCGTCGTCGTCCCTCGCCTCCATTTTATTATATTTGTACAAATGAAAAACTACCATCATAAATTATTTTTTTATTGCAATTAAACCAACTACACAGAGCACAGACGGATATTAATGTTATTTTTAATTTAATGTAAAGAAGGTCAACAATTTTATAAACTAAGCGACTACCTCTAAGAGTTCTACGTACGGGGTTCAACCTTCGGCTTGAGGTGTCGCTGGGGAAACAAGCTGTTTCGGATCATACATATTATTTTATTGCATCAGTCAGTAAAGTACAAAGGGCTACCGACGTACCTATATCCAGCACATAGGTATATCTATCAAAGATAAAAAAACGTTATTAAATTTCTGCACGTTTCATTAGCTACGTTGTCTTTTGTTGAGAGAAGGTAGTGCAAACATTTGTCAGTGATCATGATCATTTACTGACTTTTATCTGATAATAGTTAACAGTTTTAAGCAATGCACCCGTTTGCGATTGTGAGATGGCTTCAAAGCGCATTTTTTGTTAAAATAGGTAGTCCCCCACAGCCGTCGTTTTTAGCGGGGGGAGGCGACTTAGATAACTATTAAGTATTAGTTGAGGAGTTACACAGGTAGAGGCAGGCGTTGTGTCGCTGTCGAGTCTACCATGAAGTACTTTGGATGATGATGGAAATGAACTTGACAGCCGCTAACCGGTGAGATTTTGAAATCCGCGGTGAGACCACAACTATCACAAGTGACATTAATGTTTCGTGTTCTTAAAAATGAACGAATTCGAGACCAGCGGCACCGAGGGATGACGGAAGAGAAACTACTTAATTCCTCTAAGGAGTACCTTAAGTGACCTGTATTCTTGGATCTTACTTAACTTCACTCGACCTTGGTTTTATTTTGAGAATATCAAGGCATTCAAAAGTGTGATGATGAGAAACAAAGTGAGGGTGACTTGCAAAAGTGATTTGCGAGCTGTTTTTGGAAGTGTACCTACCTACGTAAGTATCGGTTACCTTGTCAAGGTCGGCGTCGAGCTGGCGCGCGGCCGCCACGAAGTCCTCGAGCGCCTGCGGCGGCGCCAGGCCGGGCGACGTGACCAGCACCAGCGCGTCGTACTGCGCGCTGTTCACCTCGCGCACGCCCGCCACGCGCACGCCGTGCACCGAGCGCGAGAACCCCATCGCGCCACCTCACTATATCGCGTTCACTTATCTGACACTATGGACAAAAATGCAATGCAAGATAATGATGACGTCATTCAGTTACATAGGTAATATTATACTGACAGAGTGGTGATTAGGTTATCACATTAAATGAAACCACGTAGGTATTCTAAATCAGGTTTTTTATCATTTACGGTTAAAATAATTTATTTATAAACATCTAGCTTTTGCCTGCGACTTCGTCCGCGTGGAACAATAGTTCCCGTTCCCGGGGGATTTCCGGGATGAAAACTATCCTATGTCCTTTCTCGGGTCCCAGACTATATCTGTACCAAATTTCATTCAAATCGGTTCAGTGGTTTAGGCGTGAAGAAGAGACAGACAGAGTTACTTTGGCATTTTTAATATTAGTACGGATATGAGTAAAATTATTTATTTTATTATTTTAACGAACTGTTAATAACTTGTAATACCTGCTGTTTAATTTAATGTGATAATTTAATCGCCACCCAGTATACATGATTAGTAGTCCCCGCGGTTTCACCCACGATATGTTAATGTAGCCTACCTATGTGCATGGGCGTAGCCACACTGGGGCAAGCTGGGGCACTTGCCCCACCCTGGCTCTAACCTATTATAGGTACCTAACTAAAAAAAAAAATTTATAACAACAATCATTTTCCGTAAGAAAGTTACACAATAAAAAAAAATTGTCGACAAAAAAAAAGGGCGATCAAAACAAAAAGCGCGCACGATTGACCGAACGCGCGCATCGCGCAGCCTTTTGAAACAGAGCCGTATTACTGTAAATAGGTTGTCTATTGTTTGCCCGAAGATTATATGCCATAATCATCATTTTCCCGAATTTCATTTACCCGAATTTCATTTGCCCGAATGTTTCATTTGCCCTAAAAGACATATGACATACTTTTAATTGCCCGAATTTTAGATACCATAAGATACGAATGCCATAAGTATTGTTTGCCATAATTTTATGTGCCATAATAATTATTAGACATAATATTTAAATGGCATAATATTTAAATGGCATAACAAGTATTAGACAAATATTTAAGCCCCGTAATGGTTTTTTTTTCTGTGCATGGTTGATGGTGGGCTAGGTCGACGGAGCCCCGCTTCGCGGGGCTCCTACTTCTGTGTGGTTTATAAAAAAATAACCACGAAGGGGATGGCGGGGTCTATTCGCTCGCTTCGCTCGCTCACACGACCCCGCCATCCCCTTCTAACCTAACCTGTCCGAGTCGGGGTGCCCTAAAGTCCCAATTGCATCCAATTTCTCTTGATATAAACAACCGTTATACACCCGATGTCGATGGCAAATTATGTTATGGCATATCATAATTATGGCATGTGATAATTAGGACATGTGATAATTATGGCTTACAATGATTATGGCAAATGATGTTATGGTAAGTGACTTTATGGGAAACAATGATTCTGGCACGTGACTATTATGGCAAATGAGAGTAGGGCAAATGAGTATTATGTCGTATGATATTATGGCTGTTGACTATTATGGCAAATGAAATTAGGGCAAATAAAATTCGGGTAAACGGCGGTATACCCTGTAAATAAATACACACATCAACATGGTCTAGGGATATTTCAATTAAACCTAAATAACTATAGTTCTATTAACTTTTTGTTAAGACATCTATACATTAAAATTAACCTTGTTTAACAGCCTATCTAATCTGATAATAAACTTTTAGATAAAGTATAAAATTTAAAAGAAACTTAGAAGAAGAGGAAAACCTCAGACAAAATTTAAATCTTGACTTTATTTTTGAAACATCAATACCTAAACGACACAGCTATTTTGTTTATAATAATTGATGAAAACTTTAATAATAAAACGCGGGGCAAGCTCCGCACCGCGGGACCCCTCCTGACGCAGAGTCTGCCGCCCCAGATCGTGGAGGGCGTGTTGAGCGCACTGTTCCCTTCGCGGGGGGAGTTCACTCCCCCGCTCATGGCTCCGCCACCGGCGGTGTCCGATGCGGACCGCGACGGCGACGACGACGACGTTCCAGAGGTGACCGAGGTAGAACTGGGAGTGGCGCTGCTAAGGCTTAGGGCCAAGAACACCGCCCCAGGACCCGACGGCCTACCAGGGAAGGCCTGGGTCTTGGCCTTAGGGGCTCTCGGGCCTCGACTCAGGGGGCTCTTTAGCGCATGTTTGGAGGAGGGCCAGTTCCCACTTCGTTGGAAGACCGGGAACCTGGTCCTCATACCGAAGCCGGGGCGTCCTGCGGACTCTCCGTCCGCATACCGGCCCATCGTTTTGCTCGACGAGGCGGGCAAGCTCTTGGAGAGAGTGATTGCAAGCCGTCTCGTCGAGCGACTCATGCGGGTGAGGCCGGATCTGGCGGACGGCCAGTTCGGCTTTCGCAGAGGACGCACCACGGTGGACGCCATCATGCGCATGCGGGCCCTCACGACAGGGGATGCACAGGGCAGGGTCGTCTTGGCGGTGTCTCTTGACATCGCCAACGCTTTCAATACCCTGCCTTTTGGGGTGTATAGGGGCCGCATTACGGTATCACAGGATCTATCTACCTCTGTCGTGTGGTCGAGGCCTATCTGACGGACGGAGCCGTTATCTATCCCGGTCACGAGGGAGTGTCGAGTCGACGAGGGATGTCGTGCGGTGTTCTACAGGGATCGGTCCTGGGACCGCTCCTGTGGGATCGGGTACGACTGGGTGCTGTGCGCCGAACTTCTCGAAGGCGTCAGCGTAGTGTGCTACGCTGACGACACGCTAGTCCTAGCGCAGGGAGGGTCGTTCCAGGCGGCGGCCGACTTAATATCGAGAGGTGTTGCGACAGTCGTAGAGAGGATCCGGCAACTGGGACTTCAGGTGGCCCTGCACAAGTCTGAGGCCATGTGTTTTTATGGCTCTCGGCACCGGCCACCTCCGGGGTCTCAGAAAGCGGTAGGAGGGGTTCACATCGGTGTCGAGTCGACGATGAAATACCTGGGACTTGTCCTCGACAACCGGTGGAACTTCACGGAGCATTTCCAACGTTTGGGCCCCAAACTGGCGAGGGCTGGGGCTGCCCTCAAACGGCTCCTGCCCAATCTCGGTGGCCCAAACGCCTCCTGCCGGAGGCTCTACGCGGGGATCGTGCGGTCCATGGCCCTCTACGGGGCTCCGGTGTGGGCGCCCAACCTATCTCATCCTATATATAACCGCGTGCCTTCTTGCCGGCACTCCGCCGTGGGATCTGGAGGCAACAGTCCTTGCACACACGTACGAGTGGCGCGTGGAAGTGCAACGCCAGGGCGAAGTCCCGCTGCCGCGGGTTATCGATATGCGGCTCACGGAGCTCCGGCGAGATCTCATGGCGGAGTGGAGACAGCGACTGTCGCAACCTAGGCACGCCGTAATAGCGGCGGTAAGACCCCTCTTTGAGAAGTGGCTGGAGAGGCGCCACGGCGCTCTCACGTTTCGCTTGACATAGGTCCTCACCGGACATGGTCAGTTCGGGAGGTTCCTGTGTCGGATTTGGGCGGAAGCGACGCCTGGGTGTCACCACTGCATCAACGATCGCCTGGAGGACACGGTCGATTACACTGTGGAGGTGTGCCGCCCATGGGCGCACCATCGACGTGTCCTCGTAGAGGCGATCGGCGGCGGTGACCTCTCGCGCCCGGCGCTGGTTCAGGTCATGCTGCGGGGCGAGACGGAATGGGATGCCGTCGCCTCCTTCTGCGAAGCAGTTATGCTGGTGAAGGAAGCGGCGGCGTGTGAGAGGCAACGACGAGCCTCTCGCCCCGGACTAAGACCCAGGCGAAGACGTCGAGTGTCGCAAGACGACTACCGGCCACCGTAGGCGCGGTTCTGCGGATGGCGAGCGATGGGTAGCTCGCCGCCCGGCTAGGACCGGGGATAGGGGGGGGGTAGGTTGACTTCTGCCCCATCCTGAGCCCAGGGCTGGCTACGCCCATGCCTATGTGACTATCTGATTAAGTCTGGTGTACGAACTGCGAATAACTCGTAAAGCCCGAGAACTGTCCACTAAGAAGTTCATTGAAATTAAATATTATAAGAGTACGCTAGCGACCCGCCCCAGCTTCGCACGGGTGGGTCGTGCGTGTTACAAATCTTTATGGTAGGTTCACACGCGCGCGTTCAACTCTACATTCACGAGCGTGTAAACGGTACGCCCGAGCCCGTGAACGCGCCTGTGAACGTGCCTGTGAACGTGAATGCCGCGAAATCGGGCAAGTGTCGGTTTTTTGGCAAAGTTCAAAGGATGAATGTGCGGGCGCCCGGTGACTGTTTACGGTAGTCTCTCCCGAGTCCCGCGCTTTCGCGACGAGTGGATCTTTATTCAACGTTGCTAAGAAATTCGCTACGATCGGAGATTACAACATGGCGGAATGGTCAAACGAGTTTTGTTTCTTTTTCCAATAAAATAAGTTAAGCCAACGGATATGGCAGCAACAACACCGAGGTCCTCGCTGCTCACCATTCTGGCACTGACTGACACGGCGTGCGTGTGAACTGTGAACAGCTTGAATGTCCGCCGGCCCAGGACGGGCTGCATGCCGCGCAGCCCGCCAGGGAGCTCGCCGGGCTGCACGGCGCGCATGTGACCGTAGCATTAAAAATCGCTGCTTTTCTCTGCTAAATAAGCATGGTTTTTTTTTTTTTTTGGTGAGTGGAAAATCATCCAATGACTGCTCCCATCCTGGGTGCGGCGGGAGGGCGTGTCAGACTCTTACTGACTAAAACCCACTCATGTTCCTTCGATTGCCCTTATTATACTTCAAGTTCAAAACCTTCCTCTTGAATCAGACTTTCTTTTTAAAAAACCGTAGGTATCTAAATACCATATATTATCACAACGGGTATTAACGCGAAAAGTGACGTCAAGCCTTTCAAGGTATTTATAATCACTTTTCGCGTTAATACCCGTTGTGATAATATATGTTAACATGAAACGCGAAAGTTTTAAAGTGCGTATCTAAATACGTTACGTGGTTTTAGAGATTTAAGCATATACCTACATATATTTATTAATTTATTTATTTATAAACATACAATTACAGCACTTTACAGAGCAATTCCAACTTAATGCTAGAAATAAGAAAAAATAATACAAGAAAAAAATATATACAATATGTCGCAGTCATCTGGTTAAATCAGTTATTTGATTGTATGACTAGCGCGTTCATTGAATGACTAAACGACAACTCGTCAAGTTGTTTAATGTAACGTTCAACGACTTGACTGAACGTCATTTAGCATTGTCGTTTAATGGGATATATGACGACTTTGTTATGTTTGTTTAGGGTGACCATAAGTTCGCAACTTAAAAACTTAACTTCCTTTACGTAACAAAAATAAGGACATGACATGACACACTTTATTATGAATTTAATTAAAAAAAAAACTTTAAAACTAACCGGCGCGGCGGCGGCGTATCAATAGGTAAATCCATGCTCTCACACTATTTTATTAAGAACTAGCTTCTGTCCGCGGCCTTGCTCGCGTTAGAAAGAGACAAAAAGTAGCCTATGTTACTCTCCATCCCTTCTGCTATCTCTACTTAAAAAATCACGTCAATCCGTCGCTCCGTTTTGCCGTGAAAGAAAGACAAACAGACAGACAGACACACTTTCCCATTTATAATATTAGTATGGATAAGGCACTTTAAAGTAAATTTAAAAATAATATCAAAACAGTGCTATCTGCGCGCGCTATTTTGCGCCATATTTGTTTTGGTGACTACTAACGCCGCAGTGGAAAAAAATGAACTAAATTACAATCACTTGACTGATATTACGTCCGCTCTGTTCAAAGGGCTATGCTTCAATCAGCTATCTAGTTGGAATCAGCTTTCGGCCTACTTATTCAATATGTTGCTATTCAATGAACGCGCTAGTCATACAATCAAATAGCTGATTCAACTAGATGACTGCGACACATATATACTTTGACTATAATAGACAAGGATTATACTTACCTACATCTTTAATTATTATTTTCTATATGTCTACCTTAATATAGGGACGTTGACACCGACTTTGTTTTATACTATTACCACAGATTAATAAATAGTTACTACGTAACAGATACTTCACTCCAATACAAAAACGAAAAAACCTACGCTATAATAGCCTACAAAATCATAATAATAATACCAACTGTTTGCAGCGAGGAGAAATGAACCATAAGTACGCACAAAGAGAGTTGAGATTCTTATGCCCGCCGCGCGACTAACGTGTGTGCGTGTCGTCCAACAAATCTGCTAGGGTTATACGTATGATGATAATGGTAATAAAACGAATGTTTTAGAAAAATAATATTTTTTTCATTTGTTGATCAAATATTTTTTCTTTTAATAAAATGACTGATGCATATTTTTCGTTCCTTGAATTCCCGATTATTATATTTTAGTGTCGAAAATATCCAAAACCGCGTGAATAATTATAATATATATTCAAAAGGGAAACAGGAGAATTGGGAAACAGGGGAATTGCACAATAATCACGCAATAATTACGTGGTTTCGGCATTTTGATAGTCAGCGCTATACCCGTGACGCGCGAGCACTCAGGCGGGCGCGCGTCAGCCCGGTGTTCGTTGTATCGTCGACGATACACGAAGCGGTAGGCATAAAACGCGTGGCCTTGAGCGAGTGACAGACGCCTGCTATTACTATGTAGGTACCTACCTATGATGTTATAGTAATGATAATAAAGAGCATTTTTTTTATCTTTCTGAGATTACTGCGTTCAACTAAACAAACAAAATATTCAGCATTATAATATTAGTAGGAGGTAGAGATAAATAAAATACGTAAGGTGCGTTGGGGTAACACCGGACGGTTTTTCGAATAGTTGCAAGGATGTTGCAAAAACTTTTTTTTCTCAATTTTGGTAAACACCACGCTCTTGAGAAATGGTGGAAATTGATAATGAATAATCACAGTGTAATTTAAATATTAATTTATTTATTAAAACACAATAGTTTTTGTTTGGGAAGCCTGTAAAATCAGGAAACAATTTTTGAAAGTGTAATGACGATTTCGCCGTCAAGGGGCAAGTTCGGACAGCAATTTAATACTACTTCTATTGCTAGGAGCATAAGATGTATGAAAAGAATGCATCCGTTCTTTTCTCTTCTTTTATATGACATCAACAAAATCTTCAAAATACTACAAACAAATATGTTCCAAATGATTTCTTTTTTTTTGGTTTATTCTGTCCGTTCTTACCCCACAAATCAAATTTAGGAGATATTGTGGTTCTCAAAGTTTGTTTTATCCACAAGCATATACCAAAAAAATTTTGCGTATGATGAAGCATCATTTAACCTTTCAATGACCAAGCTACAGCCCGGCATTCGCGCCGCTTTCTGTTGTGTCTCGAATCACGTGTGTTCGAATGTTTAAATTAAAATCGGAATTCCACTATACCTTTTGCAGAGAGATAAAAGGTGACAGGAACAAAATTATGTTTTTTAAGAAACAGTTTTTTATGAGAATTCCAAGTCCCCAAATAATGAAACAAATGTGTAAAACGGTAAAAAAAAATGTGTAATAGTAATGAAGTATGCAAAAATCACAAACACAGAATTAAATTTACAAAATCTATTTAGGCACCTACTTAAAAAAACCATTAAAACCAAGCAATTAATAAGAAAATACAAATTTTTACTTTTTAGGAACATTTTACTACAAATCAAAACATGGAATATCATTAATGCAATTTGTATCAAAGCAGTATTGACCGCTATCAGGGATGTTCATGCGCGGTCGCCGCCGGCAATTCGGCAACCTTTACGTGGCATCTGCAAGTGAATTGTTGATGTTATTATGTATCTAAAATATGACCACTGACGCAAACCCGTCAGTGATCATAGCACGTATGCACCAATTCCTCCCTCCTGCTACCGGTGTAGCAGGAGGGAGGAATTGGTGATGAAGAAGTCATTAAATGATTCCTACCCCAAAAAAGCATAGTATACTTACATTAATTTAAGCCCTATATTGAAGCAACAACGAACACAAATATTTAAAATTAAAATCATGTGTGATAAAAGTTTGACAATCACTGCCAATTTTGAAAAGGGTTAAGATCGGCTATTTTTGTCCGATCTTCACTCAAGACGGGTAACACCGGATTTCAGTCTATAGAGGTAGTAGACGTTTCTGGATTAGTTTCATTAGGTTATTACTGCTTAAAACTTAGTATTTGGACAAAATAGTAGCAAAATAAGCTATACTTTTGCTAATATATGCAAATAAAAATGATGGTGTAAGACCGGACGGACAAATATTTTACAAAACTTACCTTGTTTTACTTTTTGCCTTTTATTACACGTCCAAATTGCCGGAGGGACTGGCGGTCACTGCAGGGCGGGGCGGAACAAAATAACGTTTTACGCAATGTGGCTAGCATTAAAAAATATAGCCAAATAAGTGAAATATTTGATTCCTACGTTCTTACCCCAGCGCCGATCTTACCCCAACGCACCTTATGTCGCCACTTTGTCCCTAATCTCCACTATCAGTCTGCAGCTGCACATGTATGCAGCAGTGTTACGCACACATGCATCGTACAGTTTACTCACACAACGACATTGTTATGCTGTGCAAATGAACTTACTTGATAAGTTGATACCATGCTAGTGACTGACTAAATTGAAGAGTTATCGATTCTTCCATTATTTTCTTTCACTACTTACAGGTAATATTTTTGGAGTGAAACTTCTATAAAACCGCAGAATAGAAGTTTCACTTAAAATAAAAAAAGGTTTTTCTGTCACAAAAAGCGTTGTGCCCGCGAGAAAGGGGTAACGACGATATTATGTCGCGTGGTGAGAGACTGACAATGAACATTAATGACAAAAGATTTGTTAACGTTCTTTGTATGTGTGTAATTTTGAATAGTATAATTTAATCTTTTTTTTATATAAAATATAATACGTTTTAAAAATGCCTTCATTAAAATTTGAATAACCTAACCAAATCCTAATTTGCCGTGAACATGGGAAAAAAAGTCGAAATGTGTGCTGGAACTGGAATACATTATAGCAGTAAAACTTCAATAAGTGAAAAAACTGTGGGAAAAACTAATAGCAACGGTTAAGTGGAAAAACAAATTGCTACGGATAATGTGGAAAACGAATGAATTGCAACGGATATATTATGGAAAACGAATTGCAACGGATAATGTTGAAAACGAATTGTGACGGATATAAGGATAACGAATTGCAAGGGATACCTGGAAAACCAATTGCAACGGATATGTTGAAAACCATTAGCAACGGATATGTGGAAAACGAATTGCAACGGATATATGGAAAACGAATTGCAGCGGATGTGTGGAAAACGAATTGCAACGGATAATTTGGAAAACGAATTGCGACGGATATATGGAAAACAAATTGCAACGGATATGTGGAAAACGAATTGCGACGGATATATGGAAAACGAATTGCAATGTTTAAGTGGAAAAGGGGATTGCAACGGATAAGTGGAAATACGAGTAGCAACGGATAAATGGAAAAACGAATTACAACCAATAAGTGGAAAAAGAAGTGGACAAATGCTTTACATTAATTAAATATTGTGTTTGCATACATATATATTACATACCCTCGATCGATCGATCTCGATCGACGATCGAGAGGAATATGTCATGTTCTTATTTATTTATTTATTTATTATTTTATAACATCCTATGTCTACCATATTTCACGCAAATAAATGATATTCTATTATATTCTATCCGAAAGAGACGATTCTGTAACCATCTTCACAGTTACAAGAAGTTCACGGGAGAAAAAATTGAGAACTGCCCTGCCTACAGCCTACAGCACTACTACAGGCCCAAAACTTGCCTGCCAAGCTTAGCAGAAACCGGTTGCAGCTTACTGCGACCATATTGATTGGACAATAAGGAATGGAGGGCTGCGCTTTACTACCACGAGGGTGTAATTACAACATAAGGTTTTAATAGTAGATTGTATTACAAGGGCGCAAAGTAATATTTTTACGGCGAGGGCGTTTTTCGAATCCAGAGCGAAGTGAGGGATTCTAGAGTAGAATCCCGAACACAGCGAGGGATTCAAAGTACGTTGCCCGAGCCAAAAATATATTTTGCACCCGAGTGATACACTCTACTTTTTATCACCCACTATGAGAAAATAAAAGGCGCTTCACATTTAATTGTAAAATTGTTATTATATTGCATGACGGGCTTGTTGGTCTAGTGGTTAGTGACCCTGACTGCTAAGCCGCAGGTCGTGGGTTCGATTCCCACCCAGGACAAACTTTGTGTGATAAGCACGAATGTTTGTTCTGTGTCTGGGTGTGATTTATCTATATTATGTATGTATTTAATATATATATATATATATGGTTATCAGTTGTCTGGTTACCATAGTACAAGCTCTGCTTAGTTTGGGATCAGATGACCGTGTGTGAGTTGTCCGAGGATATTTATTTTATATATTATATATTATTTATGATTTTATTTATTATATATTATATAAAGGGATTTTAACCAAACTTGGTACGATTGAAATCTATACTCCTGGGCAGGTTATAGGTTTTTGAATCTGACTGGGAAGTTTGTTATAAAAGCGTATACATTGACATCTGAACGAACCTCCTATTTTCTTTAGCCTAGTTGAAGGGACAACAAATTTGTCCTTGTTCCTCGTATTTATGCTATGAATATCACTGTATTTCTTATACTGATTAATATTTTTATGAGCAAATAACAAATTCTCATATATGTACTGGCATGGCAACGTCATTATATTAATTTCTTTAAATTTGTCTCTTAGGGACTGTCGGGGACTCAATTTGTAGATTGCACGAATAGCCCTTTTTTGCAACACAAATATTGTTTGTATATCAGCGGCATTTCCCCACAATAGAATGCCGTACGACATCAAACTGTGAAAGTAGCTAAAGTAAACTAAGCGGGCTGTTTCCAAATCTGTCAAATCACGGATCTTTCTAACGGCGTATGCTGCAGAGCTGAGTTTTTTAGAGAGTTTTTTATATGGGGGCCCCACTGAAGTTTGGAATCTAAAGTTATACCCAAAAATACAGTGTTATCGTCGGGTTTCAATTCTTCCCCCTTTATTAGAACACTAGTCTCTACTTTTGTGACATTAGGTAATGTGAACTTAATAAGTTTAGTTTTCTTTTCATTAAGAAGTAGGTTATTTATATTAAACCAATTAATTATTGACGCTAAGGCACTATTTATTTCGTTACTCAACAGTTGCTGACGTTTAACTTTAAATAAAAGTGAAGTATCGTCTGCAAACAATACTATGTCATGCTTATCTTTAATGAGATAAGGCATATCATTTATATAAATTAGAAACAAGAAAGGACCAAGAATTGAGCCCTGAGGGATCCCCATTTTTACCACAGAACCGGATGATCTTTTACCGTTTACATCAACCCTTTGAATCCTATCACTCAAGTAAGAAGTGAGAAGATCCAGAGAGGTGGCACGGATTCCATAGTGGCGCAGTTTCCTGATTAAGGTTTCATGGAGGACGCAATCGACAGAACCGGATGATCTTTTACCGTTTACATCAACCCTTTGAATCCTATCACTCAAGTAAGAAGTGAGAAGATCCAGAGAGGTGGCACGGATTCCATAGTGGCGCAGTTTCCTGATTAAGGTTTCATGGAGGACGCAATCAAATGCCTTGGACAAATCGCAAAAAATGCCCAATGCATCGCATTTGTCCTCCCATGCTTTAAAAATATGTCCTAAAAGTTCAACACCAGCATCAGTGGTTGAACGACCCCTTGTAAAGCCAAACTGTTTATTATGCAACAACTGATGTTTATTAAAGTGTATTTGCATTTGACTTAAAATTAGTTTTTCAATAATTTTACTAAAAGTGGTAGCACTGAAATCGGTCTATAATTAGTGGGGTCAGATGAGCTACCCGATTTGAATAATGGTATTATTTTAATGTATTTCATTAAATCAGGAAACTCACCACGATCAATACATTTATTAAAAATATTGGCAAGAGTAGGTGCTACTATATTTATTATAGACTTGGCAACATCTACGGAGTTACCCCACAGATCTGCTGTCTTTTTTACATTTAAGGAATGGAAAGTTTTAATTATATTGTTACAAGAAACATGATCGAAATGAAACTCAGTGTTACAGGGCGGGACGTTATCTTTAAGTAAAGATTCTGCAGCATAAGGGGGTGAATTTAAATACTTTGTAGTCGAAACGGGAATATCTGCAAAGAAGCTTTCAAAAGCCGTGGCGACTTCAGCATCAGATTTAATTATAACGTCATCAATAGTAAGACTGTAATTACTTCTTTGGTTTTTAGACTTTCCTGTTTCGCTATTGATAATATTCCATGTCATTTTAATAACATTACTACTGTTTTTTATTTTTAAACTTAAGTGAACCACGGGAGCCGATCAGGAACCAAAGACCTAACTCCGCTGCTGCGGCAAATCGCAGCGCGAGGCACAGAGCTCCGACGGGATCTCATGGCGAAATGGAGACTGTGACTGTCGCAACCCAGTGGACACGCCTCTTTGAGTGTCTGGAGAGGCGTTACGGCGCTCTCACGTATCGCCAGCAGCAGGTCCTCACTAGACACTGAAGTTTCTGGAGGTTCCTGTGTCGGATTCGAGCGGAAGCCTGGGTGGTGACACCACTGCGACATCGGTCGCCAAGAGAGCACGGTGGAGCATATGGTGGTAGTATGCCCGATTGGGTGGGCCACCGCCGTGTTCTTGCATAGGGGATCGGCGGGGGTGACTGAATGGGAAGCCGTCGCACCCTTCTGCAGTCATGCTAGAGTAGAAGGCAGCGGCGCGCATGACGCAGCCTCAAGCTTCACGACCGGGACAGAGACCCAGGCGTAGACGTCGAGAGTTGCAAGACGACTACCAGCCACCGTAGGCGCGGGACTGCGAATAACGAGCGATGGGTAGCTCGCCGCCCGATAAGGACCATTTGTTCTATTCGCGCCTCAAAGAGCAGTCAGCATGTGTTACGGATTAATAATTATTTTAATAGTTACCGCTGCCCCGGAAGTAAACTCACTGGCTAATATTAGCGCGTTTGTTGATATTTAACAATAACTAACTAGAGACATGAAACTTGGAGGAATTATTCTTTGTGAAGGGTAAGCCTTAGCCACTTAGAAAGTTTTGTTTTTTTAATTCTACCTTTGAAGGGTCAAAATTGTGGATGGAAGTTCGACATCTACGCGGCCGAAGCCGCGGGCAAAAGCTACAGATAAATAACATCCTTAGAACAAGCAATTATGCCATGAGTCATCACACCAAGTTTGACCTGGGTGGAAATTCGCAGCCATGACCTCAGGCTAAGCAGTCAGTCAGGGTCAGTAACCACTAGATCAACAGGCGCGACAATTGATGGCAATAACTATTACGTTGGGTTGCGGAATGTTTATAATAGTTACCGTGACCCCGGAACATAAAGGGCAACCGAAGGAACATGAGTGGGTTTTAGTCAGTAAAAGTCTGACACGCCCTCCCGCCGCCACGGCGGGAGAAGTCATTCGATGATTTCCCACTCCTCCAAATAAAAAAAACAATTACGTTAACATCGCAAATAAAGCGTAACATACGATAATAATTGAAATCCAAGAATATTCCATGGAGTATAACTCCACTAACCTAAAATAAATATAACATTACTAGCTTTTGCCCGCGGCTTCGCTCGCGTTAGAAAGAGACAAAAAGTAGCCTATGTTACTCTCCATCCCTTCAACTACCTCCACTCAAAAAATCACGTCAATTAATCGCTCCGTTTTGCCGTGAAAGAAAGACAGACAGACAGACACACTTTCCCATTTATAATATTATTAGTATGGATTTCACAAGAGATTCCAACAGATTTAAAGCGACGGATGGAAGCCGGGGTTGTCGATAATCTACATTAGTCGTACTATGCAGGCACATCACTAGCTCGTCGCAGCTTACATCACGCAAAACGCAATACACCGCACGTGCACGAATAATGTATCGTAATGTGATTTACATTGCATTGCTTGTCTTACCACTTGGCGATAAAATTAGGTGTGTGGGCACGGAGCAAGCTATTGACTGAAAATTGATACCTACTTCGCGTCGCTTTAATATTTGAAAACAAAAATAACGTAGTAAAAGGAATATTTTACGAATTATTGTTTTTTACAATTTTACTCACGCTAAGTTTTTGTAAACACAACTTATTTTTTATTTTTTTATATTGTGTTCTTTTGGGTTCAAACGCGACCGTGTCAGGGTCACGGGTAGCTTAATCGCGTTTGAGGGATTCGCGATGAATGCTGTAATTGCCCGTTTCGTTTTTACTCTGGCCATGTTGCACAAAACTCAGACACCACCCTTGCCACTTCTCCAGTTCTTCTTAATGTACTTTGTGGTTAGGTTAATGTCAACATAATATACTTAAAGCACAGTAGGTAGATACAATAATTTGCTGAAGGACGAAGGTTGTTCAACTTCCCTATAATAACAAGGAAAACACAACTAATTTGATAACCAGATGGTCGTGCGTGTGTTGTGTGAAAAATAAACATGTTGATAAATGAATTTATTGATCGGTCCCCCCAGGTACTTACAGGTCGGAATGTGTTGTTAAATCGCCGGGTGTATGGGTTCACTGCGCTCTGTCTGGCTCGCGCACGGCGCACTGGAGCAGTGGTGTGTCGCTCGACGCCCCCTCTGAGCTACTGGCCGCGTGCCGCGTCTGGCGTACTTTTGTTAGCGCCCGAGTGTTTTTTTCCAATCAGCGGACCACTCAGAACAATAACAATTGCCATGTCGTGTACACAATAAGCTTGTAGCATCGAATCAATTTCTTAAAGCCATTACTGAAAGATCAACCGTACTGTGGTTTTATAGAGCGAACATACACATTTTATTAGTGTACTTACGTATAAATTAAAATACCTACCTACTATCAAACCGATAAAAACTGGAAATTGAAAAACTACTGAAAAATGTGTACGTTACTCCAGCAAGAAAATATCTCCTAGAGTTAGGTATATGAGTAGTACGTATAGTTGGTGCCTTATGTGCTGTAAATGTGCCCCCTCATAAAAAATGTGTGCCCCCTGCCGTTTCGAAGAAAAAACGGAAAAACGATTCTTGCTGGGGTAACGTTTTTCTAGCAGGAAAATTTTAAACGAGTGATCGGAGAGAGAAAAAATTTGCATGACCAGAGAGCTTATATGTGTGCCAAAATGTGCCCCCAAAAATAAAATCTGTGCCCCTTCAGATTTTCGAGATATTGCGTTTCCTGCTGGAGTAACGTTTTGATGAATCGTATATCTCTAAAACCATTGCATATGCTCCTGTACAATAAACATGCACGAGTAGCTCTTAATGTGTGCCCCTTAGTGCTCCAATTAGATTTAAGAGGGCACATTTTGGCACACATATAAGCTCTCTGGTCATGCAAAATTTTTCTCTCTCCGGTCACTAGTTTAAAATTTTCCTGCTAGAAAAACGTTACCCCAGCAAGAATCGTTTTTCCGTTTTTTCTTCGAAACGGCACACATTTTTTATGAGGGGGCACATTTACAGCACATAAGGCACCAACTATACGTACTACTCATATAACTCTAGGAGATACTTTCTTGCTGGAGTAACGTACACCTGAAAAATATAGACGTCATTTTCATTCGATTCATGAAATCAGGGCCACAGATGCGAGAGATCCAGACCAGACCATAGATTACATTAAATTAAGAGTTGTGAGAGATGGGCGTTTAAACGTAAAGCAAATAATAAAGCAGGTCAAATAATTTAAGCACTTATGTATAATTTAAAATGTTGAGCAATTAACATTATTTGCTTTTCCTTTAAATTACAAGTTTTATAAGATTTGATAATTTTATAGACACTAATGCCATCTAGTGGCAAAAATGAATATAAACGAAGTTTTATGTCGCTTTTGCAAGTGCCCGATAGATGGCGTGCTAATACAATTTCAATCGATAGACGAACTGTTACTTTACGACAATAGATCTTAAAGTAATAACAATAAGATACAAAAATGTATTTCTTTCGACTATTTTGGTAGATCGTGATTCACGAGTGTATACACCTACCGAATTTAATATGACTACAACGTATTAAAATTGGTTTTAATGGTCGCCGTCTAATTTATACGGGTTCTGATTCCATTGAATGCTTTTCGATAGTTGATTAGCTGCTTTTTTAAGTTCAGTGTCGTTTTTAACGCATCAGTGGAATGTTGTGTTATCCGCTTTTAATGTTCGATGTTATAATTATAATTTTGTAAACTGTTGATAAAATTATACAAATAATTGGTGTCAAAATGAAAATATGTTTTTTTTTATTAATTTATTAAACACATTACATTAACTTATGAAATAAAAATTGTCCCACAAAACTGTATTCACAGTTTGACTGTGGGATCACAAAATTAACAACATATTACTAAACAACTTTAATTAGGAGTGTTCTGTTAGAATAATCTATAACTAAGGTAGTTTTTACAGTAGATATTTTTTCAACATTTTTTTAAACTTACATTTATTGGGCTCATTTTTAATGAACTTGGGCAAACTGTTTAAGATGTATGGAACCCTTTTCCTCAAGGTCCTATCGCCGTAATAATTGGTTACCCTAGGAACTACATATTTACCCGAGGTCATCGCTCTCGTGTTACATTTATTAACTACCTTCATTAGTTGCGATTTACGCTCTTGATTGTCGTAGTTATTTACAACGAGAAGGTATTTTTGTGCTTGACACTAACGGGTAAAATACACAATTTAAATAATTTATAATATTCATTTTTGTATTTCTCTCTAGTTTTATTTCCAACCAGTAATTAAATAAATCTAAGTTGCATATTTTCTAGTTTGTTAATGTATGATTTAAATGTGAGTCCGTCTCCGTAACAATCAAGTGCGTAATCCAAAATAGTTTTTACCAATGCTTTATACAGTAATTTGAGAGTACCACTAAGAACCCTATAACTTAAATGATAAAACTTGCCTAATATTACTCTCAGTTTATTACAAACAAAATTTATGTGAGAAGATCAGGAAAAGTGCTCGTCTATTTGCATTTCTACATACGTGACACATTTTACTCTCTCTATAGCTTTGCAGCTACAATTTACATGATTATTGTGAAAACAATTAAAAGAGTGGGTAAATAAGAAGAAGTTAAGATTTTTAACGGGATAGTAGGGTGAATGAAGTATTAATAGCTTGGTTTTATTAGAATTGATTACTATGCCGTTATCATGTGACCACTTGACGACAGCGTCCACATCTTGTTGGACAAGACGAGACGAATTATACGCCCTATGTCAGATACGTAAAATGTCAGACACGCAAATTGTCAGAAATCGCAGAATGCCAGATACGCAAAAAGCCAGAAACTCAGAATGCCAGATACGCAAAATGTCAGGAACGCAGAATGCCAGATACGCAAAACGTCAAGAACGCGGAATGCCAGATACGCAAAATGTCAGGAACGCAGAGTGCCAGATTCACAAAAAGTCAGAAATGAATCAAATGTTGTATTACTCATCGTTTTTTTTAAGTTTGCTTAAGAACGTTTGTAGTTATGACAATTGAACGTTGGCCAATGAAGTGGTTCCTGGGTACAAAAATATTTTTCTTAATCCTAGCCTGTCATAATAATATTATAAATACGAAACTGTATTTACACACCGTTTCATGAGATCAAAATCTCTGACTTTGCGCTGGTTTATTTGTTTATCGGCTACTAATACACAAAGAAAACAATACCTAATAGCGATGAGAATAGATACTAGTTAAGTACCGGTTTCAAATATATTTCTATGAAAGTCTCAGGATGACCCAGTAGTGGAAGTCCCGTCCCTTTCCTTGTACCAATGAGACTATGTTTATTGATAACTAGCTTAAAATAATAGGCAATCTTTTCATCGTAATTATTTTTAATTGAACGATAAAAATCTCATTTTTTTGAAATCATAAATAAATACCAATTAGAAATTGTTTTTTATTGAAATCCTCTTAAATCATCATCGTTCATGTTTTTGTGTAATCATGGCACCCGGAGTCGCGGGACTGTCTTATCAGGGCACCGTGACTCTGGAAAGTAAAGGGCTCATAAAGGAACACTGTGGATTTTAGTCAGGACAAGTCAGTCTCCGCTCCACCCGGGGCGAGACGACACATTTGATTATTTTACTACGATAAAAAAAAATCATGGCACTATGCGTATTTGTCATTATGAGTATCTGTCATTCAACGTTTATGACATTTTGCGTATTTGTTATTATGAGTTTCTGACAATTTGCGAATATGACATTTAGCGATGAAGTCTGTCGATCTGACAATTTGCGTGTCTGACATTTTACGTATCTGACATAGGGCGTATAAATCGACGAGACGTTTCCGTGATATCTGTGCCCGCGCGCAGTGTACACAAATCATCCGCAAACATATGTGCTGAGCAATGCTGTAGCACTCCAACCAAGCTATTAACATGCATCAAATAGCATAAAGGGCCACATCCGGAGCCTTGGGGTACGCCGCATCGGACTTTTACCTCCTTACTAAATGAGAATGATGATGAATGAATAATGATGAATGTATTTGCGTATGCAAAAATATTCCTACTTACTCTATTTATGTGGATGTTAAATGTTTGGCTTTAAATGTGGCAAATAATTAAAGAAATTTTTGAAATCAGTTTTGGAACGTTTTATTAAAGATCTGATGAAAAAAAAATCTCTGTAAGAGTGTATTTTTGCCAAAAGAATTATCATATAAATGCAAAAAACATAAAACAACATTTAAAATTAAATCATGTTAGTGGCACATACGTTTTCAGCAAATAACACATTTAAACCATTTTAAATTTACGTCAATAATAATTAATAATTGCTATTTTGTTAAATAGCTGATAAGCTACTAAGCTAACAATATAATTGACTTTTGAGGAATAATTAACGAAAAAGTGCATTTAAAAATTTAAGTCGTTATGCACATCTGTGAGGACTGTGATCCTCATAGGTATAACTAAAAAAGATAAAGATATATAAAGATTTAAGATAAGATAGATTAATTAGATATTAATCCAAAGAGATGTGCTGCATGACATTGCTTCTTGCCAAATTTCATGATTCTTGGTTAATGGAAAGTACCCATAGGTTTTGATTCTCTTGCAAATGTCTAAAATTCTAAATACTATAGGTAGGTATATGCTATATAAATGAAACATAAACAGCCGTAACTTTTTATTGCGTTGATTTAGAAATTTGTTTTTTCACTGCCTCTCGATGCCGGAGGAACCACATGTGGTTCCTCCGGATAATTCGGTTGAGACCCGAGGAACCATATATGGTTCCTCGCGTACTTACCACCCACTTTCAACCTTATTTAATTAAGAAATATTGCTCTGAATCGTTTGAAAATATTTACCCATACAGCCAATAAATAGTCGAATCAATCAATCGATTCCAAAAACTTACTAAAATAAACTGGACAACACTATAAAAAAAAATATTGTCGATGACACATTCAAGCGAAAAATTATCTGTGCGGGCAGGTCACAGAACATAATTTTTTGTATGGAGTTGTTCTTCCCGTTAGGGTATCTAACGGGAAGAACAACTCCATACAAAAAACTTTTTAAAAAAAAAAGATAACCGACTTCAAAAACTAAAAGCTTAAAAATAACTATTTCGGAAGTCGGTGGCAACACAAATCGACCGGCAGAAGAGAAGCCACCGACTTCCGAAATAGTTATTTTTAAGCTTTTAGTTTTTGAAGTCGGTTATCTTTTTTTTTTTTAAGTTTTTTATTTTTTACTTTTTAGTTAGAGTCTCAGTGTCTGACTACGTTTTAGGGTAGCTCTCAAAATAAACAATCGTCTTTGAAAATCTACAATCCAAGAAAGCAAAACGCGATCTATGCGGGCAACGTCACGGGATATCCATTAGTGTTATATACTAAAACCTTCCCCAGAACGTAACAAACACTTTGCTGAAAACCGCATCAAAATCGGTTCAGCCAAACGCGAGATAATCGCGGACAAACATACATACATATATACAGGTCGAACAGAGAACCTACTTTTTTTTGAAGTCGGTTAAAAATTGCCTACACGAACACACTAGCGCTCAAGTTTATGCCATGAGAAACTCGCTAGGCGCTGGAATTTTGATCAGATAGGTACCTACCATAGATTTTTATATAGTTTTGTATGTATCCCTCGTAATGCACAATCTATAAATAAACTGCAAAATCTTATTTTGCAGTTTATTTAACGATTATGCATTACCTAGTTATGATACATACATTCGTCTGATAAAAACTTTAATAAAAATAAAAACTACCTGTAGTAGGAATAATAAATAAATAAAAGTTTCCGTTTTCAATATATTTATTAACTTTCTCAGAGCTTTTTGGAGACTTCTTAAACAAATGTAAAACAAATAAAAAAAACAAATTCTTAAACAGGTGCAGTACGTGTCAAACAAAAATTATTTACTTGTGTTATGTGGCGTAAAACTTTGGTAAGTAAATATTTTCTATACTATAAGTGTACTTACAAAGCAAGTTTGTAGATAATCATTTGCTTGAAATAATATCACAAAATTATTATTTCGGCCAACAAAATATTTCTAACCTCAACCGCCATTAAATGAACATTGAAAATTTGATTTTGCCTCTTATACAACGATATTATGGTCTTGGAAACATGATAAGCAACGTAAAATATACTGATAATACATTATTTCATGTATTCAATGCGTACTATTCATATTTATTTATATTTCAAGCATTTGCAAAGTTTGTTTACAAAGTCGTGCATTGAACTTCGATGACAGTTCCGTGTATATGAATTTTGAATTGGAATCTTATAAGAATCCTCTTAAAAGACTCCTTAAAATTTTCTAATTAGATTACCTACTTGTATATTCGTTATATTAGTTCTAAAGTTTCGTGTAAATTGATTCAGTAGTTTTATCAAAAATAAATAATATACGTCAACAAGTCTAGTTGCGGCGAGATCTCTCTTATCTATAGGATATTTATAATTCCAAAGTAGTCATACAAGAGTTGTTTATATTGTAATACATAGTCTCGTTCTTCAGGAACACGACACTGTCACTGTTTACCGTTTGAGATATGAGTCAATAGAACTCGAGTGATAAGCGTTTTTGTGAGCGCAGGTACTTGACGCGCGCGATGACGTAATCGGGCGGGCAACCTCACGCGCACGTGTAATTGGGCCCCGGCATCGAGAGGAGAGATAGCAGACCTGAGTACTATAAGTATGTATGCAACATTATGGAACTTAATAAATACTCATGACTTATTTTTATCGGGAAAAAGCTTTATTTATCTTTGAAATCGTTCCCATTGAATAAATTCTTAAAAAAAATGTTAACGATTAGAGAAGTGTTATAACAAAAAAAAAATAGTTTCATAATATTGTTGGGTGTCCATAGCTGTGTAATGTATGTATCACGGGCCGGGCACACGCACAATCTCGGCTATAGGTACTTACGTTTGCATATTGACCTGCGTTCCGTAATCTCCAAAAATTCGCAATGGATTTTACTGCTGTTTTCACAAATAAGTGGTTAAATCTTATATTAGGGCAACTTTGTTTTTTTATCTTTATTTATTTACGGGGTTTTTTCTTTATAGAATGTCACCCCAGTGATTGCATACAAAATATACTTACTTATGACCAATGATATTATAAGTAAAAAGGTGTAGATAGGTTACCCAAACGTAATTCTATCTTCAAAAACGGCACACTAACGCACACATACATTACACGTCAAAGTAGGATGACATGATTGAAGTAGTGCGAGTAAAAAAGAGACAAACGTGAAATGTCAACGAGATACTCAGTATTATGTTTGTCAATTGGCAAACTTTTAAAGTGCCACTTTTTGACTGCATATAATAACCTATCTACACTTTTTTACTTGTAAAGTTATAACATCATTGCTTATGACAGACTAACCGACTCGCAACCTTACACATCATAACATAATAATATGATTTAGTGTTCTATCCTCACGTGACAATGGCACAGTATAAATATGAAACAGTATTGAAACTAAGCCTATTTGACAAAATAATTACCTACGCTCGACGGAAACAACAGGGTTGTCACTTTTAAATTTTTACAAAAATTTATGAAGATTGTACGAATATGTATGTTTTGTCCTTTTCTCAACGAAATGAAAAGAGAAAGATGCGCTAAACTTAAATTTAGGTTCGTTATAAACAAGAGAATCAGCACCAATATTAAAATTTATTTTATTATACTTAAACAAAAAGCAGAAACAATAATAAACAAAATTTTTATAATTAAATTATTTAGTGTAAAAAAAAATATAGTTATAAAAATAAGCATAGCATTTTTTATCAACTTGTGTAATTATAATCATTATTTATTTATTTTATTTATGCATTATGCTTTTCCTTTGTTTTTTTTCTTTCATATTAATTCAAGTTATACTTTTTGAGCGTAGTGACCGATAAGAAAAAATGTTAGCCGCCATCTTGCAATTCGAAATGGACCTCATTTTCGGCATCAGTGTCCCCAAAAACCACGGACACGATACCCATGACCAAAATTTTGAAAAATGTTAGCCGCCATCTTGGAATTCGAAAAAGACCTCATTTTCGGCATCAGTGTCCCCAAAAATCACGGAAACGATACCCTTGACCGAAATTATGAAAAAAAACCGGCCAAGAGCGTGTCGGGCCACGCTCAATGTAGGGTTCCGTAGTTTCCCGTCCGTCACAATAAGTGTTCCCACTTATAAGTAAAAAAAAAGACTATTTGTTACGTTGGCATACTAAGTACGCAGAAATTATTTTGTACAACCTTTTTGTCTTTTTTGTACAAAAACTGTTCTTTCTATCAAGTTCAAAATAATTTTCCTAGAAAGTACTTATAAAGTTCTACTTTCCAGATTTTTTTCATATTTTTTAAACCTACGGGTCAAAAGTTAGAGGCCCCCCCTCTAACTTTTGACCCGTAGGTTTGGACGCTTTAATTTTTTCCTTTTGGAGCGATTATTTCCGATATTATTGACATTATCAAAAACTGATTTTAGTAAACCCCTTTTCATTTTTAAATACCTATCCAACAATTTATCACACGTCAGGGTTGAAATAAAAAAAAAAAACACTTCCCTCTTTACATATAGGGAGGCTACCCTAATAAAACATTTTTTTCCAATTTTTATTTTACCACTTTGTCGGCGCGGTTGATATACATATTGGTACCAAATTTCAGTTTTCTAGTGCTAACGGTCACAGAGATTAAGCGAGAACGGACGGACAGACAGACAGACATGGCGAAACTATAAGGGTTCCTAGCTGACTACGGAACCCTAAAAAAAATTGCCGCCATCTTGGAATTCGAAATGGACCTCATTTTCACCATCAGTGTCCTCGAAAACCTCGGAAACGATACCCGTGACCGATTTTTTGAAAAATGTTAGCCGCCATCTTGAAGTTCGAAATGGACGTCATTTTCAGTGTCCCTTATATAACCACATTTAATGATGTTGCACAAAAATCGCAGTTATCTGACGCGGCACCCGCTACTGACAGTCCCTTTAGCACGCGTCTCGTCGGTGAGCATGTATGTGTTTTTTTTTTTGGTGAGTGGGAAATCATCCAATGACTGCTCCCGTCCTGGGTGCGACGGGAGGGCGTGTCAGACTCTTACTGACTAAAACCCACTCATGTTCCTTCGATTGCCCTTTATGTTCCGAGGTCACGGTTACTATTATAAACATTCCGCAACCCCGGCAGGCGTTGGCCCTGTTGGGCCCCTTCCTGTGCTGACTCCTTCTCTTTGAGGCGCGCGTGGAACAAAACGCGCCGTCTACGCGGTCCTGGTCCTAGCCGGGCGGCGAGCTACCCATCGCTCGCCATCCGCAGAACCGCGCCTACGGTGGCCGGTAGTTGTCTTGCGACTCTCGACGTCTTCGCCTGGGTCTTAGTCCGGGGCGAGAGGCTCGTCGTTGCCTCTCGCGCGCCGCGGCTTCCTTCACTAGCATAACTGCTTCGCAGAAGGAGGCGACGGCATCCCATTCCGTCTCGCCCCGAAGCATGGCCTGAACCAGCGCCGGGCGCGAGAGGTCACCGCCGCCGATCGCCTCTACGAGGACACGTCGATGGTCCGCCCATGCGCGGCACACTTCCACCGTGTGCTCGACCGTGTCCTCCAGGCGACCGTTACTGCAGTGGTGACACCTAGGCGTCGCTTCCGCCCGAATCCGACACAGGAACCTCCCGAACTGACCATGTCCGGTGAGGACCTGTGTCAAGCGAAACGTGAGTGCCATGACGCCTCTCCAGCCACTCCTCAAAGAGGGGTCTTACCGCCGCTATAACGGCGTGCCCAGCACTAGGTTGCGACAGTCGTTGTCTCCATTCCGCCATGAGATCTCGCCGGAGCTCCGTGAGCCGTGCCGCGATAACCCGCGGCATCGGGACTTCACCCCGGCGTTGCACTTCCACGCGCCACTCTTCCACGCGCCAAGCATGTATGTGTGAATGTTTTGTTTCGCACGCTTTGTAGGCAGTTTCCGTACTGTTCTATTATTATACTGTGACAATGGTGAGGCCTATAATAGAAGCCGACATTATAAGTAGTCGCAAGGAAAAGTTTGAAGCCTTTGGACTTCCACACGAATACACTCCGCCAGAACATGAATTTAAGGGCAATTTATTTTACTTAGATTTAAAGTCAGCAGAAAGTTACCAATAAAAGATTCAGTGTTAAACGCCTGTATAAGTATGCATAGCAATAAACGACTTCCTATGACATTTGACCTTTTGAACTGATTTTGAACTGAATTTTAAAATAAAAGAGGAAGTTGCAAAAATGCCCCAGTTCCGACTGAAACGAGAAGAATCTCAAAAATAAGTATAGTATAAGGATTTACCGTTAAAAAAATATGAAAATAAAAAAAGAAGTTGCAAAAATGCCCCAGTTCCGACAGGAACGAGAAGAATCTCAAAAAAAAAGTATAGTATAATGGACTTATAGGATTTCACGTTAAATAAATATGAAAATAAAAAAGGAAGTTACAAAAATGCCCCAGTTCCGACAAGAACGAGAAGAATCTCAAAAATAGCTAACAATAATTATAAAACTATGATATTAATATACTTAATTCCGGTAATCACCCTTTCCGGCAAGCTCCAAAAATAGCTCTAAATAATAATGAAGAGGCAGAATATTTATTCTACACGACTAGTGTGCGCGACTAGTGCGTTTGTAAGTTTTTCATTAAGTATTTTATTAAAGCACAAACAAACTTAAAAAACTTTATGACAGTTCACAACGTACAGCAATATAACCATATAACCAATTTAAATGGGCGGACCTTAGACCTTCTAATATCCAATACTAATTGCTGTGTATTCAAACCTAATCAGAACCTGCATAAAGCTGATGACCATCACCCTCCATTTTACACCCTTCTGTCATTAAATCTTAAACTTACTCCCTTACGTCCTTTACGCACGCCTAAATATAATTTCTATAAGGCTGACTATAGTGCCGATTCCCTGGGTCACAAACTATTCTAATTTTAAGTTAAATGCATAATCTCTTTTCATTTCTTAAAGAAAAGGACAGAAGATACAATTTAGTTTAATCCTGTCAAATTAGACAGCCCGGGAGAAAATTGACGTATATTTAGACGCCATGTTTTCAAAACGCGTCTAAATTATCTATGGAGTGTCTAAATTTGACAGGACTTAACTAATATTTTATCTTCTGTCCTTTTCTTAATTAAATGGAAAGAGAAAGATGCACTAACTTAAATTTACTTTAGTTTGTGAACAAGAGAATCGGCACCTATGTCCTTATTAATAGAGACATTGATGAAATTGATTGGGACAAGGAATTGGATAAGGATTCAGCTAATAAGAATTTAGATGTTTTCTATGATTTTCTATACGGTATAATTAAAAATCGCGTCCCTCTTTCCAAGTCTGGCATTCCTTCAAAAATGTATTATAAGGTTGACATTACTAGTGACCCTAATAAAATAAGTAATCTCTTTTCAGCCTTTTTCCAGTCCGAACCATCCAGTCTAACACCTGACTGGACCCCGGTCCCAGATCAATCCAATGTCAACGAGCTTTCTCTTTGTAGCTTGCATTTTGGCCTGCCGTTAGTAATTAAACAATTAAAGCTGCTAGACATAAATAAGGGGTCGGGACCGGATGGGATACCTCCTTGCTTTTTGAAATGGACAGCGAATACATTATGCAAACCTTTACATAAAATCTTCAATCAATGTATTAGCAATGGCTCGTTCCCTGACATCTGGAAAATGGCTAATATAGTACCTGTCTATAAAGGTGGCCCCAGACAAAACATTGAGAATTATCGGCCTATTTCTCTTTTATGTACAATGGCAAAATTGTTCGAAAAGCTGGTTCACCACGAGATATATCCATTTATTCAAAATTGTATAATTCCGGAGCAACACGGCTTTGTGAAATGAAAAAGTACCGTTACCAACTTGATGATTTTTACTACTTATTTGTTTAATAACATGGACGGCGGAGCCCAAACTGACGCTGTTTACACTGACTTTAAAAAAGCCTTTGATAGAGTCGACCATAAAATTCTGCTAAACAATTGTACAAAGGCATCAGAGGCAATTTACTGCGCTGGTTTCAGTCTTATATTAGTAATGGCAGACAGGCTATAGTGTGTAAAGGCCGTAAAGGGTACCATTCTAACACATTTTTGGCAACTTCTGGAGTACCGCAGGGATCAATACGCCGATGACCTTAAAATTTACAGGAAAATTATATCGATCAACGATTGTTCCCTTCTTCAAGAAGATTTAAATCGATTATCCAGTTACTGTATCAATAATAAACTAAAACTAAGCATTAACAAATGTAAATATATTAATTTTACCAAAAATAGACAAATTATTAACTACAATTATAGTCTCTGCGATGAAATCCTTCAAAAGGAAACTCAAATTTGTGATCTGGGTGTACTTTTAGATAGTAAACTCCACCTTAATATTCACATTGAAAAGATAATAGCCAAAGCATTCCAAATGTACAATTTTGTTATGAGATCGTCATCAGAGTTTCGACGCTCAGTCACCAGTGGCGGATTAAGAGTATCCGAGGCCCTAAGCACAGAGCCTGTGTAGGCCCTCTATTGCTCAAATCAAACTCAAACTCAAAACTATTTTATTCAAATAAACCATTTACAGGTACTTTTGAATCGTCAAGGTGTCAGTCTGTCAGAAAAATGAAGCTAGTTGCTCGTTCCAAGGAGTTGGTCTCATGGAGAAGAGCGAGCAAGAAACTCCATGGACACTCTTTTAAAAATCAATAGATTACAAATAGATTAAAAATGGAAATGGAAGGAATGGAATGGAAGGTAGAAAGTATAAAATGAAAGTTGGACTCAAGGCCGAGCCAAGACAATACAGGCGCCACGCCATGCACCATCGAAAATATTTGCTAGTACTATACTCTCTCGTCCGCAGGCCCCCACCCACGGTGGCCAGTAGTCGTATTGTGACTCTAGACGCCTATGCCTAGGTCTCTGTCCAAATCGTGAGGATTGACGCTGCCTCACGCTCCCCGTCGTCTCCTTCTCTAGCTTGACTGCTTCGCAAAAGGAGGCAACGGCTTATTATTCACTTGCATGGCCTAGGCTGAACCAGCGCCTGGCACGAGAGGTCACCGCCGCCGATCGCTGCAGGGACACGGCGGTGGTCTGCCCACGGTGGAGCACACTTCCATCGTGTTCTCTAGGCGACCATTACAGCGGTGACGTTCAGTCGTTTCTTCCACCCAAATCCGACACAGAAACCTCCCAAAACACCCGTATCCGGGGAGGACCCGCGTCGGACCACTCATCAAAGAAGGGCCTTACCCTCGCTATTATGGCGTGCCCAGCACTGGTTTGCGACAGTCGCAATTCTTTATTCCGCCGGACCCTAGTTGATATTCACGTTTTTGGTTTGATTTACATTTTCTTTTACATTTAATTACAAACGCAGCATTTGAACGAACTCGAGCCGATGAGATAAGTGCGACACAAGCGGAGTGGAGTTACGGCCGTCTCACGGGGGTTCCCAGATTTAAAGCCACTAAGCTTTATCCTCCGATATGGCGTGGTGGTTTCTTCAAAAAAGGCGCTAACACGCTCCGTTTAAGAATTACAAGCCCATCTTGCTTCTAAGTCACGTCTAAAAGCTGTTTTCGAGAGTCATTACGAATCGTCCCGTTCGCAAGCTAGACGACTGCCATCCTCCCAAACCAGCCGGTTTTCGATAAGGGCTTAGTCTATAGACTGAGGAGTATAGTCGGTCTTTATGTCTGGCAATCGTGGACTTAGAGAAGACTATCGATTCAGTGGAAACGAAGGTTATGCTGCAGGCCCATCAGAGATGTCGAATTGCCCATCGGTACATCGAGGTGCTTGTACAAAAACGCCACCATGTCAGTTCGCCTCCAGGATCAGAGTTCGAAAACTCTAACTGTAGATATTGCAAGATGTCTTTGAGCCTCAGAACTGGGTTGACTTTGGGATCAACATAAATGCCGAGTACAACACCCACCTTCGATTGGCTGACGAAATTGTGGTCGTGATCTGGGCACGATGCTCGACCACCATAGTAAAGTTTCTCAACGCGTGGGCCTCAAAATGAACCAAATAGATCACAAAAATCTTGTATAATAGCCATGTACTGCCCACCCAAATAACCATTGAGAACGCTAGTTTGAAGTTGTGGATGAATATGTATCTACACTTAGGCCAAATAGCCCGACATGGTACGTCCAACTTCGAGAAAGAGGTCGGTCACCGAATCCAACTCGTTTTGTCAGGGAAACAACGCACTATTTTCTCGTCCTTAATACCCCAGTGCTTGAATGCAGAAGTCTTCAATCAGTGTGTGTTGCCAGTGATGCATATGGATCTGAGACGTGGACGCTAGCTTCGGGCCTCATAAGTAAGCTCAAAGTCACTCTTTCCACCGCGCGTTCGGTGTTTCCGTTTTCGTTCGAGGAGATCCGTAGGAGAACCAAAGTCACCGAAATAGCTCACCGAGTCGCAAAGTTGAAGTAGAAGTGGACTGAGCACATAGATCGAAGAAATGATGGAGGAAAAACGTTCTCGAACGGCCCGTATATGCAAGTGCAGCTTCGGTTTCCCGCCAGATGGACGGATGACCTTCCTAAGGTCGCAGGGAGTCGTTAAATGCGGTCGGAAAAGAACCGCATGTGCCGGAAAAAGTTGGGTGGGGCCTATCTCCTGCAGTGGACACTCATGGGCTGATAATAAACATACGTAATCGTTAAATCGGTATTATTTTTGTGATTTCGGACATATTGTGGATGAATCTCGATAAATGTAGGTATAAAATGAAACGCCAGCAGAGGATGGAGGCCCCTGGAGAACAGGGGCCCCAAGCACGTGCTTGTAGTGCTTATACGTTAATCCGCCACTGTCAGTCACATATCTACATCTTTTTAACTTTTTAGTGCGACCACAAGTAGAGTATGCGTGTATGATATGGGACCCTTTCTATGCAAAATATGACCAAGCATTAGAAAGAATTCAACGTAAATTTTTAAAGTCAGTGCAGTTTAAGTGTCACTTGGAGCGTCTGCCGTACCAGGAGTCGTTGCAGAAATTTAAACTACTGAAACTACACTCATGGCGTCTGTTACTCCAAGCCTTGATGCTCCGCGGACTATTACATAACAAGTTTGATTGTCAGAACTTGTGAATAATATATTTTACATCGTGCCCAGAACTGTAGTAAGACGAGAGGTACGCGCTCACCCACTCTTTGCTACGACCACCAGTCGTACAAATGCGGGTGAACGGGCGCCTCTCCTCAGATTAGTAAAAATATATAACGAACATTTTGTTAAAATAGACATATTTGCCTTACCTCGTAATGTTTTTAAAAAAGAATTAGTATTACACTTAACACCAAATACATAACTCCTATAATAATAAAATTAGCCCTACTTTTTACCCATATTTATACTGTTGTAAGTAAATAACACAAATAGTAATATGTGGAAACGTCGCTGATTGTACATTAACCTAATTTATTGTATACTTAGTTTTAAGACAAAATGTACAATTGTTGGTTTTTCCCTAATAAAAAAAAAACGCACTAGTCGCCCCTAAGATTTTTGAAAGTTCCCCTCGATTTCTCTGGTCTGCTATCATTAAACCCTGATTTTCTTATAAAAGGACCACCTTGGAAATGTCTTCTTTCCAACAAAAAAAGAATCATCAAAATCGGTTCATAAACGACGAAGTTATCCGCGAACAAACATAAAAAAGCATATAATTATATTCGGTTGAATAGGGTATTACACTCTTTTTTTAAAGTATTTCAAATAACTCCTACAGTACTAAGAAATCACTAAAAAAAATCCTAATTTTTTTTTTAAACGCTAAGTACCCTAAAAACGCTTTTAAAAATTGTAAAAATCGCCAAAAACGGAAAACGCCGTGGGCGTGGTTTTGCTTTGGCGATATGACGTCCTTACGTCATGTAAATAAACAAATGCGCTGTGACACTTTACATCATTATTATTGTTTTTATCCCAAAAATTAGTTGCTGTTCGACTTACCGTTGGTGTGCGTTTCGGAATGCAAGAACACAAGTGTAAAAACATCGGAATAATTGTGAATTCTAGTGTTAACTGATTCAAATTTAAGAAAAACTTAGTTAAAAGTTGTGGGAAGAGTATTCCAACTATTACACTTTACACCATAAAAACCCGTTTGTACTTTAGTAAATATCACTTTGATGTAAGTACCTCTGTGCATTAGCCATCTAAAATATCTTTCACAATAACTTCCATGAAAAAGTACATTTTTATAATAAAGATCGTTTTAGGAGGTTATAAATAAAACAAATAGTGACGTCTAGTTGACACTGTTAACAGTCGACAGCTGTCACTGTCTGTGGTTGCTATTTCGGTGTGTTCAAGAACAGATAAAAAAAACTGAAAACTTTGAATTGAATTAAAAAAAAAAATTCTAGTTTTATGAACTAAAACTTAGACTGTTCGGCTGCTTTTTACATAAGCTACCTCAATAATATATTTTTAGATTTTTTCTCATATACAGTGTAATACCCTATTGAGAAACCTCTTCCTTTTTTTGAAGTCGGTTAAAAATTAATCCGCACCAATATATTATTATGATGATACGTACGCGTAGTGACAAGGCTGACCTTTGCAAGATAAGTATTCGTAGCTAATACATCAGAATAACACATAATATTGTGCTACATAACATTGCACCATGAAGCACGGGAGTAACCAAAAAAAAACTAACATAACACGGTTACGCGGGGTCGTGCAGCCCATCGCCCACTACGGGGCTCCGGTGTGGGCCCCAGCTTGGCCTTGGCCTGGCTACTGTGGGCGTCCTAGAGGGTCATGGCCATTCGGATGGTGCGGGGATACCGCACGATCTCCTGCGAGGCGGCGATCTTGCCGATTCTAGCATCGGCGTTGTCTTGATACCGGAGTGGGATTTTGGAGGCAAGTCCTTGCACACGTACCAGTGGCGCGTAGAAGTGCAACGCCGCGCCGGGCCGAAACTGCGCTACCGCAGCTAATCACGGCACGGCGCACAGAGCTCCTGCGGAATCTCATGACGGAATGGAGACTGCGACTGTCACAACCCAGTGCTGGGCGGGCACGCCTCTTTGAGGAGTGGCTGGAGAGGCGCCTCGGCGCTCTCACGTATCGCTTGACACAGGTCATCACCGGACAAGGACATTTCGGGAGGTTTTTGTGTCGGATACGGGCGTAAGCGACGCCTGCGTGACATGGTGGAGCATGCGGTGGAGGTGTGCCCTCCTTGGGCAGACCACCGCCGTGTCCTTGCAGTTCAGGCCATGCTCCGCGGCGAGACTGAATGGGAAGTCGTCGCCTCCTTCTGCGAAGCAGTCATGCTAGAGAAAAAGGCGGGACGCGTAACGCAGCATCAAGCCTCACGCCCTGGACAGAGATCCAGGCGTAGGCGTCGAAGTCGCAAGTCAACTACCGGCCACTGTAGGCGCGGGTCTGGAGAGTAGGAAATCAGTACACCCGCGCGTTCAAAATTGTACTGGCGGCGCCGGCGAGGCGCTGCGAGAGGCGGGAGACCGTTGCGGGCGTCCGCGACGGGTTGAATTTGTCCGCGACGGAGCACGGTGTTGGTGTCCGCGACGGACGCCCGCTTAACGCAGCGCAGGGCCTAAAGGAAAATCTCCGAAAATGGTAAATTCATAGTTATTTCACAAGAAAAAAAACCTTTAAGACTTAATTCCAGGAATTAACGAGCAATCAAATGTTGTCAAATTTGTACGGAACCCTCGTTGCGCGAGTCCGACTTGTAGCTTGTAGGTAAAGGCTTGTTACAGTTTCTTTTTCGAGAACCAACTATACTTTACGGTTTTTTTTTATTGGTGCTATATTGTCATGACTTTGCTTCGTGCCAGATTTCATGGCTGTTCTATGTCAGTGGCAAGTACCCTACGAATTTTGATTCTCTGGAGACTGCCACAGACGGACCACAATGTGATCCCATAGGGCCTAGAGGACCACTCCACTTCGTTGTTCGCTTGTTTGTTTGTCAACCCAAGACCTTATGTCGCGGGACCGCGAGGAGGTATCGTGTCGTGTTGAAATAACACCACAAAACAAACCACGACCATATGCTCATACGGTACGATACAAATACCTACGCAAAAAAAATTAGACATTCTCAAGAACTAAACTCATAATAGGATAGTTATGTTGTCGACTTAGAACCACACGAAGCTAAGTCAAAGAGCACCAATAGAAACAAAATACAGAAAACTGTAAAAAATACAGAAAACAGATCTCAAATAAAAAAAATTACTGCACTTAACACGATCTCTAACCCACAAGTATGTATGTATGTATGTATGGAACCCGCAGTGCATGAGTCCGACTCACACTTGGCCGGTTTTTTATCTATCCTTATTCTCTCTATTCTTTCCAGAATAAGGAAGGACTCAAAAACAGAGGAGAGAAAGAGAAAAGTCTACAGGTAGGTAATGCATCTGAAATTAATTTATTGTTTTGAATTTACGGCTGTCTATCCTTCAGATGAAGAGTTTACTCAACTAAGCACAAGTAGTTACCTGTTTGTAATAGTCGAGTATTTTAAGTAACGTCACATGGTTAACCGTGGTTAACGCAATCAGATGCTTTGGAAAGGGCACAAAATTCATACAGCTTCTTGAATCTTGTGTGAACCGATGATCGAGAAATGTTTTGCATCGATGGTGTTAAAACAAATGAGCATTGGATGTGTTGTTAAAAATTAGCAACATGGGGCGGGTCTACAGGTCTATCTATAACGGGCCTTTGGAACCACGAGTGCTCAGGTGGGGACTCGCTCGCCCATCGAGTGATTCCAAGGAAGACAGTGACAAAGTGACCACGTGCTGCCGTGCACAATGAGGCTGAGGGGAGACCGCTGTACAGTCTCCTCAGGGATGTACCCTAACAGGCGTTGCACGGAGGGGGTTCCGGAATGGTCTTTTAAGAGGTAACGAAGCCCCTTCTATGTGCTGATGGTGATCACCGGGGTGGTTTTAGTGAGGTAAAAATCCCACACTCCCTGGACTTATCCCCAAAGTCCAGGCGCCTTTTGAAGGTTTCCCCTCGGGCCCTCGATAACAAAAAAAAGGTCTATCTATAACAATGGTTTTTGTCTTTGCTTACCTCGGTCTTGTGTAACGCCGAGTGCGCTGCACACGTGGCGGAGAGCTCTTCCGAACAAAACTTGTATGTAGTAATAAAACAGCAAAGTATTGTCCAACTTTTTATTCACTTACTGTTTATTTTATAATATTCTTTTCAATTTGCAATGTTACAGCTCGGCGGGCGCCCGTGCGCCGCCGCGTTACCTCTATACAAATAGTTTATAACTCTCAATTTAAACCGAGTTCATCACTTACATATACAACTCATAAATACAACAAATACAATTCATAATAATAATAGCAATTTACACAAACAACAACATAACTCGCCGCATCCGTCGAGCGCGGCGCGCGGCCGACGGCGAACCGTTCCCTCCATCACAATATACATTATACTTAGCACCTCCAACATATTTTTCATCCGTCAGGATGTCAACTCAAAAGTTTTTATCGAAAGCCAAAAGTGATTTACATAACAAGTACTAGCTGCAATCGTGGACTGCGATAACAAATAAATCATTTACAAAAACAATGGAAAACAAAACCGCCGCAGCGCGCCCGTCGCCCGCGCGGAGACGCGGCGAGGCGCGCAGAGACGCGCGGCGACGCGGCGCGCGGCCGCGTGTGCGTATCAAACGTACAGAAACAATATACAGGACATGTACACACTAAGCTAATCTCAGTTCCGTCACTAGGAGGGCGGCGCGGCGGCCAGGCGCAGCGCGGCGCAGGCCAGCGCGCCGCGCTCGTCGTCGGCGCTGGCCAGCGCGTGCTTGAAGCTCTCGTACGTGAGCCAGCAGATGGCGGCGGCCGGCATCTGGTACAGCACGCGCGCCTGCACGCCCTTGAGGAAGCCGCGCGGGCCCGACGCGCGCAGCACCGCGCGCGCCGCCTCGCCCAGCCCGCGCGCGCGCGCCGCCCGCTCCTGCGTGTTCAGCACGGTCTTGCACACGTCCAGCGGCGTGGTGGCGGCGGCCGCCAGCGCGCCGCCCGCCGCGCCCGCCACCGCGTGCGCCAGCGGGTCGTACAAGCGCGCCGGGTTCAGGCGCGCCTGGCACGCCTCGTACGTCACGAAGTGCAGCGCCTGGCCGCATATTAAAGTGTCATTAAATGGGAATCGGAATTACAACAAAAAATATGGGTAGCATCTTAAAATCATTTTCATGTAACTGGAACGGTCGAACGGTTACAGCCCCGTCTTTCCAACCTGTGTATTCGTATGACAGGTACTTTCAACCGCTAGATTTTTTTTGTCTTACACTAACGTAAATTACAACATATTAAAATTGTAGCCTAGTGGGAGCTAGATGTTTTTTTTTTCATATTCAATGTTTCAAGGGATTTAGACACAACCGCGCGTCTTATCTTTATCGAGTGGCCAATAAGACGATGCTAGGGGCTCGTACCTGGAAGGGCACGTTCATGACGATCTGCGTGCCGTAGGAGCGGTAGAAGGCGCGCGCGCCCTCCGTGCGCAGCACGTGGCGCGCGCACTCCCACACGCCGCGGTACGGCGAGTGCATCATCTGCATGCGCTGCTTCACCACTGCAACACAACCACGCGCCAGCCGTCAGACAAGCGTCCGACACACTACTCACTGTTCGGCTATAGTGGGGGAGGGGTAGCTATAAAGTCATTTTATACCTTATGAATACAGTTTACTTGTCAATCTTTATAAATGGCTAATAAAAACAATCGTCAGCTGTATTAGTAACGGTGGTAAAACCGTCAGTCTGGGCTAGAACCTGCCGCGCTCTCAGTACTGAGCGGCAGTCGCAGTCAACGTGTATTGATAAAACTTTACGGTAATATAGCTCATACATCAGATTAACACATAGATTACGTAACGTCACGCTATTCTACGGGAGCGAAGCAATCATCAGAAACAGCTAGTAAAAAAGATTTAGTTATGTATAATGCGTGGCAAGCGCCCTCCCGATGCCAATATAGTATGGTGCTGATTCTCTTGTTCGCAAACTAATCTAAAATTAAGTGCATCTTTCTCTTTTCATTTAATTAGGAAAAGGACAGAAGATACATATTCGTTTAGTCCTGTCAAATTAGACAGCGCCTGAAGAAAATTGGCGCATTTTTAATCGCCATGTTTTTAATCGCGTCTTAAATATCTATGTAGCGTTTGACAGGACTTAACTAAAATTTTATCTTCTGTCCTTTTCTTAATGAAATGAAAAGAGAAAGATGCACTCTTAGAATAATAACGCATGCACTTAACTTTAAGTTTAGTTTGTGAACAAGGGAATTGGCACCAATGTGTTGTGTGACAGGTCAAACACGTAAAAGTCGTCGATACGGCGGCTACAGCAGACTCCCGCGCGGCACAACTGACACACCACATACGGCCTCGATGTTGTGATGCTGTTCGATGTTTGTGTACTTATGATCTATAGGTAAATACATGTTCATGTCGCCTATATCCATACTAAACTATATATGTATGTAACTTAATATGGTAAAGTGACTGACTGATGCTATATCACCACAGCCCAAACATGAAAGACATGGAACTTGCAGGGAGTGTTTCTTGTGAACAATAAGTAAGGATCTTTGAACATATCAACCCTAAAGGGGTAAGAGAAGAAGAAGAGATGGAAGTATCGACACTCGAGCGAGTGAGCGAGGCAGCGGGCGAAACCGCGGGCGAAAGCTAGTATTATAATATAAAGAGCTTTAGTATGTGAGGTTGTTGTAGTTTGTGAGGCCTGGCTCTACGACTTTACACTAATAGTTAGGTAGAAGTGCACGAGCGCTACTTGACCACATCTTATTTACTACTCCTAGAGCTGAATTGAGCCACTGTAAGTGCAGATATAATCGTACCATAATCATCTTACAAGCCTTTTCCCAACTATGTTGCGTGCGGTCGGCTTCCAGCCTAACCGGTTTCGGGGCTACGCTAATGGTTGGTAAACACGGCAACGATTTATCGCTTCGATTTGACTGCGCAGTTGGTTTATGCAGTTTACCGAACGCACATCATCATCATCTCCCTAGCCTTTTCCCAACTGTGTTGGGGTCGGCTGCCAGCATAACCGGATTTAGCTCAATACCGGTGTTTTACGTGGAGCGACTGCCTATCAGACCTCCGCAACCCAGTAACTGGGCGACACGATATCCCTTGGTTAGACTGGTCAGAATTCTTGGCTTCGGACTACCCGTAACGACTGTCAAAGTTCTACGAATGACAACCGCGACCAAAGCTGGATTTACGTGCACCATTTAAAATAACGTAATGCGCGGCTCGTGTCAGTGTCATGATCACGGTTATAGCTCGGTGTGATTTTTTCTATAAATATGAATAGGTAGGTACTAAGGTGGTAGTGCGGTCGCTGGTACATTTCGCTGCACTCTGCGTTCTGCGGGGATTTTGTATCGGCCGCCGACACACGCGCCTCGCATCGCATTCATCACATTTTCCTCATTGGAACGTGCTGACAAATATAATACATACATACTGAGTAGGTACTTACATATCAATGAATAACAATTGCTAGAACATACATAAACAGCGGCAGGGATGCGCCGGCGAGAACTAACTGGCTTAAGGCTCAGAGACATTTCTCCTCTCTAACCTTGTTTTTCATATCAGTATCAGTATGTTGTTTTATGGATGGGAAAACATCAAATGACTTCTCATGAGGGAGTGTCAGACTTTTACTGACTTTAACCCACCCTTGTTCCTTCGGTTGCCCTTTATGTTCCGGGGCCGCGGTAACTATTAGAACTATTCCGCAACCCCGGCAGGCATTAGAGGACCCCGTCATGTGCTGACTGCTCTTTGAGGCGCGCGTGGAACAAACGCAAATCGAACAAAAATCACATACACACATGGCGGTGGTAGGTCCAAGCGGGGCACACCTTCACCGTATGCTCCATCGTGCCACGCAACCGTCGCTTACGCCCGAATCTGACACAGGGACCTCCCGAAATGTCCGTGTGCGGTGAGGACCTGTGTCAGGCGAGGCCTCTCCAGCCACTCCTCAGAAAGGTGTGCCCAGCACTTTGTTGCGACAGCAGCAGTCTCTATTCCGCCATGAGATGCCGCAGGACCTCTGTGCGCTGCGCCGCGATGCGTGAGGCGTTGCACTTCCACGCGCCACTGGTACGTGTGCAAGGACTGTTGCCGTGCGGCGTGCGGTATCCCCGCACCATCCGAATGGCCGTTAGGTTTTTGGTTACAGATGCCCCGGGCTCATGGCGCAATGTTGTGTTAATCTGATGTACCTATAAGCTACGAATATCTTGCAAAGCCATCGGCCAGCCTTATAACTGCCCGTACGTACCATCATTTATTTTGCTGCGGAGTAATTTTAAAACTGTGTTATCTCCGACGATATTTATTGAAATTAAATTATGTAAACGGCAATTTTGTACAAAATTAAAAACTTGTATTGGGTAACGTATTAATAAGCATTAATACTACACACATCAAAAGTGTCTAGGGATATTTTAATTAAACCTAAATTACTGAAATTCTATTAACTTTTTGTTAAGACACCTACACTTTAAAATAAACCTTGTTTAATTGCCTATCTAATCTGATAATAAACTTTTAGATAAAGTTAAATTAAAAAAAAAACTTAGAAGAAGAGGAAAAACTCAACAAAATTTCAATTTAACTTTATTTTTGAAATTTCAAAACCTAAACAACAAAACAATTTTTTTTTTTTAAAAATTGTTGAAAACTTAAAATTAATAATTCGTGGATCCACCTAAGACTCTCCTGACACATCTGGAGCGGTTCTGCATACTCAAAACAAGGGTGTCAATATCCTGTTGTGGAGTACTGTCCCAAATCCTGCTAAGATGCAAGAAAAGCTGGTTTTGATGCACAATATCAACAGGGAAATTCCTACGAGCTCTTCTCTGAAGCATATTCCAGGCATGCTCAATAGGATTTAAGTCAGGGGATTGTGCAGGCCGGTCTAAAGCTTGGATAACATGCTGTTGTAACCAACTTGTAACGATACGCGCCGTATGTGGACGGGCATTGTCGTGCATTAGCTGGAAATTTTGTCCCATTTGCTGTTTGTGGGGCAAGATTACAGGCTCTAGCACCTCATCTCGGTATTTTCGAGCAGTCATATTGCCTTGTATCCAAACGAGGTCCGTTCTACCGCCGAGACGAATTCCTGCCCAAACCATAATCGTGCCACCTTAATATGCATGAACTTGTTGTGGGTGCTGCAGTCGATTCCAACGTCCAGGTTTTCTCCAAACGCGTACTCTTCGCGAATCAGGATGAAATCCAAACCTAGATTCATCAGTGAAAAGCACAAGTGACCATTGAGAATGGTTCCAGTTTTCGTGTGCAATAGCCCATTGTAATCTTCTTCCTCGATTACCTCTCCTTAGTGCTGATACCCAAAATGGCCTACGAGCACGTAGATTGACTTCATGCAGTCACCTTCTCAAAGTTTGATCGCTTACCAGCAAACCATACTCTCTCTGTAGCCTTTGAACCAATTGCATCGCCGCTGCATTTAGTTGACTTCGTGCAGCATTTACTATGAATCGGTCCTGTACATGTGTTGTAATGCGTTGAGGTCCTCGGTGCCGTTCCACCACTTCCTCCGTGACACGAAACATGATCAAAGCCTGGATATAACGCTCTGACTGGTCTTCATGGCTTCAGAAACGGCAATTATGGGACAGTATTCCACAACAGGATATTGACACCCTTGTTTTGAGTATGCAGAACCGCTGCAGATGTGTCAGGAGAGTCTTAGGTGGATCCACGGAATATTAATTTTAAGTTTTCAAGAATTTTTATAAAAAAAATTGTTGTTTTGTTTAAGTTTTGATGTTTCAAAAATAAAGTTAAGATTGAAATTTTGTTTGAGTTTTTCCTCTTCTTCTAAGTTTTTTTTTTAATTTAACTTTATCTAAAAGTTTATTATCAGATTAAATAGTCTATTAAACAAGGTTTATTTTAATGTGTACATGTTTTAACAAAAAGTTAATAGAATTTTAGTAATTTAGGTTTAATTGAAATATCCCTAGACACTTTTGATGTGTGTATATTCATCAAAACACCCTGGCAAATCATGCATTATCTTAGAACTAATTTCATTGCCATAAAAATGGCTATAGTAAGTGAACTATAAATATTAGACATATGCTGTCGCGGACTTTTTAACCGACTTCTAAAAAAAGGAGGAGGTTCTCAATTCGGATGTTTGTGTTTTTTTTTTATGTTTAATCGCGCATATCTCCTTCGTTTGCCAACCGATTTGAACAATTCTTTTTTTGTTTGAAAGGGTAAACTTCCCAAAACGTCCCATTGTCATCAGGTCCAGGGTCTGATGATGGTATCATGCCGAAATCGAGGGAACTCCTCAATTTTTATAGAAAAACGTACATTTTTTTTTGAAAACTCCAAAACGTAGTTGTAGTCTAGCTAAAAAGTAAAAAATAAAAAACTTTTTCCAGTTTTTGAAGTCGGTCATCTTTTTTTTTTGGAAAAAGTTTTTTTTAGAACATTTTAAGAGAAACAATTCTTTAGTACATAATTTTTGCGTAACATCAACCATTTACGCAGCGCACGCAACGGAATCTCTCTTAAAAGGAATATTTTTTCCCAGTTTTTGTCACACTTTTCATTACTGCTCGGCTCCTGTGTCTTAGCGTTACGTTATATAGCCTATAACCTGCCCAGAAGTATGGGTTACAATCGTACCAAGTTTGGTTTAAATCCCTTCAGTAGTTTTTAACCCATGCGTGCATACACAGACAGACAAAAAATTTACTAATTGCATTTTTGGCATCAGTATCGATCACCAATCATCCGCCAATAAAAATTTTGAATATACATTCAATGTACAAAATTGACCTCTCTACAGTTTTATTATAAGTATAGAAGATAGATGACCAGCACCGAGCACACGGCCTGTGTGCACTCCGCACGAACTGCTTAGGCATTGTATTGTATTTAAGACCCTGTCCAGAAAGGGCGAATTCGCCGCGATTCGATTTATTTATTTATTTATTAAAAAAGGTACACAATAGCTTCTGTATATAACTTAATAAATGTAGTTGTTTATGAGTTAAAGGCTTATACAGTTGCCAATAACAGGTGAACCAACATTCACGAACATAGTGGTTAGACACAGGTTAAGCGATTCGCGCGAATTCACTCGCGCGTTGGCGAGATACTAGGCACCAATACATCGCGTCCACAAGCATCGCGCGAATGATAAACTCGCGCGTAATACGCATGCAATTCGCCGGACTCTCGACTCTCGAGATACTAGGGCCGCCTTGTTGCGTCCAGATTTCGCGCGAATTTCAGAGCGAGTGCACGTATAAAAGAGAAAGAGAAGGAAATACGACTCGCGCGTAGGTACTTACGCTCTATACGCGTTGGGTCTGGACGCAACATCCGCGCGTGATACGCGCGAGAGAATCGCGGTGAATTCGCCCTTCCTGGACAGGGCCTAAGATACACGCAGCCACACACTTGGAATTTCTGCTGTATCGAGGATACGTTTACACTCACATAAACAAACTAGCAGACTCGGACAAATATTCGCCCCGCACCAGACACAAACCCGAGACACGGCACACAGGCACAGCGCCAACCGTGCCGTTTAGTAGCGAGGCAGCCGCGTGCACATTGATTGCAAGGAGAGCCGGATGATCACATCAGTGTTCATGTTCGTGGTGCTAACGAGCTGCAAGTTTTGGACGACGACCGATATTACAGATTCAATAGTAGTTTGTTTACCGGGAGGCAACAGCTTTTTTTTTAAACCAGAGCGGTGCGAACGATGCTAGATTAGCCTTAGAGCATAACAAGGTGTGTTATCTTATTAGAGGTAGTAAACAAAATAAATAATAAACGTGCCTACTATTGTTATCCATAAGTAAGCTTATTATTTAGTCATGGCTGTGATAAGCAGTGTTCATTCGGGAGCGATGTTATTGTGAACTTTGTTGTCCTCCTTAGTAAACAATGTAGTATGATGTGGATATAGCGCCGTCCGCTGTGCGAGCACTTCCGCAGCCCGACAATCGCCGGCGCGGTGCTCACAACATGTCCTCTTACTGTCAATATTGACACCACATCCTCGTCACGTCTTCCTCGTCGTGTTTTGGTTACGACGCCTTCTAGTGTTGTTCAAGAAATACACAAGTAGGGACCGTAAGGACCGTCTGAGGTGACCATTGAAGCATGCAGCGCGGCCCAGCTCGCTACTGATCACCGTGATCACGTAGTGGAGCGGAGTCCGCGGCTCTACAACTCGAGACAAGATACCAGAGTGCAAGCAGCGCTCACGACGTTACAGTCAATAATATTATTTTGTGCATAATGACACGACAGTCGTGACAAGTGGCAAATAAAACACGTTTGAGGGCGGCGATAGCGGCGCACTATTGCGGTTAATTGATAACGCCACGTTTAAAATAATGATTCGGTACACAATGTTAATGTTTAGAGAGGAAGCATTGAACTCGCCACGGCGGCGGCGCTGTTATCTAGCGCTCCCCCGTCTGCTGCGGCGCTCAACGTCTCATGCAGTTCATGTCTCAGGGGAATGAGCATAAACAACTTGATTTTCATTTTAAAATCATTATAACGTTGTTGGTGTAGTTAAATTGTATGCTAGTTAAGGCTAGGTAACGTAGAGCCGCCGCTAATAGCGCGACACCGCAGACACTGCCCACTGCCGCCGGGACATTATCCACGCTGATAAACAACACTTGTGTGTGTGTACTTGTGTACATACATATTGTCAATTTCATGGAACACTCATAATGCGAACACTTGAGTACTTAAATGACTTGTAATATTAATTGTTCTTACAATAAATAATTCCGCGGAATATACTTAATAGTAATGTGAACAAGTGTGAAGTGCTCACAGTGGAGTGTTTCCTATTGTTCTGTATGACGCACGCCTGGCTGCCACGAGTCCCGAGTGGAGACCTTGCCGCGGCCCTCCACTACAAAGCACAGCGCTACTTACAAACAAGGCAACAGTACTTACATACGATATGATCTAAGCCCTTTATCTTTGTATTTATTAGAAGTAGCACTATTTGTGAAATCGAATCAACACCTATTCTCATCAATGTTCGAAGTTAGGATTTGCACCGGTCCCATGAGGTCGTAATATATATGTCGCAGTCATCTGGTTGAATCAGCTATTTAATTGTATGGCTAGCGCGTTAACTGAATAGCGACATTTAATTGAATGACTAGGCCGAACGTTCATTGAACAAGAGTCGCTCAACGTCCAACTAGATAGCGGATTGAAACATAGCTCTTTGAACAGAGCGGACATAAAATCAGTCAGGTGATTGAAATTTAGTTCATTTTTTTTCCCACTGCGGCGTTAGTAGTCACCAAAACAAATATGGCGTAAAACAGCTTGTGTAGATAGCACTGTCTTGATATTTTTTTGACAAAATTTATATTAAAGTGACTTATTAGTAATAAAATAGCGTGACCTCCAAATAAGATTTATTTTGCTTTAGCTTCAAAACGTATTTACGGTCTATAGTCACTCTAAGATTCGGTTAACAAGTTAATTCCGCTACTTGATCACAGATGGCGCTATTCTCAGAGGTCGCAATTATCAACTTAATTGCATTATACATACGGCTGACATTTGCGTGATCGGTCGAATTCAGCTCCTACTCGGTCAAGGCTGCACCACGTAGCATATTATAATTCTTTATCGATATCGATAGATACCCAATATTTTGATCAATTAGCATAAATAAGACTTCTTGCGAGTACTTACATTTATTTATTTGGTACACAAACCGCTGTTTAATTTAAAACAATAATTAATAGATAATTATAGATAGACAGGTAAATTTAAAATAAAATAAAAGTGCTGGTATACTTGTATATTTAAATTTTACACAATTACTGCAACGTTATGAATAATGTATTTATTGCCCTTGAAATAAAATATATTAATTGTTAGGTTTCTTATTAACTTTCGCATTATTTGTTTTATCGCCACTTCTTTTCGAAAAACTTTTAAGTAAACACAAATTATTTTTTGTATCGATATCAATCGACAAATTCAATATTCGACTTGACCACATCACTACTTGAGTAGCGCAGTTGTACTATTGTAATAAATCAATCCAAAATAAACTTTCTCGTAATGGAATAAGGTTGATTTTGACTAACTGTTCTATTAAATATTAGTAAATTGAAACAAAAAAGGATTTTTATTGGAAAACAGTGAAAATCATACATAACGATAATACGAAATACCTCCATTTTTAAGATTTATTCTCCTACTATCATTTTTGCTCTCTAAAACGTAACAATACGGCATAGCTAGGGAAATATGAATTTGTGGCGAGACAAGCAACTCGTCGCGATGTCAGAACGCGACTGGTATCGGTTAAGAGTTACAACGCTTAATTGTGCCACGCGTGCCACGCCTACTTAGCACTTCCACTGTTTTCAAAGTCGGCTATATCCCATTCAACGACAACGCTAAATGACGTTCAGTCAAGACGTTGAACGTTACATTAAACAACTTGACAAATTGTCCTTTAGTCATTCAATTAAATGTCGCTATTCAGTTAACACGCTAGCTATACAATCAAATGGCTGATTCAACCAGATGACTGCGACATATATAAATTGTATACTGGTGGCTATAAAACAGCTCTATTGAAAAAAAAATACATATGGACCCTCTCATTTACAACAAGCTTCCACAAAAAGATAACCGACTTCAAAAACTAAAAGCTCAAAAATAACTATTTCGGAAGTCGGTAGCTTCTCTTCTGCCGCGTAGGTCGAATTGTGTTGCCTTGCCACCGACTTCCGAAATACACTCGGCGTCACAAAAATCGCACGTCTTCGAAAATAAGTTTATAGCATATCTCGCCAGCAACGAATCTATTAAACCCAATTAATATTAATATCAATTGAAAGTATGTTTAACGACCTTTAAATTAACAACAGTTAGAATTCCTAAACACAACAGATCTCATTAGCACGTAACGTTAATTTTTTTTTGTCATAATACGCATTACAACGGCCACTAACTGCACCTCCCTACAAGGGTATAAAACGGGCAACCCGGGTTAAATGTTGGTCATTCGCTATTCAACCTTTGAAGTGAACACACGTAAACAGCTACAGCAAGAAAAATACCCCAGAAGATGGATACCACTGCAGATGAAGCTGCTCAAGTCATTGCACTACTGCAATCAGGGGTGCGGCAATGTGATGTTGCTCGGCAACTGAACTTGAGTCGTTTTGCCGTTCGACGGGTGTTCCAGCGCTTCCAAGAGACTGGTGGCTATATACGAAGACGTGGATCTGGAAGATAACGGTGCACATCCGAAAGAGACGATCGCTTCATTGTTTCGACGTCTTTACGTAATCGGTTCTCCAATGCTGTTGAGCTGCAACAACAACTGCGATCAGCTCGCAGAACTTCTGTAAGCGTCTCCACGATTAGACGGAGACTGTAGGAGAAGAAAATTGCAGCTCATAGGGCTGCTACAGGGCCAAAATTAACTGCACAGCATAGGAGAGACCGGTTGCAATTTACCCGTGACCATGTGGATTGGACAATAGACCAATGGAGGGCTGTGCTCTTCTCGGATGAGACGAGGGTGTGTCTTTTCTGCAACGATAGGCGTCGAAGAGTGTATAGGAGGCAAGGGGAACGATTCGCACAAGCCTGTATTCAAGAGAGTGGAATACGGGGGTGGCTCTGCATGTTCTAGGGCGGCATGTCAATCGACGGCAAAACGAACCTTGTGTGCGTTTCTCGGTCTGGAAGTGCTCGCGGGCAAGGGTCGCTGACTGCTGCTCGGTACATAACAGAGATCTTAGAGGAGCAGGTTGTCCCTTATGCGGGTTTTGTTGGCAGTGGGTTCACGTTAAGCACGATAACGCCCGCTGTCATACCGCTTTAATTGTAAGAGACTACCTGCAAGAAGTTGGAATCCCTGTTATGCGCTTGCCGGCGCGAAATCCAGACCTGAACCCTATTGAGCACCTTTGGGATGAACTGAAACGGCGAGTACGGGCACGTGATCCTGCCCCTACCACTCTCCAAGAACTCCGAGATGCCGCCGTTGCAGAATGGGGAAACATTCCGCAAGAGGCTGTTGTCACATTAATTAGGTCCATGAGAGAACGCATGGAAGCAGTCATCAGGGCTAGGGGGGGGGAAACACTGGGTTTTAAGTTGTTTTTAAGGACTTTGTTGTAATTTTTGCTGTTGAAATAAAATTTAACTTTTTAATCATTTGCATTAGCTTGATTTTTTTTATTCCCTGGTAAATAAAAATTGAAATCCATTGATTTATTCTAAAATTCAAATAATTTGCCTTTCTAATGATACCTTATAGTCATATGTATGTCAAAACCGGTTCCGAAAAGGCAGGGTCCAGAGAAGGACAAGAGCGACAAGGATGGTTTCATCAAGGTTGAGAAGAAGAAGATGCCTCCTTGTCGGAACCAGTGTGGTACTGCGCTGGCAGGACCCAACGCGCTATTGCGTCCAGCCGTACCGACAACGCTGCTCTACGTGTCCAGATTGCACCACTCTACAAAGGTTGAAGAGATCGTGGAGTACGTGCGCGTGAAGACCAACTAGACCTTGAGGGTCGAGAGGTTGGAGCCGCGTCACAACACGAACTTCAAGTCGTTCGTGGTGCGCGTTCCGACACACCATCTCGAGAAGTTCCTCAAGGAAGAGTTCTGGCCGAAAGGTGTTGTGTACCGCCGCGCCGGTTTCGTGGCCGCCTACATGACACCAGTCAGCGAAACACGACGCCGACACTTCGTGTGCACTAGTTTTAGTTATTATGTAATGTATATTTATAGTATTTTTAAGTTTTATATTAATATTGTATTGTATATGTTTATATGGGCCTTGATGCCTGAAACAAATAAATAAATAAATAAAATATGTCTACGATGGATTAATAGGGTTAAAATGACTTTAAAGAGAATTTTTAAAGTGATTTTTGTGACGCCGAGTGTTGTTATTTTTGAGCTTTTAGTTTTTGAAGTCGGTTATCTTTTTTTTTTAAGTTTTTTATTTTTTACTTTTTAGTTAGAGTCCCGTTACGAAAAAAACTACGTTAAAAACTACGTTTTAGAGTAACTTTAAAAAAAAAATTATAAAAAAAATCTATAAAAATTGAGAGAGTTCCCTCGATTTCGGCATGATACCATCATCAGATCCTAGACCTGATGACAATGGGACCATTTGGGAAGTTTACCCTTTCAAACAAAAAAAGAATAGTTCTAATCGGTTGGCAAACGACGGAGATATGCGCGAAAAAACATTAAAAAAAAACACATACAAAACAATTTAAAAGATTTGCATAAAAATGTTTAAAAAGCAATTAGTCAAACTGCTGCAAGACAAATGCTACTATAATATTTATATAAAAGTATAGATTAAAAGCTGTTTTTGTATTATTTAATTATGATGATTGTAAGAATTTATTTTCCTTTTCATATGTAAGAATTTTATTTTGAGTTTTATTTGTGTAGTTTTTGTAATATTTTTATTAAGTTAATGTTTTCTAAGTAGATATAATATTCTAATATGTAGAAAATTTTACAGTGTCATAGTGGGAATAATTATTTTATAATGGTCATCTTCAGTACTATAAAATAAATAATAATAATTAAAAGAGTACATTGCTATAGTCAATCCATTACAAATATTACTATTTCTATATAAACTGTTAGCTTAATAGTCAATAAGATAGGAGCATAGACCACCGAGCGGTGCGGCAGTACGAGTGGTACTCACCCTCGGCTGGGTTGGAGACCGCGTCGTGGATCAGCGACGCGATGCAGCCCGACAACCCTGGAACAGCACAGCGCACTTTTATTTACACTGCGAAAACGGTTTGAGTAGCTCACGGAAAAGCGGCTTTTCTCCGAGAACAATCGGGCCGAGCAATCGCGTCTAGTTTACAATAGATTAAAGCTGTTGTTATGTACGAGTGGTGCGACTCACCGTGTGTGATGTGGTCGTGCCGGTGGCGCGTGAGCTGCGACAGCGAGTGCTTGCAGTACTCGTAGGTGGCGAAGAAGCACGCGTGCGCCGGGCCCGCGCCCAGCACCACGGCCGACATGCCGCGGATGGGCCTGCAACACAACACCACCTTGTTACACCGCCATCTACACCATCTACACCGCCTCCACCAACACGCGGCAAAGAACAAAACTTGTTTGGGTACCTATAATCCGTGTCTAATAGCTCTTTTGCAAATCTGGTAACTAATAAAAGTTCAGTTACTAATGTTGAAAATACGCTAGGCTATTTATTTTGTGTGTCGGCAGCGAACTAGTGAAGTAGCTGATGATTGGTACAGCCTCAGTCGACGTAACACCACGTGAGCGGCACGACATCATCACAACCCGGATGTAAACAATATACGGCCAGCGTAACACTGAATGCCGATGCCTTACTAATGCCTGTCGCGGAGATTCGATTATTGGCTGTTTTAAAACCGCTATTTCTATGTAGAACTGCTGGACAACATCGTCGGTACGTTTAACCAGCTCCCATGGAACTACTGAGGAAAAAGTGTCACTAGTTCCATGAAACTAATTGCTGGCGGAACTGGTGAGAATAATCCCGTTTAGACGTTATAGTATACGAACAGTTACGCCAAACTCAAAACTTTTGCCCACGTTTAGACGTAACATTTCATGCCGTACAATGACTATCTCTCAAGCCAGAGAAACCAGCCCGAACTGTCAGTGCGGCGCGCCACACACAGGTCAAGTTGGAAAGGGATAACGTGGGCTGAAGCAAGACGCGAGACCATTGCGCGAGACCGAAGCCCTCGTTAGGTGGTTCCCTTCACTTTAGCTACCTCTACATCCCGGAGTAAGCTTCTAAGTCAGCCGACGGTGTTCCATTAGTCGACAACTAAAGTCCACCATTTCTTTTCACGCTGTTTTACATAACATCTAAATGCCGAAAAGGTCAACAATGCCGAACACTTCTCTCTTCTGACGAAGATTACATTACTGATTACAGTCCAGTTTTGTAAAACAGACCAAATTTTATAATTGCGATCTACTGAACATTACTGATCATTATTTTGCGCTGTTTTAGATAACGCCTTGACGCTGATCCACTGCCAATGCCGCTGCTATAATAAATGCTAAACTTTAATGTCAACCTGTGTTAAAGTTTAATACAAATGATGTGAAACAGTTATGCCCATTTTCACCAACATCCCCTAAACTAATATTTAAGTATGGGACTCTTATCCTAAAAGCTCCCCTTAACTAGCCCCTAAATAAATTTTCGTTTCACCGTCATTTTTATCACCTAACTAGGGGACACCTAACTATGTGACGTTTTGATTGCGATGGTAGTGTTTGAACTTATCGACACTTTAAAATAAGATAGTTTTTTAACAAATTCGCTTAAATAAACACATAAATATCTACAGTTTATCATAAATCATGTTTTACTAACAATAATAAATATGATTTCATTCATATTTTTATTTGTTTTAATAATTTCTTACTTTTATTACTCTGTGCATACGTTACGAAAACCCCCATAATATCTGTGGTCATATTTGCGTTTGATTGACACTTCGTTTATCTGTACTCTACTTTTATTTTTATATCCATTTCTTTTTATACACATTAATTACATTTTTAAATATTATTATAAAAAATAAAAACATTTATAAATACCTATAAAAAAATGAAATTTATATTTATTATTATTATTTTTATTTGTACTGTATTTTCACATGTGTACAATCTATGCATCCAAGAACATAGGGAAACCTTGCAATATTATAAAATTCCATCTTTACTTTTACTTGCTCGTCACTTGTAAGTACTAGGGAATTTTATGTATTCTGGCCGTAGAGTCACAATAGCCGGCAGACACTCTTTTTTTTTTTATTATCCGACTACAAGTAGCCACACTTATCCTACCCATGTCTGCTACAACCAACAAATGGTTACCAGTAGCATAATACCTCAATGCTATTAATAACTGATTTATCGGAGATATAGATCTATTTCTGAAAAAAAAAAAATATTTTTTGTAATTAATTATTCAAGAAAAATAAAATTTATAATATAAAGTGTCTACAAGTGTATTTTATGCATATAATAGAAGGTGAGGTTTCGACGACTAGACAAATAAATAATACCACGTGCAATCGTGCATAAGAACTTAGAATAAACTTATTTTATTTGCTTCGAAAAACTAGCGAAATACTCACCTATTATCAGGAAATTCTAAGGCGTGTTCAATCTTTCCCAATAAACATAACACTGAAGATTTGCATAGCCTATATCTCCGAAAGAAATCAGTTTCATCAAAACTTTCAAAGTAATTTGGTCGTTTTCGATATATTTTTGATCTACGGATGTTACTTATGTCCAATATAGTAGAAACAGTTTCCAAATTATCGAAAAATTCAATTAAATTACTATCCATCTTCTTATCTTGCGAGATCACTTGGTCAGTCCGTAGTCTTAGGGGCGAGACTTACTTATGTGCCGGTTTATGGGCCCAAATTTCGACTACCTAGATTTAGGGGACCTTTTACCGTTTATGTGACCCCTAAAGGTTGGTGAAACAGAAACCATCTTCTATCGGTCCCCTAAGCATGTTTAGGGGTTCCCGTAAACTTAGGGGATGTTGGTGAAAATGGGCATTAATTTGACAATCCCCTGCGACGTGCCGCGCCGGGCCGATAAGGACGTGTGTCGGTGTGAGTAGTGGCGCCTCTTACCGATGTACCAATAACAACACAGGTAGTAGTTGTTATTTATTAGTATAACTCAAGGCAGCTAGTTTTTATACGAATTCCGATACATTGGCCGAACGTTTAAGTTTGTTGTTGTGTAATTGCATGATGATGTATTTTATAGAGTGACGCGCGTGTTTTTTCTACAAGTACTTATGTAGTATCATCGTGCCTCAGCAGTCTATAGAAGCCAATAATCGTATAAGTTCCACGTCGCGCTCACTAGAACAGTCCGCTGGTGAGCCTCATGGCGATACCACTGCGCCAGGCTTTTTTCTCATGGTGGTCACTCTTTGATTCGTCGAAGTACTCAATATTAAAGGCAGTCTACAGTTTATCACCGCGACTCTATAAAACTTGTGACGCTGCGCTGTTATCACAACAAATTATATATGTACAATACTAAGATAATGGGGCTTTCTGGACAGATCATTACACAATCATGGTTTCGGTGCTGCTTGCTAAAAACTATTATTTTACTCTGACGAGGTCACAGAATTTGACACTTTTTGAACAAAAATAAGTCTGTACTTACTATTAAGTAACAATTTTACCCTTGTGCCAAGCCAAGTCCATCGTGAATAAAACTCCTTTTCAAAGTTGCTAAAAATCCTATCCTACTTTCCCGATACTTGTGTTACCGTAACACGACGTTTTTACTTATAGACGAAGCATTGCCGAGTTGCAGTAGTGTCATGGCTCTAAGCCTCAAGGTTGAAATAATTTAACATTGCAGGACGGTATTATTAAGCGTGTGGTAACGATAATCCTATAAATCAATGTTGCAAAATAAATATGGCGTAGTTTTAATGTCGCTGAGCTTGTCCGCTTTTGGCCTCATGAGTGGGTCATTGTGCTAGTTTCATTCATTCAAGCCTACTGCAGCCGTCCCACAGGATCCCAGAACAGTAGCAGGCTTTTTAAAGTTTTCTAGGAGTGATTTAGAATGGTCCAAACTCCGATTACTTTAGTCAATCGATGGCGACGTCCGTACATAGCGTATAGTGTTTCAGGAATCTGTCAGATGTGTAACAACCTAGTTAGATGAACTAACTAGCCACAAACAATAAGAATAGACTTTAGTCTTCCTTGTAGTTGTTATTTTGATTTTAAAATTGTAAAATTAAACAACAAGTAAGATTTGATATCAGCGGCGTCACCGAGTCACTGCTGCTTGTGAGAGAAAATGATGCTCTCAGGGTTAAGTGATCATAGCTTTTTGGTGACTTGCAGTAGTAGAAGCGCAACAAGCACTATTGTTCAGGGCAGTGTCACAAGAAGCGGCCGTAAACGTGCAACACACGACTATACTGTAAATAACATTGGCTGTCTACAGCCAAATCATAGGTTCAACGATGGAGAAACAGGCGGGCTTCCTGGGGCGCAGACATCGCGGTTATTGCGTAGCGTAACAGTGGAGAATACACGTGGTGCGTGTGACGCGGCCCGTGCGCCCCGCGTCCTTGGCCCGCAAGGTCGCCGTTCGGCAGCGGCTTTCCTCGTCTAGGCGGACTTCTATTGATTTAGCCGCACAAACTACACGTCTATTACTTAGGGGTCTTTTATGAATTAAAAATACTTACTGTTAATAACTAAAAAAAATTATTTAATTACTAAAGGCATGCTACGCATAACCAGGTCAGGTCGGTATTTTCATACCTACGAAACTTAACGGAACATTAAAAAAATACCTATATTGAGAACCAAATAGAGTTCTTACTAAATATTAATATTATTTTTTTCAATAGGTATTAGCAGCCCCGAAGGCCGGTTGTTAGACAGCAGCACCAGCCGTCCACTAGCCAAACATCACCATAGAACACTGAAGAGTTTGAATAGTCAGCCTTGACGTGGGGGTTGCTCCAGTTGTGCGCCTCGACAAATCGATACATTGGAAATATTATAAAATATTCCACGCACACACGCACCGCGCGGAACATTTGTGTAGGGAAGGTCAAGGGGCCATGACGAGTGGCGAGCTGCGACGTCCACGTCAGCTAGCTAGGTGCACAGCGCAGAACGACTCCTCACATTCGCTCTTGTCACGATTGCCGAGGCTGCGACGAGAGAAGATATTGTCTAAAGGAGCATTGTGGTGGGAGCACATGATGTACAGACAATCACCCTGTACACATCAGCACGTCCGAGTCATCGCTGTATTCCACGAAATTAGAACATCGTGCTGTGCGCTCAATGTGTGACCGAGGCTGACCATGACCCCGGTTCTTGGTAACCTGTACACATTTTTTCAAAAATCTGGGTTTTTCTTTTCCTTTACAAATATTTTTATTGTATTGTTAGTGGTAATTGAGATAATTGTGCACTCAGTGGACCACAAGAAAGCGCTTACGTAAATAAATAATATTTACATTCTTTAATCAGATTAATAGCACAAACTTGCAAATGTGTGAATCGCGCAACTTTTAATAACTGCTGTTGCACAAATGATATCCTCCACTATTAAGTTTCCTTTAGTTCGCCGTGATCCTTCGATGTTATGTACAAATTAATCGATTTTCCGGTCGCTAGTTATTGATTAATGATTACTAAGGTTTATCAACTTTGCAGTCATACTATTTGCGACAGCGAGAACATCTGTGGTAAGTACTGGTGGCGCCTCCTTGTGACGTCATCCAGCGGTGGAGGACAATAATGCTAGAAATATTTACCGACACGTGGTCAGGTGTAGATTGCTGCGAGCCCGAGCCGGCACTGCCCCACATGCTTTATCTCGCATTTATTTGTAATGCACACGGCGAAGCAAACATTGCATATTATAAATTGATTGCTATGTCGATAGCTAAGCTACACAAACACTGTGACTGTACTGGAGGTGCGCTGATACAGAACACGCGCCAAGTACTATGAAAAGCAGGTGTCGCCACAATAACAGAATATGGGTCTCAGAGGGTTCAGAGACTCGTTCGGAGACGAATGGACTGTTAAGAAGTCATGCGCTTATGTTTTTCAACCTTCTTTTAAGCTCTGCACTGATGACTGTCAGTGAGACTTATAATTTTGAAGTTCTATTTAATGAGCGTCCTGCGATGGACTCCATAGCCAATCACAGATCGTACCTATCCAGTCGCATAAGGCATCGATCAATTTATAAATCAAGGTTGGATATCAGGCTCATGCTGGGTGTTACAGTTGTCGCCTAGTGTGTGGGTGTGTGTGGCATGGCAACCCTCCGCGTGCCTGACTGAAGGGTATGAGCACTCTGAGGCTCATGAACTACATCGTTTCCGTTACCGTATTGCGGTTGAGCACCGCAACAAGGCGATATACTGTGTTGCAACATTATTTTGTTAGTTCCGAAGTAAAGTAGCTTTTGCTCAGCGATTGACGAATTGAAGCACTGTCAGGTGGTGTGTGGGTCAGCATTGCTTGTGTCGGTTTGGTTGTGTTTGCGTTGTTTTGTTACTATGCGTTATGCGTCATACTGTGCCCGACCTCCGACAATAGTGGCAGCCGGTCCCTGCCGGTCGCCTCACTGACGTGCGATCAAGAGGAGCCGAAAGCATATCGCCGCTGTTACGACACGTTAGTATCGCCAGTTATCAGCCGCGCCTGGCTATCAATTTGTTGTACGGTGATATCGCCACATTATTCTTTAATAGTCTCTTCAACAAGTAGGTATTTCGTTATTTAATTTACACGGCGCGTCGTTGTCGGGTAATTGATGTTTATTTAATTTATATTGCTCGCTATTAGTAAGTATGTTTGCATGGGAGTCATGTAGCGCGACTGATAACCGACTGCTACTATGTAATTAAAAGCAGCTGCAACCAATGTGTGTGTGTGTTTGTGTGTGAAGTATTGAACGTGTAATTGAGTGGCGTGTGTGTGTGCGGCGCAGCAGCGGCGTGCAGGCGCGACGCGCGCACTTACGTGTCAAGTGTAACATTTAGGTCCTGCGCAGACGACAGACTATCCGTAACGCACTTTTTAGTCTGTGAAAATAGAACCTATGCAATTATATGCAGTAACGCACACGACGCGCAAAAAGTCCGGCACACAAAAAATCCGTGTAATTCGGGCAGACCGCACCGCGCCGCGGCGCGCCGATTCGCACAAAAAGTGTGTGAAAAAAATTGAACGTTTGCTTCAACGCGCGCTAACGCAGACGGCGCACACTTTAGTCGGCAATCTGCATTTGCTAGGGGTGGACCGGGTGGACGTAACGCACTTTCAGAATTGAATGTTTAGTATGGAATTGTCCCTTCAGTAATCTTTCCGAAAGTATAGTAGGATGTACCCAAAATTCTCTATTTCGTCTTCTTTTTCTGTACTTCATGTACAAAATAATACTTCGCGATCTCTGCACGATTTCCATAGCGTCTACGTCCCTACAGCTCTGCCGACAAAATGATCGAAGATGTGCGTCGTGTACGTTGAGTCCGTGAAAAATCCGCAACCGACTTTTTGCCCGCCATGCAGACTTTTTGTGCGCCGCAGACTCGATCGCACAAAAAGTGTGCCGTCTGCGCAGGGCCATAACAACAACCACTTGTGTGACATTTTCCATTTACAAGTGTACAAGGACTCTCTTGAGACGACACTCCAAGAATCGACCTTGTTGGAACACTCTACAACCTGATGCAGTCATGCCTACGATAGCAATTTCTCTATTCTTAGTCAGATTCAACCGTAGCAAGAAAAATATTTGATTTAAGATTTTGGGATCACAACGTCAAGTTTGTCACTGACATTGTCGCCGATTACCTTGTTCACAAACTAAACTAAAAAGTTTAGACATCTTTGCATTTCGATAAAATAGAACAGAAGATAAATATTAGCTTAATCCTACTATCATCCGATATGTAGGCCTTCGGAGATGGACATCGAGACTCCTCAACGAGCAATACGCGCTAAGTTCATAGTTACGTACCGTAAAACTGTCAAAAATGAGGAAATCTGCAGAAGAACCAAAGCGACGGACATGGCTTGTCGTTTTTCCAAACATAAATGAGGAAGAACTGACGGCCGTTACTCCGTTAGGGCGGAATGGTGCAGAACTGATGCATGTGGACATCTGTGGGCAAGGCCTTTTTCCAGCAGTGCATGTATAAACATATCAGATCAATTATTTTCATTGCTGCACTAAAAAGCTTTAGTAAGTAGTTGTCAAAACAAGCTATGCTGGTGCGGAAGCGGAGCTCTGCCGCGTCCTCGTGTTAGAGCTGTTGACTAGACATCGCTGGCAGGCGCTTGCGGATACTAAATGTTCAGCAAGACACCCAACACTTGACAGTAGAAGCTCAGTCCATTGACTCGGCGAAGGGTATGTGTGCTGTAGCGCGCAGTGAGATAAAGCTCAGCGGAAGAGCCCGCGAGGATTTTACTTTGAATCACCCAAGTTACGTAACTTGGCGTGATCGTGAACTCAGTGATGCGTTGCGTTGCGAATTCGCGATATACTTTTTAACCGACTTCTAAAAAAAGGAGGAGGTTCTCAATTCGAATGTTTGTATGTTTTTTTTTTTTTTTATGTTTGTTCCCGCATATCTCCGTCGTTTACCAACCGATTTGAACAATTCTTTTTTTGTTTGAAAGGGTAGACTTCCCAAATGGTCCCATTGTCATCAGGTCCAGGATCTGATGATGGTATCATGCCGAAATCGAGGGAACTCCTCAATTTTTTTATAGAAAAACATACATTTTTTTTTAAAGTTACTCTAATACGTAGCTGGGACTCTAACTAAAAAGTAAAAAATAAAAAACTTTTTCCAAAAAAAAGATAACCGACTTCAAAAACAAAAAGGTCAAAAATAACTATTTCGGAAGTCGGTGGCAAGGCAACACAATTCGACCGGCAGAAGTGAAGCCACCGACTTCCGAAATAGTTATTTTTGACCTTTTTGTTTTTGAAGTCGGTTATCTTTTTTTTGGAAAAAGTTTTTTTTTACTACCTATTTTATTTTTAAATTATTTTGTTCTTGTCGTTTTAATGTTCTTAATATTCTTGGAGGTCGTAAAAAGCGCATGACGTCATTGTATCGAAGTTATTAAGTAACGATAGCGGTGCGCGGCTCGGAACAAGCGCGAGCTCGTGGCTCCGCGACCTCTGAACTTCTACACGAAGATAAAATTAACTAATTGCCATTAAATACAAGCATATTACATTATGAAATATTTGTATTTCTATGGACACAAGCGACGCGACGACGCTACAGCCAGACAACGCGTGACGCTTCAAATGATCCTCCTCCGCGCAATCATAAGCTCTAACCTAACATCATGACGTATACTGCCGGGGAAATAAAACACGTTAGAAACTATTAGGTACAAGTACTAGATAACTAATTCAGATATCTGGGAAAGGAGAATCACTATTGTAAATGTTGGCTATCAGCGAATCACTCGGGAGACTGCGCCGCTGGGTCATTCACGAGTCCGCCACACTTTCACTGCGGCGCCGCCGCCGCCGCCGGCGGCACGCGACAGATAAATGTGCGATTATAATATCAGCGGATAGAGCCGCGGCGGATCACGGCGAGATAGCGATAGTGTACGAGTGACCTAATAACCCGCACGTTATCGCTCGCGGGAGGCGCCGCGGACCGCCACGAGCGCGGCGACCACTCCAAACAGTGCTCCTGTGGCTGCAACACTGCAGAGTCCTGCTTCAATTAAAAGTTTACTTAAGAAAAAAACACGTTTTCGAAAAAATGTAACTTGGATGCTTGACCTTCATTATCTCCATAACAGATAAGAAATGGTTCAAAGCGAAAAGAAATGATAGCAATATTGTAAAATAAACCGTGACTTTTTTATTTGTTGAGTGTATGTATGGGTGTACCAGGAACTGATGACAAAAATGGAAAATAAAATATGATGATTACAACACCGGGGAAAACGGATTAAAAGGTTTTGATACTTGTATTTTTCCCCTAAAAATTTATTACACTTATTGTTTATTAACAATACTAGCAGTATTATAAAGAGGAAAGATTTGTATGTATTTTTGTTTGTTACTTTTTCATGCAAAAACTACGCACTTGACCGGTTTTTTAGGTGAATGTGAGTGACCAAAATTAAAATATGTTTTAAACTTTGAACGATCAGCCGAGAGCCGGCTGTCGGGCTGCTATTATCTTTCTATTGTGTCTCAAATTACGTATGTTTGAAGGTTTCATAAAAAGTGAGATATCTGAATTATATAAAATGATTCAACCCATTCACTATAAAATAATTTATTTACACGATAAAGATGAAGAAAATTATGTATTGGTTTGTGATTCGTTTCCCAATTTGGTTAGGGCTTGCAAGTTTGAACGGCTTCTCCTTTGAAAGGCTTCTGCCTTCTTTATCTACCTTCTGCAATAATTCGTCGTATAGTACTAGTACACACCCCTGTAATAAGCCAAATTTATATGTTACGTAATATATGTACATATTTAATCTCATATAAATGGATATGAAACAAAGTATCAACATTGGCGAGTCATACTAACCAGTCAACAAGAGCACGCGGTCTAAAATTGAAAATTGCGTGTAAGCTACTCCTTCTTCTCTACAGATCTATCGGTACACTTTATAAACAGTGCTTCTGGATTGTGACCGCAGTGGTTTCTTAGTCATATTTTCACTTTTTACTAAAGATTTCTTGAAAATAACAAATGTAAACAAACAAACCTAATGTCACTTGACAGATGACATGACAAGTATACCATATAAAAATCATTATTTGTTTTACTTTTAATTTGTCATCAGTTCCTGGTACACCTATAACAGATTCCTAGAATATTAAGTTCTCAATCCGGTCGAATTTTATTATTTTACTTAGAGCACTGTCAATTATAAAAAAAATGGTAAAAATTATATAAGTATTGGAAAATAAATGCATACTTTCAGATTAATTTCATTTATCAAAAGTTGATCTGATAAAAAGATTCATAAGGAATTGAGGGAAATCCGCAAATATCATTGGTACACATCGATTTTTAAAAATTTTAGCTTTTTGGCGAATATTTTCATACAGAAAGTGTGATTTGGTAAAGTAGTGCTTACAAAGGACCTATACACCCTCACAGTCTATAGCCATAGATGGCGGAACTCTTTTATGACAATATTCAAGATCAGTGGCCGGCCCGTGTGGAATAATGCTGTATTAAACAGTTTCGTGCTGTAAACTTTGAGGGGAGACAAAATATCCGCGCGTGCGCATTCCGCACAGCAGGCTCGCAAAATCGATGTTTCGGTACTAATAGACGGACTTATAAGAAAGCAAGGAATTACAATCTTAAAATAAATTGTAACATAATTATTCTGCGTCGAATAACAAGTTCAAATATCTACACAACGATTATAATACGGTATAATTAACAAGCCTTTATTAGCTTCAACTATGTCACTGTGTAAGAAATTCTTGATAATTAAATTTATGCGGTTCTTTATAATTATCGTTTCGGTTGGAAAATTTCATTGCAAATAAAGAAATACAAAAAATTATTTATATTATTTTACGCGTAAATTTTACGATAATTTGATATTTTATTGTTTTCTTAGATCATCGTACTCAGTGCATTGTAGCAGTGTTAAGGATTCTCATAGTTCCTTCGCTGGCCTTTCCTTACATATTTGTAGACTGTGGCAACCTCGATTTATCACGAAGAAAATTGCTGAAGTAATAAACGTATTTTGGAGGATATTCGACAAATCTATAGTGTTGATGAATGTGCGTGCGAGTGTGGCGCGCCGCATGCATATTCAGAAGGGCACGGCTCAGTGCTCGAGTGACCGTCACCTCGCGCCATTGTAATTATAACGATGCGACACCAGCCCGTGTCCGGGGCTTGTATGTCCCGTTGTTACTTATGTAATGAACTTGCTACCTTCATCTTCGAAAACAATACATTTTCAATAAGAAGTAAAGAAAGGAAAATGGAAAGGGTTATCGATTTTTTTTGGGGAGTGGGAAATCATTAAATGACTGCTTCCGTCCTGGGTGCGGCGGGAGGGCGTGTCCCTTTATGTTCCGGGGTCACGGTAACTATTATAAACAATCCGCAACCCCGGCAGGCGTTGGCCCTGGTGGGAGGGTTATCGATGCTTTAGTAACTCGGAATGGAAACTCGTCCGCAGTCCTGGAAAATTTACTTAGTTATGGTATCTTTGGCAGCCTAAAGCAACAAGAATGACTGGTCCGTCAAAATGTGTAAATGGGTTTTCTAGGGATTAGGATTTTCAATAGAAGCAAAGAGTTTGAAATTGTTGGAGTGACACACCCTGCACCCGTGACCCGTGCATTGGTCCCGGTTGTCATTCGTAGATTTTTGTCTATCATTATGGGTAGACAAGTCAGAAAATGTTACAATCAGTTTCACCAAGGCTGTCGTGTCGGCCAGTCGGCTGGGGTGTGGAGGTGTGATGGCCAGTCGGTTGGGGTGTGGAGGTGTGATAGCCAGCCGCTTCTGACTGTTCAGGTGCATCCATTTAGATTAGAAGCCGACCCTGAACAAGCTTGACAAAAGGCTATGGAGACTTTTGTAAAACGATGATAAAGACCTGACACTCACACGCTACCTATTAGTATTTCATTGTGCTAAGCCGGCGTTAGAAATGATTGTAGTATTATCAGCAGTCGGGCACTTGGAAATGGCTATCAATAGTACGTTTATGGCGTAACACGCGACAGATAGCGCGTACAATGCTAAGGGCGGTCGCAGATGGACCAGCCTCACGTACGCTCATATCGGATAAGGCCGATAGCGCCGCGAGATAGTGCAGGCGCCGCGCACAGCGGGACCTCTCGCTGCACATACATGCAGTCACAGCTTCATGTTACAGTCAAAACACATGGCCACGGGGAAGTAAGTCAAGATCTGTGCTCTTGGATCTCAGCAGCTGATCTCAAAATGCAAACGTCAACGAACGAGAAAGATCTTGGAATGTTGCTACACGTATTGTGAGCGTGAGCTGAGAGATGAGATGTGGAGCGGTGGAGCGCAGCCGCCAGGACACGCGGGAGTAGCGGGCCTTGTTGCAATGCAAGAGCATGTATATTGACATTTCCAGTAAACTTTATGCGTTGCCTACTTTGAGGTGCACTGATTGTTAGTTCATTTGTGATGTAATATGACAAAATTGGTAGATACCCTGTGCTGATATAAGTCAAGGTTGGCGATACGAGTGGCAGTGACAGCATTGACCCAAATGTGCGAGATAAGATTTAAAACACCGCGAGTGCCACGCTCGTCTAAGTACGAGTACGAGTGATGTCGCTGGTGACAGCAACAGTGGTGTGTCGTGCCGCTCGACAAGTGTTGGAAGAGAATGAGCTTAATGTCAACAGCTCAGCGGTCGACGGCTCTACGGCTTCACTACCAGTTATAGTTATGTTATTATAGTGTTCATAGCGCTAACAGCGCAGCCCATAGTCTGACGAACGATACACGAGCTGAAGCGTTCGCCGCGGCGTACATAGATGGTTCACAGATGCTAACGGCTCGCCTGATGGTATGCCTTACTTACCACCCCCGCCTATACTATCTGCAATCTGCAAATGCGTTTTGTTAGAGATAAAGATAATAATTATGTGTTATGTGGGGCGACAGAGAAAAGAAACCGATACCCACCAGGAACCTGTTACTTATAGCTCTAAGGCTGAAGAAGGCACTGCCACAACAAAATTGTAGCTTCATATTATATTGTTAAACCTTGTTCTAAGTTTGGTAGGCGTGTTTCTGTTCGCGGTGCTTGAGGAAAATGACAAAGTGTTTATCGCGGTGACACGTAAGCAGCGTGTCGGTACATCGAGCACGTGTCGCTGGCGTCGCACGCCGCTGCATCAATAACACAGGAGCACTATCATTAGCGAGTCAGGTCGTCTGACGTTTCGCGTCCGTCCTTGAGATTTAAATCGAAGGCCCATAGATATCCTGCCAGATCACAACAGTCGATCGAGTCGGCGCCGAATTTTGCGTTCAGAAAACAATAATGAAAGTACGACCATTGATTTTCGACATACATGGTCGATTAGAAATTGGATTCACAGCGCTTTTATGTCGCAGCAGTAAGAAAAAGAGATTTAGCAGGTCCGGTGGGACGTGTACGTAGTGCGTGGAGCCAGTTCAGCTGCCGCAGAGACGTCGGCCGGGCTGGCGGCCAGCCCGTGTGCTCAGCGCGACAGGATTGGTTCTAGGGCAAGCAATGATGCACTAGAGCCTTCCAAATATTTGTTTAATACACTTTGATTATATGTATTATAATCAAAGTTAATACAGCATTATAATAAAGCTTAAGTTAGATTAGACAACTAAACTAAATAGCAATGACGCTTCATTTCCACTATCATTCAAAGATTTTTTTGATAGATTTAATGTATAATAATTCAGTTTTAGTTATTAGTATAGGTAATTTTAGTAAAGGTAAGCCAAAGTAAATGATAGCATGAAAAGTGAAAGGGTACCGAGCCCCGCGGGCTGTGACGTTACCTGAGCAGGCCCTCCTTCTTCACCATGTGCCGGAACGTCTCGGAGATGGAGCTGTTGTTGGCACTCCGTAGAGACTGCATCCGAGTCTGCAACAATATACTACTCTTAGCTATATTCGCCAGCCAAGAGCCGCTCGTCACGGGCACAAGGCAGACCGCGGGCGTGCGGCGCCGCCCGGCAATCACTCAGCTACACACACCCTTTCATTATGTGTTTAACACAAGTGACACCTCAAAATTCTGTTATTCTGACCAACCTACAATCGTTAGATTCACCATTAAAAAAATAAACGTTCTAGCCTGTAATTCTCTCTTTAACGAGTCTGTAATTTTTTCCGATGATTCTACACATCGATGAAGATTACTGTTTCCTCTACGGCAGTACACTTTACGAACAAACAATATTTTTTAATCACAGCATATTAACGAGGAGCGTGTAATTTAGGCAGCTCTGTGTCCATGTGATGCGAGATGAGGCTGACATTGAGCAGTAGTTATATAAAGCGCGCGAGCTCGGAGGCAGCACTCAGTCCACCCCCGCTGCGACGATGTGGTTCCGGACGATAGTGCTGGTGGCGGCGCTGGCGGCGGCGCGCGCCGTGGAGATGGACGAGGACATGGCGGAGCTGGCGCGCATGGTGCGCGAGAACTGCATCGCCGAGACGGGCGCCGACGTGGCGCTGGTGGAGGCGGTGAACGGCGGCGCCGACCTCATGCCGGACGACAAGCTCAAGTGCTACATCAAGTGCACCATGGAGACGGCGGGCATGATGGGGGACGGCGAGGTGGACGTGGAGGCCGTGCTGGCGCTGCTGCCGCCCGAGCTGGCGGCGCGCAACGGGCCGGCGCTGAACGCGTGCGGCACGCAGCGCGGCGCCGACGACTGCGACACGGCCTGGAAGACGCAGGTGTGCTGGCAGAGCGCCAACAAGGCCGACTACTTCCTCATATAGTACCACCACCACCACCACATCAAACAGCTGAACATAATAAGTACTTACCATATAGATATTTTTATGCCTTGATTATTAATAGTTCGGATACATTTAGCATCAAATTTTAATGTAAATAAACATTATTTTTGCCATTTACGTGCAGAGAAAAAATACCTTAAATACGAAATTATGTATTTATATTCAATTACGAAACAATAAAATTAAATGTGGCTATTCAATACTTACTGAATGGTTTCATTTTAATTACAGTGGCACATGTTGGATTAAACTAATTTTCCTTAAAGGAAAAATATGATTTGTATTACCTACTAAGCTCCTGGACTATATTAATGCATTTATGACGTACTTTAGTAATGCACTTTACATAATAATTAATAATTACACAATGTGACTAATTTGTTAAGCATGTAGGTAAATCAAGTGTAGGTAGCCCCTTTAACAGCCACAGATACGGTATTATGTATGGTAGTAGTAGGTGTTTGTTAGTGAGAGCTAATAAGATTTTACCTTATTCTATAATTTTGAATTAATGAATTTAACTTAGTATAAGATTTATGACAAACTACCACTTGATATTCTCCAACTAAATGAGAGAAAATTTAAAAATGAATAAAATGCACACTATGTAGTCAAGTATATCATAAGCTGCACTTAATGTGGCTCCTGCTCTTTTTTTTTTTGGTGAGCGGGAAATCATCCAATGACTGCTCCCGTCCTGGGTACGGCGGGAGGGCGTGTCAGACTCTTACTGACTAAAACCCACTCATGTTCCTTCGATTGCCCTTTATGTTCCAGGGTCACGGTAACTATTATAAACATTCCGCAACCCCGGCAGGCGTTGGCCCTGTTGGGCCCCTTCCTGTGCTGACTCCTTCTCTTTGAGGCGCGCGTGGAACAAAACGCGCCGTCTACGGGGCTCACAATTTAAAGATTTTTATACATATATTTGGAAGTAGTTGATGTTTCTTATTTTCACATGAATAATTTATAATTATTGTTATTATATTATATTTTAATAGGCAATAATTAGAGTTCATGCATTGAATAGGTGCATAAAACTTATTGTTGTCATTTTATTATGATTAACATGTAGTCATATAATATATAAATAATGTTTGACACAAGCGGCCATGCTGTAGGAAGCATTGTCATGCTCGCTCAAGTCTCACTGATGCAGATGGTGCATGCGTAAGATAATTTGATTTCTTTCAAATTGGGTTATCTAAATGGTGCTGGTGCTACGAGACTGCTCATGAACAGGCACTGACAGTTGATTAGTCATCTCTTCACTGGCACAGGTTGAATCTTTATCTCTTTTTCTTGTTTATATTGCTCTTTACCTAAATTGTATTATACTTATATAGAAGTAACCAAGATTTTGTACAACTTGAGAGGTAAAAAATATTAGTGGAGTTATTTGTAGATCTACCTATGTCTATGAGAGAGCAACTAGAGTCATCTGTCTATCTGACTTACTCCATATATAAATAAATATCTCAGGACTACTCACTCACAGCCTCCTAATCCCAATAAGACAGAATCTGTAGTATGGTAACCACACAACTGATGATATATTCTTATACATATCATTTACAATAAAAACACATACATAGTATAGATAAATGACACACAGACACAGAACAAACAATCATGCCAAATACCTTGAATATAAATTTGAAATTAAGTGAAAATCAATAACTTGTTAAGAAAGGCACAGCAGCATCAGCTGCATGTGTTGCCAGCATCAGCAGACAGCATCCCGTCACTTGCCACTTTAATCATAATGACAACGAGATTGGTTGGAATGTGAATGAGTTACTACTTGCTTCAATTATTTGTTGGAAGATGTTGCGCCCATAATTAACATGCATTCCAAGAAATTCACACATCACAACCTTCTACCCATTACAAGTGTATTAGTTATTACATATTTTGTAAGACTTTGGCTTCATGTAGTAATTAGTCTGGTGCTGTTATTTACAAGCTACGGCTAGACACATGTGTGCACTCTACTCTCTACTCATTACAATAGTAAATAATTCAATCAGTTTGTACAGGGTTCCCTAAAATGTAACTATGCATCTAATCCGAAATAAATGTTAATCAAGAATATGGTATAATTATGTAATTAAATTCTATTTTATTAATTGCATAGATTAAGTAAAAATTTATTTATAATGAAATAAGTAAAACCATACCCACTAAATGAGTTAAATTGCACAATTAGACCAAAGAAATTTTCTTCTAGTAATTTTTAATGTTTATGAGTTTTTTTCATAATGTCATTCATTACCCCCATAGAAAAGGTATCCTACCCCACAAGGGGTAACTTCCCAGGTTCAGCATTAATAGTCTAAAGGCTTGTAATGCAATAGTTTTAAACTTTTGATATTCTTTGAGCATCACATAAAAATCAAAAGTCTTGACCAAAGTATATTTTATTACATATACTAAAAATTGAGTGTATACCATCAGCCAAGACCTTTCCTGATTCAGTGATCTAACCTAACTTGTCCACAAAACCCTCCCACATAACTAAACATAAATATATGTGATACGGTCACAACTCATCTAATTATACACCGTGTGATTGTAGTGACAGAACACAGATTATACATCTTATGGAGACATGAGAGGTACACACACTAAAGAAAACAACAATTACAACCTATTAACCTATTATTTTATTTTTATTTTTTATTTTATTTTTTATTAATGACATTACAATGTCCCACACAAAATATTAATAGAGTGAAGAGCATGTACCCACTGCCAGCTTGTTGAGCTCACTAACACACATCTCATGCACACCTTCATTATCTTCCAGTTTGTATGAACCTCCTGTCTCCTAGGTGTCTTTATTGTTACCCTGTTTTACAATAATACAAACAGTCCATCACTGTAGCACACTTCACTCATTGTGATGACATACTACTATCAAATGGCTTTGATCAGCCAGGCAGAGCGTCCAATATCAAGAGTAGCCCCGGGCACCAGCAGTGAGCTACATCATAGTACATATAACAAGTTTCAACAATCAAGGTCATGTTTTGTTTGGTTATTCTAACTTGTTGTGCAGTGAACAGATTTTTATGTAATTTCCCAAACTATGTCATGAGTGACACTTGTTATGCTAAATTGGAAACACACACTCACTGGTCTGTCCATCTATGTACCTACCTACATACAATCTAGACTCTTATTGGAGTGACATTATTCAATTAGAGTGCCCACTATGAGGTTTACTATGGATGTGTGCTCCGATATTGTTCAGTCAATGTTGTTACTGTACATTATTACTGAAACATCAATGTGTACTAACAATAAAATGGAAACTGCAATAGGTTATTATAAACGTGTACAGGTCAAAAATTTAGCTCGGCAAAACCTATTACTCGGCCAGTGGGTAAATAGGTAATTAACATGTTTTTACATAACAAGAGATCGGAAATTGGTGGCGTAACAGCCAGACGTGAGAACTGTCATACCGACGAGGTTAGCTCGATGGCAGACCAGCTGCGCCTGGCTGCCCGGCGGCCGCTGTCGTGCTTACCTTTACGGAGTCGAGCGGGTACATTATGCAATGCTCCATCACCCCTGCTATCGCTCCGGCAGTCATGTGTGTGACGGAGTTTTGGGTCGGAAGGGTTTCATAGTCCTCAAAGTTCATAATACTCACTGAATACTAACACTCCGCACAAAAAAAACTATAAGAGGTAAATTTACAGAGGGTTGCGATTTTGATTCACCGAATTAGAAGTATCATTTTCACTGACTATTTTTATCGCAAGTCGTCCGAAATTTAGAACAATCAAAATTGATTCCATAAATGCGACTCTCAAGCACGCGCGACTTTTGCGTATCACAGAGTAAATAATTCAGACCAGTCAGTAAGTAGTAAAGTAAGAAAGATAAGAACATTAAAATGTTCATTCATGATTGTGTCATGTGATTTACCATTCGGTCTTCTATTATCTGGGAATAGTGATGTCCATTAATAGATCACTATTATAATAAACAAACTAAATTGTTGCAGAATTATATAAATAAAACGTAGTTTAATTATCACTTACGTCACTATCGTTCAACATTATAATTTGTCATAATTATTATAAATGTTTACTGGTAGAGACCGTAAAGAATACCTATTATTAAGTCCATCCTTCGACATTTGCGTATGAAGTTTAAATATTATTCTCTAATTTTTATATTTGTTTCATTGATTGTTTTGCAAGTACGTGCCATAAAATGGAGTGCTTAGAAATCGCAAGGTGAATAGAAACAGATTTGAGTTTGTTTAAATGGAGTCACTAAGTAAGTCTATTGTTTCCTAAATACAATAGTACTCTGTGGTCTATTGTCTACTTATTGGTGCCGATAAATTTCAAGAAAAGGACAGAAGATTATTAATATTAGTTAAGTCCTGTCAAATTTAGACACTTCATAGATAATTTAGACGCGGTTAAAAACATAGGTAGGGACTTAATATACGCCAATTTTCTGTCTATAAATATCGCTAACACCAAGGTATTAGGTACTACTTTATTTATTTCTAATTTAATAGTCGGCAACATTCTGTCTTTTAGCTCGCAACCCACAATTAACGTCAAATTAAATGACATCTAAAAAAGCGGGCAAATTGAACGAGTAAGGAGTCATTTAAACTGAAAAATATTATTTCCCATTGGCATAAATCACCGAAAACTAGGATCAGGACCATAATTAGGATAAAAAGTTGAAGTTAGTAAGTATATAATGCGTACGAGTGATTTGAAGGCATGTAAAACTTGTTGCTGATCTATTAGTTTTTCAGATAAATCCAAGTTTGTGGGGTTGTAATTGTAACCCCTGTTCCATCGCCACTATCTTAGAAAAGGGAGATTAAATAGTTTAAATGGTTTTTATTTTATTTTATTTGGAACAACAAACAATTACATAATAGAAAATACAATCAAAGAGACTTAAAACAAAGAAAAAAAACAATTATGTAATCCACAGCGTTATTCACAGAATACAAGCACAAAAATTAATTAACGCGCTTCAAAGACAGTTTGTCGGTATATAAAACTAAAATACTAAAATTTTATATATTTTGTACAAGTGCGTGCGTTTTAACAATAACATTACACATAAAGGTTATAATTATAATACTTAGCTTTAAACAAAAGTGAACTCTTTACTAGGTTCAGTTTACAAATTTACTGTTAAAACTAGGGTGTCTATTTCTTTGACTGCCTTGAGGGTAGAACTTCGAAAGTGTCCGTGAGTTAGAGAGAACAGATCAATGTCGAGAAAATGCTTATTATAATTGTCGGCAAGACGTCGCAACGGTGCACGTATACCAGCATTTGTTCGACAAGCTTTTACTGCAAACAATGGTTGCTTACGTGCTGCACGGATATGCGCACTTCTAGGAACTAAATAAGAAATCCTGGAACAGATATCGGGACAGTCATATTTATTGTTGCAGAGATCGAACAGGAGCATTGACTCCAAAAATATTCGTCGACCAGAAAGGCTTAGAAGATTGTATTTCCTCAGTAAGTCGGTGTAAGACGCGAAAGAGTGGAAGCACCTGTAATTCATGGATCTTAAGAATTTCTTTTGAACTTTTTCTAAACTATCAGAATATTTAATGTAGAGAGGGTTCCACACCGCAACTGCATACTCCAATTGAGACCTAATTAAAGATTTGTATAGATGTAAATAAGACTGGGGGCGCACGAATCTAATGGCTGACCTCATAACAAAACCGTACATACGCCAAGCTTTGTTGACAATCGTATTGATATGGGTATCTAGATGAAGTTTAGCGTCAATAACTACCCCCAAATCACGTACTGAGCCAACTCTATTTAAAGTGTCTTCATTCAGGCAGTAGCGGTACTCGAAAACGGTTTTATTCTTAGTGATACTTATGCAACAACATTTGGGAACGCTAAGTTTAAGTTTATTACTCGCGCAATATTCAGATAACCTATCCAAATCCTGTTGCAAAGCAGCACAATCATTAGTGTTTCTAATAGGCCTAAATATTTTTAAATCGTCTGCATATACCTAAAAGGAATTTCGAATTTTTAAAACATGTACCTATGTCATTTACAAATAATATAAAAAGAAGGGGTCCCAAAATCGATCCTTGTGGAACACCTGATGTCACAACTATACTAGCTGATTGATAACCGTTAATCACTACACGCTGCGTTCTGTTGAAAACATACGAAGAAAACCATCTCAACAAGTTCCCACGTATACCATTAAATGCAATTTTACTTAGCAACAGCCTATGGTCGGTCGACCTTATCGAAGGCCTTCTGAAAATCAGTGTAAACCGAATCTACTTGAATACCAGCATCCATATTATTAAATAAATAATCCGAGTATACTAGTAGGTTTGTTATAGTAGATCTCCTTTTAACGAAACCTTGCTGTTGTGGAGCAATAGTATTATGAAGTATTGGATATAGTTTATTATGAACGGTTTGCCTATAATGGTTTGCCTCCGTTGCAGCTGTAAGAAATCGGAAAAGGAGACTATATCTATATTTTTTATGAAATTTGGATCCCAATTCACAGATTTCAAAAATAGACAAATCTGTATAGATTTACTCTAAAACTTTTTAATGCCAATCGATTCTGTTTCTAATACTGACCATTTTTTATTAAACTAAGACCAGAAATTGCAAAAACTTTGGTCATTTGGTCGATACCACTTTCTTGTATTAGAAAAGATTCGGTGATTTCTGGTTTTACGTTATTCCTTCCGAAGACCAACCGACAGCCGGTTGTCGCGCTGCTATTGTCTTTCAATTGTGTCTCGAATCACGTGTGTTCGAAGGTAAGTGAGACCTTTCCACCGGTGTAAGGTTAAAGTGAGATTAACTGGTGGCCACATTTTGTTTCTTTTATTTATATAAATTCTATAGGTATTTGCTGATTGTAGATGTGGCTCACACACGTACGTGCCTTCTAAACATATTTATTACAAGCACTGACACGAGAGCGGCTCATCGGCACTTAACATGAGCTCATATTTATATGATGTGATTGCAGCTGTTCTCAGCACACGAGCTGCCGCGGGTTACAGCGCGCACTGCGACTCGCTGTCGGCTGTCATGATCATGCGGAAGGATAAGGAAGGGTAAATATTAAATAATTAGACTATTAATCGGAAATGCAAGTTTATTACTTTAAAAGCATATAGTCTTCACGTTAAAAATCACTGATAAATCTCTCAAATCTCTCAAATTCTGCATGAATATAACGAACGTAGTGATAGTCGTATGTGACAAAATATATCCTCGCGTGAAGACGCGCCCCGAGCGAGTTGTACGCGTGCCACACGTGCGGCACGGTGCTCGTGCGCAGTGTGCCCTCTGCGGTATACAAGCGATACATTTACTCGAACTAGCTCGGGAGCGCACGCCGGTATACATATTACAGCATTATTACAAAATAAACTCTATATATACATCTAGATACAATTCAATATAAATAATGTAACTCATTCTCTCACATACATACAGTACACAGAAAGACGACATAGCTTATCATTTATTCAATAGTACCTCTAGGTAGTTCCGTGAAGATTTAATATTTAAAATGGTAATCGAAGAAAGCGTGTCCACCGACTGTCCGCTGACTGCGCACGGGAAGGTTAGCTAACGATGGACACTACATACTTGTGGAAGTAAACCATTTATAAAATAGCACTCTGTCGGTGCATGAAGCGGAGGGCGGCACCAGCGCGCGAACTGCACTCCGCGCTCACTGAACACCTCTCCTACAACCTGTTCACTACTATATTTTTGCAACATCAACCTCAGCACTCATTGTATAAAAACTCGAATCAGTAAATTTTTTAGTAATTAGAAATAATTTTTAACATACTCGTCAAATGAATAAGGCTGAGGCTACACTAGTCTGCGACGCGAGCTGCGACACATTAGCGATTGAAACAAATACATGGATGCTCACGTTTATGGCTACACCGTTCATCAAATACTACTAGCGATCTTTGATTTGTTTCTGCGACAGGAACTACATTACTGTAATCGCGGCACCGGCTACATCGACATATCAGCGAAATTAAATCGAATATACGACAAACTTTCGCTTATAATGTAGCCATTCCATGTTTATCTAGTTTCGCTCTTCCATTCGCATCGCAATTGCTGCCCACTGTAGCCTCAGCCTGAATGTGAATTGACTTGATGCGTGCGTTGAGACACAATTTTGTTACCAGCACGTGTTACAGTCTCGCGCGCGTTCCAAGATTAAAGAAAGATCTACCGACATTTTATTTAATTTCTCTAAAAAATGTGTTGAAAACCTTGTTATGAAACGTTGTGTTGTGACAATATAACCATTACGCTCTCGGCTCCATTTCGTCCTCGCTTTCGAGTCGGGCTGCAATCCACCCGCGAGCGTAATGATTAGTTTAGTTTATTCGTATCATAATGTAGCATTATAAAATGATTATATCTAACTCAAAAAAGCTAGGTAAGTAATAAGTAATATTATATCGTAGGTAGAGTAGAATCGAAATAGGATACTCGAGAAGATATGGTAATGAGTGTAATGAAGCTACGCAGAGCAACTACCTGCAGCGGACGAGTCGCACTATATCTCACTCGGCTCGTAATGGTAACAAATTAGGCATATCAATTGTATGTAAGCTATCTACTCTTACACATACCTACCTTATCATATACATTTTATCTCGTAAGCCATCAAAAAACAAAAATACAATACTTTGAATATAATTTCATCTATATTGCAACCAAAAATAATATCTGCCTAGAATAAAATTAAAAACAACGACGTAATTTATTAAATGAGCGACGCGCACTCACCGGCGTGACGTCACGCGCCGCACACGCACACACACACACGGCCGCATTCGCCACGTCACTCGGCCAAGCACGCACACACACACGCGGCTGCAGCGTCGACGTGCTGCGTCCACGCACACACACACGCCGCAGTGGCCACGCCCCGCGGCCGCACGCACGCTGCCGTGTGGCCGCGCGGCGTGGCCGCTGCGCATTATTATGACATTTTGTCTGGGTCGGATGTACAATGTAACATTAATGATAGAATTACGTTCCGTCCCCGGCACACCTCAACGTAATAAAATAATCATCCACTACCCACAAAAGCTATACTTATAGCTACCGATACATAGCGATATAGTCATCTATGTCCCAACTTAGTCTAAATCAATATATTTATCTTACATATCGTAATATATTTGGTTCTCACTAAAGTAAAATGAATTCCACGCGCCCACACAAAATCACAATATATATAATAATATATAGGTATCTGTATATATCTCATTAATAAACAAGGCATCGTTAGGTGAGCGCGGCCCGCTCCGCGCCGGCTCGCTATGCTAGCTAACATGTTATGTGAACATATAATATCATCTCCCGGCGACTCGTCGGCACGGAGCGCCGGGAGCGGCGGCGTCCAATAAATAATAACAACAAGGTTCGCGCTGCTCTAGAAGAGGCGCGCGCGGCGCTTGAGCTCGTTGCGGCGCCACTGCGGCAGGCGGTAGAAGTCCTGGCGCCCGATCTGCAGGATGGCCTCGAACTCCGCGTCCGACAGGTGGCGCTGCAACACAACGTGATTGCATACATAATACGTGGAGCTGAGACCACATCGGTTTCATATGCGACTGCCTAAAGCAGTATTTGTATTTGGGGCTAATTGTCGTGTGTAAATCTTTATAGTGAAAAGAGAGTGGCGTGAAGGTGAAGTGAGGGTTTCTGTTAAGGTTTAATTTTAAGGTAATATATAATTTTAAAAGTAAGTATGACGTAACTTCTTGGGATACGCAATTCCATTAATATCTTTGAACCTGCACAATGCCTTTTTAAAAGTGTAATGTAAATAAGTGAGTAAGTGGTGTGGCACCTCGAGGTTGAGGCGGTCGACGTCGGGCGGCAGGCGGTAGTTGGTGATGAGCAGCAGGTGGTAGGGGTAGAGCTTGGCGGGCTCGTGCAGCAGGTGCGACGTGGCCATGTTGGGCAGCGAGCGGCGCACGCCCGTGCCGCCCACGCCCGCGCTCACGCCGCTCGCCGACGTGTGGCGCCCGCCTACGCCCAGCGCCACGCCCGCCGCGCTGCTGCCGCGGATGGCCACGCCGCCGTCGGTAGTCTGCCGAGCCATTATTTTCGAGTCAATATTTATTATTTATTTATTATCCTAGTACCTACTAGATCACACGGAGCAGCTACCGAGAGCCGCTATAACTGGCGACCGCGGGTCCCGGCGCAACTCCCAGGGCTTGCTTTGTTTGGCCCACACCGAACTGGCGCGGCGAACTTGTCACTCGAAATGCATACTAGGTGCTAGGTCTACAATACATAGCATTGTAAGTCTTTTGTAACTCACGGAAACATAGACAAAACGCTCTAAAGAGGAGCGTCACTCTGACAACAGCTTGCACTTGTGCTATGTAAACCAGTAGACCACATATATTAGCCCGAACTAATTATTGTCGGCATTGCATGGTTTCTTTTTTTTCAAGAGGCACATGAATGTACACTATGGGTTGTCTTTTTCAAGCAGTACAGAAAGTAAACTCACCACAGCACTTCGATCCACATCGGTTATGGAGCCGGCAGAAACTGAAATAACAATAACACTATTGTGAAATAGTTGCAGTAACACTGCACAGTACGTACGCGGAGGCGACGGACACGTGCTCGTGTCAAGTTGTCGAAGCGAAGCGCGCATGCATGCCACTAGTGTTGTAAACACGAACAAATGTAGTTGACAAAAGGAGAGTACGGCGCGCTTGCAGCGTGGAGTGACTACCGAGCTCTAGTGTCAGTACGCAGCAACCCATAGGAACAATAAACCCGGAGTAAAGTGACACCAGTGACCTCCAGGCGTGACACAGCCTGCGCCACTTTGACATCACTTTACTCCAACGCTTCAGCGTGAGATGGAAGGCGCGCGACTGACATACGGCGTAAAAAGGGCAGCGCACAGCCAATACTGCCGATGATTATTTATTATGTGCTGAGGAAAACAATGTGATACTTGATGAGGGAACTCGGGAACACTTCGAAAAGCACAATATTATCTAAAACCCTATCGCAAAACGTAGTCGTGAAAACTATTCGACTACCATAGTTCCTACTATACTACACACAAGTAATACAAACATAATCAAATTATAAACGTGAACTTAACACATCTGTTGCTTTGGGTGTTTTATATCAACTATATCTGGGTGTCAGCAGCACACAGACGAGCAGCACTCGCGATGCCAACAGATAGTTGACTCTGTCGACAACTAAATGTTGCTCGTGTATGTGTAGCCTGAATGGCTGAATGAATTGTTTTCATGTTTGTATTCTTTAATGACTCGTAAAATTTTTTATCACGAAATTCTTCACTGATTTGTTATTTGTAAACTGGACAGAAAGTAACAAATCCATAGAGATAAAACCACTTTTAGCCCCTGGGAATAAAAAGTGATTTGATTATGGAATGTAAATATTGTTAATGTTTCAATCACACAAAGAGATGAATCAGAAGGATTGTATGAAGTATAAGCTGTATGAGACAAGAAAACGAGCGCGGACCAAATGAAAAAAGTGCGAAATGCATTCCGCCTTCGTAACACGAACGTTTACACAATTTCAAATTTATGCTGATACTACTGACATGAAAAAATATATGAGTATTTCACCAGTTGTAATACAAAATTAAATGATAGTTGGGCCTACTATTTTTATTTAATAGTACCCCTAAATATTGCCTAATAGGGCAGAGGGTCAAAAATACCTCGGGAGCAATACTATTTGAAGCTCAAATGGGAAATAGGGCACTTACTTTTTCACGGTTAAAAAAATCTTGCTTTTAAAATAGTTGTTCGTACCCTAGGTAAACAATTCCACGGGTAGTCATCTGAACAGATCGAAGTATTATCGTTTCGAGAATGAAAATAAAATAACTGGTGTTGAATACAATTATATATACCTAGTATAACCCTAGCTTGGAAGATCGAATGTTCATGTTTTTCTAAATGTCGGCTTACATTCTAAACAGTACAAACATAGATGAATGATCAACAACAAATAAAAGTTAATAAGAAGAACTATAAAAAGGCGTGAGTGATGTGTGTAGCGGTGTGGGGCGCAAGCGGGCGGCGCTACTTACTGCACAGCTCCGTCCGCACTGCGCACAAAACACACAATCACGTCAGTACTTCATACACATACTGCGGGTTAACACTCTGCCCCTGTAGTGCCGCCACTTATGCTATACAGTGGCATGAGGGGGCTGGCTTCGAAATAATTGTCTCTTTCGACGATATAAAACTTCTTCACAGAATCATCAATCTTGTGATAGAGGCTCCTGCCTCAATGTCAAAAGCCTCTCGACTGCTGTTGCGAGCAGCACTTTGGCATCACGATACACGACCAAATGGGGATAAAATTTACACTTCAAAACAACAGTAAGCCGTTCGTACAGTTAAGGAGATATTATTTTAAATAGAAGTAAAAACGCAAGATCTTCAATAACAGTGTGGTGCATTCACGTTGATTGGTGCGAAGAGGGAGGTCTTGCTATTACCTTGTTCGGACTATGTACAGGTAGGCGTCCATTCGTGAATATTAGCTTGATGTTGGGAAACATGGTACCAACACCTACTTTCCTAGATAACGATAGTTGCGGGGAAAATCTAATGTCTACCTTTTAAGTACCTAGGATAATAAGACTCAACTGTTGTCGTCTGAATGTATGTACATGTGACAAGAGCGTGTGCTTAGAAATTTCTCCATTGTCTGCAACCGCCTGCTTCGAAGCAGATTTGCACAAGTTTATTGGCCAAGTGGCAGCGTTGCAATAACACTGTAGGGTACAAGGCCGCAATCTATCGCAAAAAAACCTCTTTGCAAATTATACCTTGTAAAAAAATTCATTGCTTTTTATTACCTAGTGTATCTGTTTTTAAGTATAAAAGTTTATTTATTTAAAAATCTTTATGCACATGTAAAAAAAGAACCAAGCCATTAATTAAGTGCACAACGGCGGACTTAATGCCTTGGGCATTATCTACCAGTCTACCTTAGGGACATGCAGTTAATTTAAAACAAAAAGTTAATTTAAGGAGAGGTGCAACTTTATGTTCTTGTCCTCATTTTCTTTAGAAAGCTACAAACTGGTAAAGTTCCTTTCCTTTTTCCATTCTTGGATATTATTATAGGAAAATGGAAGTAAAGCCAGACACGTCTGACAGCCACTCTTAATAGTAAAGCGATATCGTTTCTGAGCAACACGTAGGGCTGAATCAGGCGCGAGGCTCGCCGCGTTCCGCCCGAGCCCTGTAGGCTGACAACGGTAGGAGATACTTACTATCTGACTTGCCGCTGCTGAAGTCGGTGCTATGCGTCTTGTCTCCCATGCCGCTGAATGTGAAGTCGCCCTACAATGCACACACACATACACACCGGTCAATGAATGGTAACAAGTAAGACAACAACATGGCGGAGTGCGCGGAGCCCCGCAGGAGTACACGCGCGGAGCACAGCGCGAGCGGCGCCGTGCAGCGGGACGCGCTCGCGATACAAGCAACTACGTGATGACGCAAGCCTATGCGTTTATTTTGATCATTAAGTAATGCGTAAAATTTTTAGCTGAGTTGTGATATATACTTAAGAAAAAAAATTGTGACAGTAGAAAGTGCGAATACTATCATCTCGATATTTGCTCGACAAAAAATAAAAAGGCGTACCAATTTGATTTTGGTGAAAAAATTGGACCACTATCGATCACAAGTCAACAGTTCGTCTGTGAAAAGTTGTAGATGTGCCGCCTCAAGTACACTAGTGTGCTTGTACTACACTCTCTACTGCTCGACTGAAGATCTACGGAGTATGTGAACCATTGTTTTACGTCTATGATATAAAAATACTTTCAGTTGATGTGATAAATTATAAACTCAGGCTCTGAGGAAATTTAGGACTAATGATTGTCAGGCAAATATCATTCAAAGTTTTAATTCTTCACATTGACACGAGCTCGACAGAGCAGCAAATTTTCAGAAATTTTGGAAACTATATAAAACAATAAGTATCTCGAGAGTAGTGAATAGTGCGCGTGTCAGGGCTTGGAAACCGGAAAAAATTTCGAACCGGTTAACGCCTAAGTACATAGAGAACTATTGCTTTCGGTTTCGTTCTACCCTTAACCAAAATTAAACGGTTTGAAGCTAAAAACGTTTGTAAATAGGTTTTGTTCAATTTACCGGTTTTAAACGGTTTTTATTGCCTACCTCCAATGCGCAGACGTGCCTTCCGGAAGCGGACGCCGCGCGTCACTCGGCTCTTGCGGATTAAACCGGTTAATAAGGGTTCTTAATAACGTTCTTTTAACGTTTTGACTCCGAACAAAATAAAAGATAAAACCGATTAATAACGTTTAATAACCGGTTATTTTCAAACCGGTTCCAAGCCCTGGCGCGTGTCATATAAAAAGAAGTGTCGCAACCAGGGCTTGGAAACCGGAAAAATTTTCGAACCGGTTAACGCCTAAGTACATAGAGAACTTATTGCTCGCGCCAGTTTTCATAACAATTTTATAATCGCGCCACCTAGGGTCGCATTGCGCAAACCTTTAAGTTTGGTGACGTTGGCCAACCTTGGTATTTGCAATGCATGCCAAACGAGGGCGCCACTATCGCATGCCCCGCGCGGACGCAGCTAACGAAAGAGACATTACATTCATATTCAACCGCTTTCGAGTTCGGTCGACTCCGACGCGCGCGATGTCTTCCGTCCACTAACCGCACCGCATCTTTAACTCTACTTTTATCCGCTCTAATTGTGTGTGATAACGCTTGGTGTCTGGTGTATGTACCCATAAACTTTATACATATAAGTGCTTGGATCCTGCTAGCGCCGCGCTGAAACGAGGCTGCCTACTGCTGCGACTGGGAGGCTGACTAACTGGCTTACTGGTGAGTGCATGCCGCCTTGGCTTTGGCTAGTTTATAGAATTGTTCTGAACTCGGCTGATCCGGCATTCCCGCTCCGCATTCTATCTATGTACCCAGACATCATAATATAACTACAGTCCGCTACACCATAAATTCTGGTCTTATCGAGCCGGATTTGAACCTATATATATAAATATTATATACTAAATAACCCCCTTATATATTCCTATTTACTATAATACAATACGTTTTTGCTAATTGTGCTTATTGAATTAGTAAATTACATCGCGCGTAGGTACCTAACTACCTACGGTTTGTACGAAGTTACGTACGTAAGATCGATTTAAATATCGTTCCATTTATAAAAGTTTCAATAATAAACTCATATAGTTTACTTTCGCGTTATATTTACTAACAAACTAAATACGTTTTAATTTCAAGTTTGAACTAGTTGTGGTCCGTACTTGAGCGTCACAAAATGGCGTCCGAAGCGAAATTGAAAATTATATTCGCTAAAAAAGAATCCATATTCGCTCACATAAATAGTTTGTTCAATACAGCTAAGAAAATTATCCCTTCGGATAGTGTGGAAACTAGAAGTAAACAGGATTTTCTAGCCGCTTCTTCAAATATCGATAAACTTTACGATAATTTTAACACATTGTGTGACCAATATAACACTTTGTTATTAGAAGAGGACCCTGATCATAAACTTAACTTGAGTGATTGGAGTTCATTTGAAACCTTATTTTCGTTCATACAATACACACGAACGAATTTATTAGAATGTCGTCGTGTTAGTTCCTCTGATAATAATGCTAAGTCTACTTCAGACAGTAACTATAAGTGCCGCTTGCCGCCACTCGATTTGGTAGGTTTCTCTGGCCAACCAGAATCATGGCCGCTTTTCTATCAAAGTTTTAAAACTAATGTTCATGATAACACACAATTAAATGATGACCAACGCGTCCAATACCTAGTAGGAAAGTTAAGCGGAAGTGCCTTACACGTTTTTGCGGGCATTTTACCTACTGGTGCGAACTATTCCACCATATGGAACGCTCTCGTATCTAAATATCAGGATAAACGTTTACTCGGGTCAATGTACTTAAATAATATTCTCAATACAAAATCTGTTTCTGATTCACCTTCTCAATTAAATAGCTTTATAGAACGTGTGCATTCTTCATGGGCCGCGTTAAAACAATTAGAATTACCCGATTTACCCGATTTCATGTTTACTCATTTAACCCTTAAAAAGTTAGATTCGCAATTAGTGCAACAATTTGAGTTATCTGTCCGCGACACAGATGTTCCTACTAGTTCTGATTTAATAAGTTTTGTTAGACATCATATCAAAGTTCTTGAACGAACTACCGCTGTTCGTCAACAAAATACTTCACATACTCAGGGGTCCGATTCTAATAGTCGATCGCGTAATTTTGCATCGAAAGTTTCGCATACTTTTGCTTTAACGGATAACAACGTAAATTTAACTTGCATATTATGTAAAAATTCGCATCACTCTCATTTGTACGAATGTTCTGAATTTAAAAAACTGTCAGTGAAAGATCGTTTTAATTTCATCAAAGATAATAAATTATGTGTTAATTGTTTTAGTGATAAACATAATACCATTAATTGCGGTTCTAAACATACATGTAAACAGTGCCAAAAAAGGCACCATTCATTGCTGCATTTCGACAACGGTGAGCGAGTTCAACAACGCAACGCGGGTTTTGAGAATAGACACCCAAGTCAAGATGGCGGCGCTCGCGACTCTGCCGCGGAGGCCGAAAGACAGTCAGTGTGCATGCATACGAATACGGCGCACACGCACACAGCCGCACCGCTCATGAATGAATCACGTACCGATGCAGCATTTAATGAATGCGCTAATTGTTTCGCTTTACGTTCTTCGTGTAATAAAACTTTGTCTAGTAGTCAGTTAAATAATACAATCGTGTTACCTACTGCTCAAGTGTATGTTCCTAGTAATGGAAAAAACTTTGTTATTCGCTGTCTAATAGACAGTGCTTCTCAAAATAATATTATTTCTCTCGCGTGTTGTAAAAAATTAAATCTAAATATTCATCCGCTTATTAATTCGTCCTTGAAAACAATAGGATCGATTTCCACACCTATTAAAGGATACGTTTCACTTACGATTCAATCTCGTATTTCGGACGCTCAATATAATTTAACGCTTTTAGTAACTGATCGTATTACGGATCAGTTGCCCGCCTCGCGCGTGGTCCATGCATCTATGATGGATCATTTTAAGAATTTACCGCTCGCTGATGAATGTTGGTACTCACCTGGCGATATTGACGTCATTTTGGGTACTCAGATGTTCGCTTTTATAGTACTCGGAGGTAAAGTGATACCGCCGCCTTTCTCGCAATCAGCTGATTTTTCGGACTCTCCGCGTCCCGTAGCTCACGCGCTTGAAACAACGCTTGGTTATATTATTATGGGGGAGATACCTTCAGTCAACCCCGCTGGTGTAGCCTGGTCCTTCGGTCCCTTAGTAGATAATTTAAATAGTACTCTCGTGAAGTTTTGGGAAATGGAAGAAGTTCCTTCTATAAATATTATAAGTCCGGAAGATCAGGATTGTGAGCAGTTTTATAAGTCAACCGTCCAAAGAAGTTCCTGCGGGCGTTACATTGTTTCGCTGCCCTTCAAGGGTGATCCTAAAACTTTAGGTAATTCGTTCACGCATGCTCAGCGTCGACTGACTGCATTAGAGCGCAAGTTTAAAGCGCTTCCCGCACTACGTGAATCTTATAATGACGTCATTAATGATTATATGGATAAGGGCTATTTGTCTGAAATACCTTATTCTCCCGCAGCCACAACTGAAGGCTATTTTATTCCTCACCACGCTGTTGTACGACCAGATAAATCTACAACAAAAACTCGTATTGTTTTAGATGCAAGCGCTAAAACAGACAGTGGCGTTTCGCTTAATGATCTGCTCCATACTGGATTTAATTATCAAGCAGATTTGTTTTCACTTCTTTTAGATTTTAGATATTTTAAAATTGCCATGACGGCTGACGTTCAGCAAATGTATCTTAGAATTTTACTCTCTCCTAATGATCGTAAATATCAAAAAATATTATACCGCTTTAGTGAATCTGAACGTGTTCGGATTTTTCAATTTAATTCCGTTGCTTTCGGTCTTCGTTCTAGTCCGTTCCTTGCTATGCGTACTGTTCGCCAATTAGCCGAGGATAATCGTGACCGTTTCCCTCTCGCTGCAGAGGTCTCCACTAAAGAAATGTACATGGATGATTTAACTACTTCTGTACCTTCTGTTGAGGATGGGATTCGCTTGGCAGATGAGTTAGTTGCGTTATTCACGGCTGGTGGATTTAATCTTGTCAAATGGGCAAGCAATTCTCCTGAGCTGCTTGCGCATTTACCAGAGTCACATCGTGCGCCAATTGAATTCACAGATGAGTGTGACACACTAAAGGTTTTAGGTTTGAAGTGGCTACCTACCACTGACATATTTTCTTTCACTACATCCACCACATCTATAGGTAACACTAAACGTGCTATCCTATCTACAATTGCTCGCTTATTTGATGTATTAGGGTTTGTCGCGCCTGTTATTCTTTACGCCAAGCTCTTAATACAAGAACTCTGGCTTGAAAAGGTAGGTTGGGATGAGGAACCGCCTGCTCATATTACTGAACGCTTCATTAAGTTCAAGAATGAACTTTCATTATTATCTAACTTACAAATACCTCGTCATTTAGGTGTCGCTGCAGGCTGCGATGTAAATTTAATTGCTTTTGGAGATGCTAGCCTCAAGGCCTATGGATCAGTTTTATATCTTCATGTAACTTACCCTAACGGTGACATATCCGTTCACTTGGTGTAACATTAATTGTTACATGTCTTAATTCTTAATAATAAAATAATCATAATGATAATAAAAAAAACATAAAAATACTATTTACAATCATATTTAAAAGATAGAAAACTACTTACAATATTAAAATAAAAAAAAGAATAAACTAATAATGAACGCATCAAATCAGATTGCTGGCCAGCTACAATTTATCACCACGCACGTATTAAAGCAAGCGATATATTAGGCACCCAGAAACGAGTTCCTTTGTTCTCGGCGCGGGGGCAAGGTCCATAGCGACAGAACACTTCCACGTCGCCGCCGGCAGAACGATTCTGGTTGTCGAGGCGAGCGCACGTCAGACTTTTTCACGGTCTCTAATACGAGTACTTATCGTAATCGCGATCAAGTTATATTGAAGGCGTCCCTACCGTTCCCTCGACCTTTTATTATTTAAATACATTGAGTAATATTCGTCAAACGTATTCTGTGTGTGTGAATTAAACCCCGATTGGGTAAGTGTTGCACAATTTTAAATTAGCCAGTAGCTAAGCAATCCATAACGGTTTCTTTCGCTTTGCTTTAACTAGTGATCTCTTCATTTGTGTTATCGCTTATCTGTAATTCTATTAGACGCTCATTACTTGTTTTCTCTTCATAGTTTTACCCCACATTTTTGTAACTGTAACATTATTGCATATTTAAATTTTAGTTCCGTTAAAAATTTCAAATGTTTAAATTAACGGCTAAGCAACCGAAAATTAGTGTCATCTCCGTATCTGATAGTGAACATCCACAGCAACACATCTACATATTTAGTGCTTCCCTATTAAACGTTGCTGTGGGTGCTCACCGTCTACGGCCAGAGTGTAATGCTTTCGCTTATTGCGCATTACAGGGTTTCACGTTCACCCTAATTCCCTGCTTCCCCGCGGTGGACAGTAGCAGGACAACCGGCGAACCCTACACCAGCAGCTGGACCTGGCGATCGACGCGCGAGCACTCGTCTCCTGCAGCGGCCAGTGACGTCAGGGGAGTACTAGACCAGAGAGGAGGTTAATCACTGTATAGGCTCTAACTCATCTTTTCTGCCGACCCTCAACTACCGAGCTAATTTCTTAACTTTACAATAAATGTTCCAATTTTACTGCCTACCTATTTTTTTTATTTAATATCCTCCTAGGAATACCTATGCCTAGGTTAGATAGGATAAAGTAGCGTAGCGGTAACTTTTGTACCGGGACACTGGCGCCCTTAATCGTGGTAGAAATACAGCTGATTAATTTCTCCTCCATTGGTTGTGGGTTGTGTATGTTAGTGGTTGTCTGTGTTAAACGTCTTTATTTTTTATTTTTTGGTTTTCTCCGTTACTGATGTGTACACGAAATTTTAACTTCTTTGTTTAAGTTAATCTTGGACCTACCCTGCGTTAATAAATATTCATTTAAAGTCGTTTAGTTGCGTAGTTTGTTATAATATTTTTTTTTCTACTGTTTTCGTCTTGGGCACCTAAAACGACGCTTTTGAAAATTGTACGTTATATTTTTTTTTCACATTTAAAGGAATATCATATTTTTACGGTCATATAGTACACATTAGTAGCAAATCCCTTTTCTTTTGTGATTTTGCTTGTTTTTTATTTTAATTATTTTTATTCTTTCGTAAAAAGAAAACCAGACGTTCTTAAATTTTATTTTGTAACAGAACGGAGAACGTGTTGTTTTTTTTCCTTTATTCTTTGTTTTTTTTTGCTTTTGCTTTTTGTGTGGTGAGTAGTAGCGTACTAAGTGCGTCACTTATCCTTCGGTTTAATATAAAAAATTTTTTTTTTTTTTTTTCAACATGCTTCCTATTAAGTTCCTGTCTCTTCAGAAATCTGAGTTGGAGTATGAAGTACGTATTAGAGGCGCGTCTCCTGCACCTTCTGTTGAGGAGTTACGTAAACAAATTATAAAATTATCTCCTGATTTACCCTCTGAATATATATTAGAGTCTCCACTCGATGCAAGACAGGACCTTAAGGGTTGTTTAGAAGTTTTAACGAAAATTCAATTAAATCTTGACGCTAGTGATCCTAGTGTTGCTTCACTATTGCGGACACAGAATATGTTAAATCATTTACACAACCGTGTCGAGAGGATAACGCGTAGTGACGACATTAAAACGGAATATGACGACATTGTTAGCGGTTATAAAATTTTCTCGCAAAAGCTTTCTGCCTTGCTAGCTAAAAAACCTTCTGCTAGTTCATCTTCCAATGTGGCTAGTGTTAGTTCTGTCAAAGAATCAGCACCTGCTGTGCCGGAACTACAGAACATGGTAAATGTGTCATGCGATCGTACATCGTCTGATTTAAGTAAATTAAAATTTTCTGGCAAAACTTGTGTTCGCTCGTTTATACAGCGTGTTGATGAATTTATACTGGCTAGAAATATTCCACAACAAAAAGTTCTAAGTTTTGCATCTGAAATTTTTCAGGACGATGCCCTTCACTGGTATCGTGCGGTAAAGGACAAAGTCAGTTCTTGGCCTGAGTTGGCGCGTTTATTAAAAGAGGATTTTAGTCAAACTGATTATGATTATAGACTCATTTCTGAAATTCGTTCTCGTACTCAAGGAGAACGTGAGAATATAACTATTTATCTTGCAGTTATGTATGGAATGTTCTCGCGTCTATCTACTCCTCTTTCTGAAATAGATAAGTTGGAAATTCTCTTGCATAATATTAGACCCTGCTATGCTAGTACATTAGCAGCAGCTCCTCAAATCTCAACCATAGACACTTTGCGTTCGTTATGTCGTAACTATGAGACATTTCAGACTCGACTGGCAACATTTCAAGAACCCCCTAAGGTTACTTCCGATACGCTAGCTCCTGAATTTGCGTACACTAAGGATGTCCACAAACCTATAAATAAGACAAATAATAATAACAATTACAATAGATATAATAATTCAAATAGTAATTACAATAATAACAATCAAAATAGGAATAATAATGATAATAATTCTAATAATAACAATAAATATGTACATGCAATTGATGTAGCTAAAAAGGAACCTTACTGTCCTAGGTGTCGTAATAACACCCATCACATTCGTCAATGCAAGGCACCACGGGACATTGTTTGTTTTAAGTGCGGTATGAAGGATGTGAAGACACCCGACTGTCCTAACTGTCGTAAAACTGGTACAAAGTCAAAAAACTAATTAAGCAGAGTTGTAACAATTTTAGCAAGCAAGACTGGGAAACTTGGCTTGATTTTATAAAAACATTTTCCTCTTCATACAGAGTTGCTACAATTCTGCTATCAAAACCATTAAACGATTCTAGGCCTTATGTGAATATTAAAATCAATAACATCGATGCTGTTGGGTTACTTGATTCTGGAGCTGCAGTTTCGATTTTGGGAAACAATTCTCATTTACAGCTAACGGACTGTACTTTAAACCAGGATGACCACACTAAAATAATAGCTGCTGGCGGTCAATCATTAAAAACTTTAGGTTTCATTCATTTGCCAGTTACATTTGAGGGCCAGTTTCACATTATTAAGGCATATGTAGTTCCCGAAATTGAAACATCAATTATATTAGGCGTGGATTTTTGGCGCGCTTTTCGAATTTGCCCTAATTATATAGGTAGTATAACAATGTCAAATGCCCCTTTGGCAGAAATAAAGGCATGTAGCGGTGAACAATTTATTAACTCCTACGATAATTTGTTGGCGTCACAGAAAGCGATAGCTGATAATCTCATTGCTCAGTTTCGGTCTATTTCTACTGAAGAAAAGGGCCTAGGTAGAACAAATTTAATATGCCATCGCATTGACACTGGTGACGCACAACCAATTAGACAGCGTTATTACCGGATGTCCCCCGAAAAGCAGCGTATTTTAATTGAGCAGGTGGATGAAATGCTGTCACTTGACGTTGTCGAACCTTGCGAAAGCGCCTGGTCTTCTCCCGTGCTCATTGTTAATAAAAAGAACGGGCAACCTAGGTTCTGTTTGGATAGCAGGAAGTTAAATGCAGTGACTAAGCGCGATGCGTACAATTTGCCATATGTCTCGGAGATATTGGATAACCTTCGCGATGCTAAGTACCTGAGCAGTATCGATTTGTCCAAAGCTTTTTGGCAACTGCCTATAGCGCCAGAAGACCGCGATAAAACCGCATTTTACGTTCCGGGCCGTGGCACTTTTCGTTTTAAAACTACTGCGTTTGGATTAACGAATGCCCCCGCAACACAACAACGTCTCGTTGACTTGTTATTTAGTGACATGGAGTCTAAGACATTCGCTTATTTAGATGACGTCATTGTTATTAGTTCTAGCTTTGATGAGCATGTTTCTCGATTGTTGCGAGTTTTGGACAAATTGAGACAGGCCAATTTAACCGTGAACTTCGAAAAGTGCAAGTTCTTTCGAAGCGAACTCAAGTATCTAGGATACGTGGTAGATTCCCGTGGTTTACGCACTGACCCGGACAAGGTGGAAGCCATTATTAACTTTCCAACCCCTACAAATAGGAAGGAGTTGAAACGCTTTCTCGGTACTGCTACGTGGTATCGACGTTTCGTCCCTAACTTTAGCACAGTGGCTGGTCCACTCAATAAGCTCACTGCTAACGGGAAAAACGCTCCATCTTTCAAGTGGTCACCAGAAGCTGACGCGGCCTTTAATGCGTTGAAAGAATGTTTGGTTTCCGCTCCAGTTCTTTCTTGTCCGGACTACTCCAAATCTTTTGAAGTGCGCACCGACGCGAGTAGTTACGGCATTGGTGCTATGTTAACGCAGACTATCGACGGAAAGGAACACCCAATTGCCTACATGAGTAGATCTTTCACCAGCCCTGAGAAAAACTACAGCATAACTGAAAGGGAGACCCTTGCTGTGTTAACGGCTCTCGAGCACTGGCGATGTTATCTCGAAAACGGTCAAACATTTACGGTATATACTGACCACTCCGCGTTAAAATGGTTTTTGTCTCTTGAAAATCCCACAGGACGACTAGCTCGATGGGGGGTAAGATTGTCCTCATTTAATTTTATTATCAAACACCGTCGAGGTGTCGACAATGTTATTCCTGACGCCTTGTCTAGAGCTTTTCCCGTAAGTGCAATATCTCTAGCTAATGCCAACACAGATGATGTATGGTTTAAAAAAATACACAACGGCTGTCTGACTACTCCTTCAAATTTCCCTAACTTCACTATTAAAAATAATTCGTTATTTCGACTCACAAAAAATATTAACAACCAATTAACTTCAGAATTTGACTGGAAGGAAGTCGTACCCAGCGAGTTCCGTGAAAGCATCATAGCCGAAAATCACTCTGAGCCAACAGGTGGACATCTTGGCATTTTTAAAACCTATCGGCGTTTGTCATTAAATTACTACTGGCCAAATATGCACAAGGATGTCGTTAAATATGTAGGTTCCTGCTCGGTTTGCTTATCTTATAAGGCACAAAATCACACTACATTGGGAGAAATGGGTCGTCCTAAGCAATGTTCGAGACCTTTTCAGATGATCTCAATTGATTTTGTGGGTCCTCTTCCCACCAGTCGAAAACAAAATTCTTACATATTGGTCGTAACGTGCTGTTTTTCAAAATTTTGTCATATTTTCCCAGTACGTCGCGCTACTGCGGATATAGTCATTAAAATTTTAGAAGACTCCATTTTCTTGGTTCACGGAGTTCCTCAAACAATCTTCTTGGACAATGGGACGCAGTTTATAAGTTCATCTACTGACGCGCTATTTAAAAAATATAAAATACCTAATGTTTTTTTTACGCCGAAGTACACACCACAAGTCAACACGGTAGAACGATATAACAAAACTATTGTCACTAGTTTGTCTACGTTTGTTGGAAACGATCACAGATCCTGGGACATCTTCATCCCCAAGGTTCAGTTTGCGATAAACAATTCCGTAAATGAAGCCACCGGTTATACACCGTCATTTTTAGTCTACGGTAGGGAATTAGTTTTATGCGGATCGCACTATACTGATAATGACCTGGGAGATGAAGTGTTGTTCCTTCCTCGCGACTTATACGCTGAAAACTTAGGGTGTCTTCGTTCAGTTTTCAATGATGTGCAGGCTTCGTTATGGCACGCACATGAAAAGAATACTGCACACTACAACCTACGTAGAAAGCCGGCTGAGTTTAATGTAGGAGACATAATCTATAAGCGCGCATTCGTTCTAAGTAACAAAGACAAATATTTTAGTAAAAAGCTTGCACCAAAATTTATCAAATGCCGTATTATTGAAAAACGGTCTCCGCTTGTCTATGTTCTGGAAGATATGTCAGGGAAAAATATAGGCGTCTGGCACATCAAAGATTTAAAAAACATGAAGTGTCAGTAGTTAAATGCTTTTTTTAATTGTTTTAGGAACTGAGACAACTCACCTTTAAATTAACTTCTTACGACTAGCGTTAGTTTTCTGTGCGATAAATCACAGATAACTTGTTTACGGAAGGTCGCGTCAACATAATTTCAATTTGTTGAAGCTAATGTGTAAGGTTGTTTGTTTGATAATTTGGAAGGATTTTGATAGATGATAGTATGAATGTGTAGTGCTAGTGGTAATCAATAGACGAGTTTTATTTGAGAACAAAACTCTTTCTGAGACGAGGGGGGTAATGTAACATTAATTGTTACATGTCTTAATTCTTAATAATAAAATAATCATAATGATAATAAAAAAAACATAAAAATACTATTTACAATCATATTTAAAAGATAGAAAACTACTTACAATATTAAAATAAAAAAAAGAATAAACTAATAATGAACGCATCAAATCAGATTGCTGGCCAGCTACAATTTATCACCACGCACGTATTAAAGCAAGCGATATATTAGGCACCCAGAAACGAGTTCCTTTGTTCTCGGCGCGGGGGCAAGGTCCATAGCGACAGAACACTTCCACGTCGCCGCCGGCAGAACGATTCTGGTTGTCGAGGCGAGCGCACGTCAGACTTTTTCACGGTCTCTAATACGAGTACTTATCGTAATCGCGATCAAGTTATATTGAAGGCGTCCCTACCGTTCCCTCGACCTTTTATTATTTAAATACATTGAGTAATATTCGTCAAACGTATTCTGTGTGTGTGAATTAAACCCCGATTGGGTAAGTGTTGCACAATTTTAAATTAGCCAGTAGCTAAGCAATCCATAACGGTTTCTTTCGCTTTGCTTTAACTAGTGATCTCTTCATTTGTGTTATCGCTTATCTGTAATTCTATTAGACGCTCATTACTTGTTTTCTCTTCATAGTTTTACCCCACATTTTTGTAACTGTAACATTATTGCATATTTAAATTTTAGTTCCGTTAAAAATTTCAAATGTTTAAATTAACGGCTAAGCAACCGAAAATTAGTGTCATCTCCGTATCTGATAGTGAACATCCACAGCAACACATCTACATATTTAGTGCTTCCCTATTAAACGTTGCTGTGGGTGCTCACCGTCTACGGCCAGAGTGTAATGCTTTCGCTTATTGCGCATTACAGGGTTTCACGTTCACCCTAATTCCCTGCTTCCCCGCGGTGGACAGTAGCAGGACAACCGGCGAACCCTACACCAGCAGCTGGACCTGGCGATCGACGCGCGAGCACTCGTCTCCTGCAGCGGCCAGTGACGTCAGGGGAGTACTAGACCAGAGAGGAGGTTAATCACTGTATAGGCTCTAACTCATCTTTTCTGCCGACCCTCAACTACCGAGCTAATTTCTTAACTTTACAATAAATGTTCCAATTTTACTGCCTACCTATTTTTTTTATTTAATATCCTCCTAGGAATACCTATGCCTAGGTTAGATAGGATAAAGTAGCGTAGCGGTAACTTTTGTACCGGGACATTGGTGGGCGCTAAATCTAAGGTAGCTCCACTCAAGACAGTGTCTTTAGCTAGGCTTGAGTTGTGTGCAGCTCTGCTCCTCGCTACACTTGTTAAACAAGTTTATACTAATTTTAATTCCCGCTATAAAATAAAGGAAATATTCGCTTTTAGTGATTCTACGATTGCTCTTTCGTGGATCCACTCTTCTCCGCACCGCTGGCAAGTATTTGTTGCCAATCGCGTTACTAAAATACATGAGAATTTATCTCCTGACCGCTTTTTTCATATAAATGGGGCTGAGAACCCCAGTGATTGTTTGTCGAGAGGTCTTCTACCCTCACAAATAATTACTCACCCGCTTTGGTGGCACGGTCCTTCCTGGATGCGTCGTCCAACGGCTGAATGGCCAACTGCGCCATTTGAGCCATCCCGCGTTGACGGTCCTATACCTGAAATTAAAAATTCTATAACACTTACCACTATTTCTGAGTTGGTTACTTTGCCTCTTCTTGAGCTCGCTCTCCGGGTTTCTTCCTGGAAAAAATTGATACGCATCGTTGTGTACGTCTTACGTTTCATACGTAAATTACCTCGCTCTTCTGTAATTCAGGTTTCTGATCTTGAAGCTGCAGAAAATATAATTCTTCTTCAATTGCAGCAAAAATACTTTGCTGAGGAAATTAAAAACATTTCCAAGGGTAAGCTACCCTCCGCTCCTTTGCGAAAACTTGATCCCTTTATTGATAACCACGGTTTACTCCGAGTTGGCGGTAGATTGTCAAACGCTAACTTGCCGTACGAGAATCGTCATCCAATTTTACTTCCTCGTAAAGATCATGTAGTAAATCTGATCATTGATGATTGTCATCGTTCCAATTGTCATACTGGTTCGCACCTTCTTATGTCTTTATTAAGACAGCACTACTGGATTATCTCCGCTCGTAATATTATTCGAAAACGTATACGCCAGTGTAATTTTTGTTTTAAAATTGCGCCTGTTCATCCCACGCCTATGATGGCTAGTCTGCCTCCCGCTCGGGTACAAGAAGCAAAGGCTTTTACTCATACAGGAATAGACTACGCTGGGCCTATCAATATTACCATGACTCGTAGACGTGGCGTCAAGAGTCAAAAGGCTTACATTTGTCTTTTCATATGTCTAACAACTAAAGCCATACATATAGAAATCGCATCCGACTTAAGTACGGAAACCTTTCTCGATGCCTTCAAACGCTTTCTGTCTAGGCGAGGTCCAGTGTCTTATATGTACTCCGATAATGGAACGAACTTCATTGGCGCAAAGCGTCACTTAGACGACTTGTATACTTTCCTATCTTCTAAAGATACGTCTACCGCTTTCCAAAAGGAATTTAACTTACATAAAATTAATTGGAGGACTATACCTGCGCGCGCTCCTCATATGGGAGGCATATGGGAGAGCAACATAAAAGGCATAAAAACGCATTTATACCGTTGCATTGGAAAACAGCTCTTAAGTTATGAAGAGTTACTGACCGTGTTAGTCCAAATAGAATGTCTCTTAAACTCGCGTCCTCTGTGTTTGCTTTCCGATCAACCTCATACTATTCTAACTCCTGCGCATTTTCTTAATACGACTCCTTTGCAGTCGTTACCTGCTTGTGAAATTAATGAATCTTTAACCCTAACCAATAGGAAGAAACTTTTAGATAGTTTGGTACAAAGCTACTGGAAGCGGTGGCACTTAGATTATTTACATACGCTTCAGTTAAGACAAAAATGGAATACTCCTGAAGTACCTATTCAACCAGGTACACTTGTTCTCATTCATCAAGATGATTTACCCCCACTACGCTGGCCTACAGGCATTATAGACGAAGTGTATCCTGGAAAAGACGGCGTCACTCGTGTCGCTTTGGTACGCACTACGACTGGTACATATAAACGTCCAGTTGTGAAATTGTCTCCGTTACCCTCGCAATAATTCATAAGCACAATTATCTTTGCATTATATATATTTATGTACCTACTTAATGATATTTTACATCGCTCTCATACTTATATATTATTTATGTGTATTCTCATTCCTCATATTCTTTATAACTCAACGCAACTTTAAGAGTATTATACTCAATTATCATCTTATTTTTAATTTTCTGTTTCTTTGAAAATCCTACGGATTTCCAAGCCGGGGAGGATGCTCGCGCCAGTTTTCATAACAATTTTATAATCGCGCCACCTAGGGTCGCATTGCGCAAACCTTTAAGTTTGGTGACGTTGGCCAACCTTGGTAGTTGCAATGCATGCCAAACGAGGGCGCCACTATCGCATGCCCCGCGCGGACGCAGCTAACGAAAGAGACATTACATTCATATTCAACCGCTTTCGAGTTCGGTCGACTCCGACGCGCGCGATGTCTTCCGTCCACTAACCGCACCGCATCTTTAACTCTACTTTTATCCGCTCTAATTGTGTGTGATAACGCTTGGTGTCTGGTGTATGTACCCATAAACTTTATACATATAAGTGCTTGGATCCTGCTAGCGCCGCGCTGAAACGAGGCTGCCTACTGCTGCGACTGGGAGGCTGACTAACTGGCTTACTGGTGAGTGCATGCCGCCTTGGCTTTGGCTAGTTTATAGAATTGTTCTGAACTCGGCTGATCCGGCATTCCCGCTCCGCATTCTATCTATGTACCCAGACATCATAATATAACTACAGTCCGCTACACCACTTATGCTTTCGGTTTCGTTCTACCCTTAACCAAAATTAAACGGTTTGAAGCTAAAAACGTTCGTAAATAGGTTTTGTTCAATTTACCGGTTTTAAACGGTTTTTATGCTATGTTCCAATGCGCAGACGTGCCTTCCGGAAGCGGACGCCGCGCGTCACTCGGCTCTTGCGGATTAAACCGGTTAATAAGGGTTCTTAATAACGTTCTTTTAACGTTTCGACTCCGAACGAAATAAAAGATAAAACCGATTAATAACGTTTAATAACCGGTTATTTTCAAACCGGTTCCAAGCCCTGGTCGCAACTCGCAATGTAACGCGGCCAGCGCGGGTACAGCAACACTCATCACCAAGAGGGCGCCTTTATTTTTATAAAATAGAATCCGTTTTCAGTAAATATTGTTGCTCAATCAATCATTATTTATAAAAGACTAGCTTTCGCCCGCGGCTTCGCTCGCGTAGAAAGAGACAAAAAGTAGCCTATGTTACTCTCCATCCCTTCAACTATCTCCACTTAGAAAATCACGTCAATTCGTCGCTCCGTTTTGCCGTGAAAGAAAGACAAACATACAGACAGACAGACAGACACACTTTCCCATTTATAATATTAGTAAGGATTGTAAATCCCGAGGAGCATAAAATTAGTATTAAAACTGAGATTCACTTGGTTACAAGTTCAATGTGTCAGTAAGACGTACAGAACGTGTGAGTGTTGCTGTAGCCGCGCGAGTCGCCAACTACCCTGGAGATCAACATCACACGCAAACGGTTCAGCTCGCTCGAGGTACACACCAACTCAATTGGGTATTTTACATCATTACCAATCCATGTCCATCCATTATTCACAAAAATTGAGCATCATGTAAACCTTTATTAATGTAACATACATTGTATTTCTACTCTTTTAGAAAAAAAAAAAAAACAAAAAAAATTTATCGACTCATTTTCAATTATACCAATGTAAAATTGAATTTTAGTCGCTTTGAAATCTATAAATAAATAACAGTAGTCAATTGAATTGCGTTTTGACAGCTCATAACAAGTACGTCAATTGATGATGGTGTAAAATACCAAGTTGTCGGGTGTGGAACAGTTGCACATGGAGGACACTGGCTACTCACCGCGGTGGAGGAGGAGAAGGTGTGCGAGCGCGGCGCCAGCCCGTAGCCCGGCCGCGGCGCCGCGCGCAGCGACGACACCACTGCAACCACACTGTCTCAGCCCCGCACCCCGCACCCCCCACACCCGCCCTACTCGCGCCCGCACCAGTACACGCCTACACTTACGCTACGTTCGCGACTTTGAGAGCTAATTGGGATGAACATAGCGTTGCTACACTGTCCGCGAAATCGTCAATGGAAGGCGAGTGGGTTCAGTTATCGTTACGAAATACGGCCGCAGTCGCGGCGCTAGAGCAGAGTAGAGTAGAGAGAGGTACTCACGTGGTGGCGACGCGAGAGCGCGGCGGGCAGCGTGCTGCAGCGCGCGCCGGAGCCGGGCCGCAGCGCTACACACACACACGTACTACACACTGCTCGCGCACTAGAGCAGAGTAGAGTAGAGAGAGGTACTCACGTGGTGGCGACGCGAGAGCGCGGCGGGCAGCGTGCTGCAGCGCGCGCCGGAGCCGGGCCGCAGCGCTACACACACACACGTACTACACACTGCTCGCGCACTAGAGCAGAGTAGAGTAGAGAGAGGTACTCACGTGGTGGCGACGCGAGAGCGCGGCGGGCAGCGTGCTGCAGCGCGCGCCGGAGCCGGGCCGCAGCGCTACACACACACACGTACTACACACTGCTCGCGCACTAGAGCAGAGTAGAGTAGAGAGAGGTACTCACGTGGTGGCGACGCGAGAGCGCGGCGGGCAGCGTGCTGCAGCGCGCGCCGGAGCCGGGCCGCAGCGCTACACACACACACGTACTACACACTGCTCGCGCACTAGAGCAGAGTAGAGTAGAGAGAGGTACTCACGTGGTGGCGACGCGAGAGCGCGGCGGGCAGCGTGCTGCAGCGCGCGCCGGAGCCGGGCCGCAGCGCTACACACACACACGTACTACACACTGCTCGCGCACTAGAGCAGAGTAGAGTAGAGAGAGGTACTCACGTGGTGGCGACGCGAGAGCGCGGCGGGCAGCGTGCTGCAGCGCGCGCCGGAGCCGGGCCGCAGCGCTACACACACACACGTACTACACACTGCTCGCGCACTAGAGCAGAGTAGAGTAGAGAGAGGTACTCACGTGGTGGCGACGCGAGAGCGCGGCGGGCAGCGTGCTGCAGCGCGCGCCGGAGCCGGGCCGCAGCGCTACACACACACACGTACTACACACTGCTCGTGCACGCACACACGCACACGCGCTACTCACAACTACGTCTCTTGTCAATCCGTCAAACCTTTGAGCTAGTTAATGTATCCTCAACTCTATTCCGACAAAATGTTTTCAACTCATCAATTTCAAAACATGTTTCAATTTTTTTTGCACATCCCTTTTTAAATGTTGCTTTTTTAACCTTTTCCGAGGGCAAAAAGTCGCACTTTAATACCTATTAGTCCAGTCATTTTAGCCATTTTAAACCCCAATCTGCGGAAAAATTCCTAGTGAGCTGAATTTTTGTATACACCTTAATTACGGCATTGTAATGAAGATGTGAAAAATCGACATTGATATCGTGCCGGCTTAAAAGTTATAAAGGCCAACAGGTCACGAAAATCAGTTTTTCGCAAATATCCCGCGATCTATTGCTCAGAGGTCAATAAAGGTCATTATAAAAATTGTTTGTCGTGAAATTGTCAACAAAAAATGTCTCTTGCATTTTTTTGTAGAATTAACCGTATTTGAAGTAGAGACCAGAATGCACTCACATACGGTATTGTATACCGTACGGCGTATACCAAGGCGTAAACCCTATTGCTTTTTATTCATGTTTGTAAGTGTGTTGTTTGTAAAATCAAAGAAAATGGTCTGCAGTCGATAAAAAAATTATAGGAGTAACATTTGACGAAATTAAATTAAAACGCTCTGACAGAGTTCTTCCATTATCATCAGTAAACACTTCTATCATGGTTCATGACTGCAAGGTAACGATCGATCCGTTATTTCTATTTCAACGAATTAGTTTAAATAAAAAATTCGAGGAAAATCTTTGTGAATATTTACAATACGAATTAAACCCATACCCAACAGCACTATTTGATAATGTTGGCATGAGAAAAACTCAAAAGTCAAAAATATACGACTACTTCGAGCCAATTAATTATCAAGTAGTTTGTGATAATGCAACATACATAATCGATGGTGGTTTTCTTTTGCATCGTGTCGTATGGCAAAAAAATGATACATTTTATATTATCATTCACAAATATATTAACTATTTATCAAATAATTTCGGAACAGTGTTGTCATTTTTGATGGTTACTCTGATACCAGTAAAAATAGAATCGATGGAACAACTTGTGGTTTAAGAACTTTATTTCCTCATAAGAATAAGAATGAACACTAATTCACTTACTGAGAAAAATAAAATAAACATAAAAACATTATTTGAGCGTAGGTACAGAAAGTATTTGGAAGTAAATATAAAAAATGTGGGTAAGTGTAGAAAATTTAATGCGTAAACAAGTCCAAGACAACCGAGCGAACACGGATCTAAGATAATATTCTCACTACAAGCGGCATCCATGGCACCGTAGTAGTAATGTGCAGACAGTATTTTAATATTTAAAGTTTGCTTATAATACAATAATTTATATTTTTATTTGTAATATTTTCATATTTTTTTGTATACATATAAATATTTATATAATAAAATAATATAATTTACTTTTTTTTTAATTCCGTTATTTGGTTTTTGATTATTTTGGACTTAATTTTACTTTTAATATACTATAAATTTATATAATTATAATATATATATATAATACTATAAATAATAATACTATAAATTTACTTTTTTTTTGTTATTTATTTATTATTTTGTTTTTGTTGTTTTTTTATGAATGAATTATGTTCTTTTAATCGTTTTTTAAAAATTGACATACTTTTGGTGTCTTTGATTTCTGAAGGTAATTTGTTGTATAGAGTTACACCTTCAAATTCTATATTCTTTTTGCCGTAATTAGTCCTGGGTGGACCTGTTATTAGGTAATTCGGATTCCGTAGTTGTTTTTTGTATACTTCGTGTTTTTTGTTAAATTTTAATGAGGTATGGATTTCTTGGTTTAATATTTTGCGTATTAGTATGCACGTATAGATAATATTTGTAAGTTTGTGTAATATTCATTATTTTCGTATCTTTGTATATTTTTTCAGTAGGTGTACGGAATTTGTAGTTAAATAAGATTTTAATTAGTTTATTTTGTGCTTTTTGAATAGATTTCTATCAGGTAGTCGATATGGGACTTAACTAACGAATTGTATGTACCGGACTTTCTGGGGCAAACATTTTTTTAGACTTTGAAGAATTCCTGTTAATGCTAATAGTTTTGATCTTAGTTTCTCAATGTGAGGCTTCCAATTTAGGTGAGTATCTAATATAAGGCCGAGATATTTTTCTTTGGTTTTTCTTTGAATTGTTTCATTGTTTATTTTTAGTTCAATATTATTGTTTATTGTTTTATTTTTTGGTGCAAATATTACGTAATTGGTTTTATTTGTATTAATAGTGAACTTACTAAGACGAACCGCTGCCGTTTTTACATCTTGTGAAGTGCACTTTAATGAATCGATGGAAGTTCCTATCAGTCAAGAAAAATTCTTATCTAATCGATTAAAAAAAATATTGAAAAAAATTATATACTAAAGTTAATTTTTCTGTATTCAAATAAAAAATTATTCACTCGTAAATAAAAAAACCTCTTATTACCATATAAAAAAAACGCGCCCTGCATTCTACCTCGAAGGTGGTGAAGAAACGAATGCATCGTTATTTATAATATAGTCGCTTTCTCGGCTCGGCGCTCTACTCCGAAAACGATTAATTTTACAGAAAAATGCAAGGGACATTTTTTGTAGACAATCACGACAAACTACTTTTCTAATAACCTTTATTGACCTCTGAGCAATAGATCGCGATATATTTGTGAAAAACTGATTTTCGTGACCTTTTGACCTTTGTAACTTTCTAGCCGGACGATATCAATGTCGATTTTTCACATCTTCATTACAATGCCATAATAAAGGTGTATACAAAAATTCAGCTCACTAAGAATTTTTCCGCAGATAAACCTAAAATAACTGGACTATAAGAATAAAAAAAAAAGTGAGTTGAATTTGGAATGTATAAATGTTCCTAGTACTCAAGAGATCGATCGCAGAACATTGTGTAGAGAATACGTTGTATGTTAAAAAAAAACCCGCGTGGTATCAAAAATTGTGACAGTTAAATGTGCAAAATGCATTCCGCCTTCGTAATTGTTTACCTCGGCAGTAATACTATACTACAGGTGGGCCAAAAATTTTTTAAATAGCAATTCTACATTTTTTTGAAAACCTTTCGAGGGTGGGGCACTTGTGTGGCGGAAAACTATGCGTCACTTCACGCAATTTTATGCAAGATGGAGCGCTTCACAGGACAATAGCGTGCTTTTTGTGTAAAACAATTTTAGAAAAACAATGATTCCTATGTAAATGTATGACGTCTGTTTAGAATTGAATTGGATTACGCCGTATAAGTGAGTGTCCAAGTGTTAATTTGATCAAAATTTGGTTAATAAATCGAGGACAATATCCCAATTAAAACAAAACATCCACGAGGAGATAGCCGTGATCCCCCGCAGGATGTGTCAGCGAGTTTTCCAAAGTTTGCGAAGTCGATTTCAAGAGTGCCAATAACGACACAGCGCAGCGCACATTTGGAGGATGTCATTTTTAAAAAGTAAATTTCATTAAATGATTATTACGATGAATAAATTATCAACCAAATAAGTAACATTTTTTGTTTTATTTCTAATCATGTTTCAAAAGTGCAAAAATTTTTGGCCCACCCTGTACATATTTAAACCTCAAAGATTTGCTTTGAATCCACACTCTCACTTTAAAAACAGCACTCCCTTGGTAAACAATCTACTTTTGAATAACTCTACCTTTGTCGGAATATAGTACAAAATACTGTAACCAATTCAAAGATTAAAACTTAAACGTGACAAGAGAAATGTTGTGAGTGTTTCCCTGTTGCACTGACGCGTAATGGCGGCTCGTCAGAAGGACAAGCTCGTTGTTCACTACGTACAACATGTAGTCGCAATTAAATAGCGCACTTTTGTCAGACTGACACGGGTAGAAAAGTTATAAGTATGTGGTGTGCAGTCAGTGCGACAGGGGGCGGCGGACGGCGCGTACACAACAACACTTGTCACCACATTGACACGACGATGCATTCCTTACATAGGGGCCCTATCTCACGAGGGCACCAGGTTGCGCCACCGTTTACAAATGTATGGCTGTCAATAGTTATCGCAACTGTTGGCGCCGCCAAGTGCCGCCAGTTGCGACCAAGTTGCACAAGCTGGTGTCCCAAGGAGACATGACCGTGACTTCCAGTACAGCAGCACAAGCAGTACTGTTGCGGAGTGCGCGCGCACAGATATTATAGTTAGAGTTTAGTTACTGTCAGAGACGACCGGTCAGTGACGATTTAACAGATTTTTTTAAAGAAGACAGTTGCTTACTGATCTGCTTGTGCTACTGCATCGTACAATATTTATATAACAATATACTATTACAATATAAATAGGTAAAAGCGATAATAAACATACTTATATATAGCGCATACAAATCAAGTGAATAGAAGAGTGCTAACAGCACAGTGCGGTGCGTATGAGTCTGCGCCACCACTTGTATGGTTGTAATAAGTACATCACTTCAAGTTAACCGAATCACAAAAGCATGTTGCTCAAATATTATAAAGAAACTTATGGTTCTCATAAATAGGCTTTATAGACGGTGACGCAAAGCTCATGTTTGCTTGCACTGCAGTGTATGCTGTAGATAATAATGGAAAAGAAGCGTGACTGAACACATAGCGTAAAGATGCATCCGCACCATAATGTTAGTAGGACACTTCCCATTGTTATAATGATAAAGTTGTTTGTGTTTCCTAATTTCATAACACCGCGTCACAAAATTACATTTGTACATAGAGACAAGTGAACATAATGTATAGGTACAACTAGCTTGTAGCTAAAAGTTACACTTTCTTAGATTTATCATTTACGTTATGGCAGGAAGGATGCAACATGTAACAAAAAGCAGCAATAGTTTACACATAAGGGTAACGTGCTGCATTATGTTGCTCTGAATTATGTAAGTGCTGTGTGGAGGCAGCATCATGCAACAAGTTACAGTAACACACGCCGCCAACTGGCGCAACGTGTAGCGGCTCGTGCGGGCTCATCCCGTAACACACATTAATGTCTATCACTTTCATTTCAATTATAGTTATTAAAAAATATTCTTAAGGTTACGTAGGTATGTGGTCGAGGAGAACTTTACAAAAACAAAATGGATTCCGAAATTTGTAGCAAAATCTTTTTATGTGAGAATGTAAGGTGTGTAACGCGACCAGGCCGCACGTGGTTCACAGCGAAAGCACAAGGATGCATTAACGGGCAGCTACTGATTCGTCTTCCGACGGCGTGGAGCACAAGCAGTCACATCAGCCCGGCCACAGCCACACACATACGTCACCTGCCGCCACGCGAGCCGCGCCGCACACCCGTCAGCACAGTCCAGTCGCGCACAGTGTGTCCACTCACAGTTATAATGAAATCAATCAGTTGTAATGAAGTTTGGCATGAATCAGTTGTAATGAAACACTTCACGTATAATTAAACGTCGGAAGCGGTCCGTGCGCTGTGAGCGGATACTCTGTGGCACCTTACCTCCGTGACTCCGTCAGTATAGCGGCAGTGCGTGTCACAGATGGGACCTTCAACTTACTGGGTATTATAATGTAAATGAAAGACAAAGCGCCGATGTGTTGCCGAGAGCGTTACTACAAAAGTATACCGCGCGATAAATAAACGCGCTTACAAGCTATCGGCTCATCGAAGGCTCGAACTACGAAATGTATGCTTTACTCCCGACACTGAGTGCGTTGGATTATTCATTGTATTCCTGTGTCGTAGAGTACGTATTAGTTGTGAATGTGATGCGAACAGCGTCGAGAGTAAGCGCGTATGTAAGGGGAGTGACTCACCGTCGTCTGTGTAGTACGTGTACGTGAGTACTGCAACAGACCGAACGTTAGCATCGTGCGAGCGAGACAGCACCATCGCTTTATCTTTCACACACATTCCACACACACAGCTCATGGAGCACTCTCAAACTGCACACGGTTATGATCTGACAACAGTAGCGTATTCTCGGAAACAGAACTATGAAGTGTTGTGTTCCAAGTGACACTGGTTAGTGTTAGCACGCGAGGAGCATTAGCTAGAGTTAGTAGTCGGTAGCGCATTGTAGACGTATGTAGTGCCGGCCGCCAGTCGCGGCTTGTTACTATGACCGGTTCTTCATAAGGATGGCTCAACATTAAGTATTTCGAATGTAGCTTGACTGGCGACCATCGCAGCGAGTAGGGTGAGACGAGAGAGGGGGGAGGGGGGATGCGTCACGTGCAGGACGTCCACAGGCGCGCGGTAACTCACTCGCTGTTAATTTACGGTTATTACTAAAATTGAGTGTGGTGAGTTACCGCACGATGTCGAGTGAACATCGTGTACGTGTGCGCAGCGTGATTATGTAGTTAACGCAATATGAGAACAAGAGAGGTTATCACCATAGAACCACTAGAACCTTTTATTCAAGATAGTTTTTGCTTCCAAAGTTTTCCCCAGAGCAATAGTGCTTAAACTATAAGGCTGCGGACAAACTGGGCGGCGCGAGGAGCAGCGCGTTTCAAAGGTTACATTTGTACGGAACTATACTCATGTCAAAGACTCGCTGCCCGCGGGGCTACCTAGTGTGGAAGTGGGACGCTGCTTGTTGTATTTCTTCGTACTGTCTTGCCTTAGCAATGCAAGCAAGCGCAATAAGCGGCGTTCCGACTCGGAGTCTTTCACATTAGTATATCCTAGAGTGACACGGTCCGCAGCCTTACATTAGAGTGTGTAGTCGCTCACCGTTGTAGCTGGGCACGTGCGCGTGGTGGTCGAGCTCGTAGGCGTCGTGCGCGCGCGCCTCCAGCGAGCGCGAGGGCGAGGCGCCCACGGGCGACGAGTAGCGCAGGCGCGGCAGCGGCTCGCGGGACGCCGACGGCGTCCTGCGGACACGCACTGTACTACACCGCACTCACTACCCATCACTCAAGGAACCACTATTTGGCGATCAAAGTGTATAATAATGTCATTTTTTTGGTATTGTAAATGTACAAGTCATCTAGAATGCACAAAATTACTATTCGGCGGGCAAATATCCAGCCCATGATTTTACAAGCGGTAATGTAGTATCGGTTTGTGAAACTCCTTTACAATAGTCAATAGTCAATAGTCAATAGTCATTTATTCATTTGCAAACATGGGTAATTGTACATGTACAGGTATTAAATTTATAGTAGGTCCTCCATATTCTACCGACAAATGGGCATGCAAATTACATTAAAGTTTTGAATTTAACATACAGAACTACAAAAATATTTATGCTCAAATTGAAGTTAAATAACAAAATACAGAAATAATGAAGTGAATGTCAAATAGAAATAGTATCATATTTAAAAAACAATGTCAATTGGAACAGAAAGAATGTCAATTAGTCAGCGATTTATCATTCAAGAAGTCGTCAATTGTGTAATAACATTTGTCAAGTAAAAGCTTTTTTAGCGTCTTTTTAAATTTTAGTACAGTCATATTTTTAATATCATTAGGTACCTTATTATAAACGCGTGGGGCTATACCAAAAAAGCTTTTTTTCATTAATGCGGTTTTACATTTTGCTTGACATAAATCATTGACATACTGTGACCGTATTGGTTTTTTTCTGGTTGCTGACAATTTCTGAAATAGGTCTGGATTATTTTTAATAAACAAAGCGGTTTCTAATATGTATAACGATGGAAAAGTTAAAATTTGTAGAGATTTAAAATAAGGAAGACAGCTATCTGTTGTCTTAAGTCCGCACATTGACCTAATGCAACGCTTTTGCATTCTAAACACCAGCTCCCTATCAGCAGACCGCCCCCAGAAAATAATGCCATCTCTTATCCGACCGATTTCGGCCATGGCGACCGCTTCAACTCCTATTCATTATTTCGGCGCTCATGCGCCCGAAGATGGCTAATGTACCCTATCTTTGCTAAAAAAGACCGAGCACATTGTGGGCAGGTGAGTTTGCCGTCTTGAAAATGGTAGAGGATAGCAGCAGGTGGACGGGCCTTTACCCGATCGCGTTTGGCGTCAAGGTCAACTTTACGTTGATCCTCGAAATCGCGTACATGGTTGTTAACCACTCTGCGCCATTGTGTCCGTTGTGCTGCCAAATTCTCCCACTGTGAAGGCTCTATATTGCATCTCTTCATATGTCGCTTTTGGACATCTTTGTACCGGAGGAGTTGTCCGCCCTGCTTACGCTTGCCCTCCTCCAGCTCAGAATAAAAGATGCGCTTCGCCACTCTTTCATCCGACATCCGCGATACGTGACCGCACCACCGAAGTTGCCGGCGCATTATGTAGGCCTCAATGCCACTAACATTGGCTCGCCGTAGGACTTCAGTATTACGTACTCTGTCGGACCACCTGATCTTTATGATGGTACGGAGGCATTTTAAATGAAATCGATCAAGAGCACGTATGTGGCGACGATACATACACCACGTCTCGGAAGAATATAAGAGGTTTGGCAGCACAATTGCCATATAAACAGAGACCTTGGTGGCCACCTTAAGGTCATGTGAGCTAAAGACCTTGGAACACAGCTTGCCATCGTAAAAGGGACTCAACCAAACCATAGTAGGCAGTTAAAATTGCTTGATTGTTGACTATCTTTGAAAGTTTGAATAGTGCGTATGCGGATTTACTGAGTTTTTTACATAATTGTTCAATATGAGGTTTCCACGAAAGTTTACTGTCAATCAATATACCTAAAAACTTGGCCGTATTTGCTTCCACAATAGAGCAACCTTGGTAAGCAAGATTTACGTCAGGGGGTTTGTTGCGTTGATGAAAGTGCATAACTTTTGTCTTACTCAGGTTAATAACTAAATTATTATTATGTAACCAATCTATAATGTCATGTAAACAAGTATTAATGTCATGCTCATAAATATTTTTATTCGTACACTTAATTACAGCTGTACTGTCATCTGCAAAAAGAATCATCTTGTTAGAAGTCACTTTTGGAAGATCATTTATGTATATGAGGAAGAGTAACGGTCCCAGAGCGCTTCCTTGTGGTACGCCATATTTTACGAACCTTGGTTTTGATGCATAAACGGTTTCAAATTTAGTTTTTGGACAGATTCTAGAGATCTCTGTGCATTGAAACCTATTGCTTAAGTATGACTCTATTAACTGTAATATGTTCCCCCTTATACCATGACTATGCAATTTCTGTAGTAAAATGTTATGGTCTACATAATCAAACGCCTTGGACATGTCGGTGTATATTGCACAAACTGGATTTCTCGTGTCTACAGATGACATTACATTAGTTAAGAGATCAAATAGAGCCATGTTGATCGTTGTATTCTTGCGGAAACCCTTTTGTTCTTTGCAAAATAAATCATACTTTTCAAGAAATCTATATAATGAGTTGTAAATAACTTTCTCAATAATCTTTGAAAATATAGGAATCTTTGCAATAGGTCTATAATTTTTTAAATCTGTTTTGTCATCTTTTTTATATAAAGGCTTTATTATAACTTTCTTAAGATTATCCGGGAACGTGCCTTTCGCAATACATAGGTTAATTATATGAGCTAATGGTCCTGCTATAATTTCTTTGGTGAATTTGATTACTTTTGTAGAGACGTCGTCATGCCCAACAGTATTCGTATTTTTTAAGTTTGAAATAATCTTAATTACTTCGTCTATTGTTACTGGGTACATAAAAAGTGAGTTTGATGTCTGATAATTTATGTGAATATTGTACAAATTTTTGTCAGTTTTGACATTGTTTTCAATCTCATCAATAAAATAATTATTAAATTCGTTAGCTATGTCCGAGGGGCTATTAAATGTCAAATTATCTCTGTTTATGCACATGATAGGCTCTTGGGGCAGATAAAGTTTTGATTTATTAATAACTTGCCATGTAGCTTTAGATTTATTTTGGGCGGTATTTATGTAATGATTATTTTGTGATTTTTGTGTGAGCTTGATAATTTTTCTATAGAGTTCTGTGTAGGTTTTTAAAACTGTTTTATTTTGTGAGTTAGAATTTAGTCTATATGCCCAAAGTAACTGCCTTTGTTTATTGCTACATAGTTTTATTCCTTTAGATATCCATTTTGTTTTCTTGTTGGTTTTAATAGTAACAATTTTCTCTGGAAAACACAGTTTGTATAAAAGAGAGAAATCTTCCATAAAATTATCGAAGGCTTTGTTCGCGTCCTCTGTATCAAACACTTGCATAAAGGAAAGACAGCCTAGATTTGTTTTGAATTTATTTAAATTGTCAATGCTTAGATCTCGCTTCTTAGTTTTCCAGTATTTTAATTTACAAGTTTTGTTAATGGGAACTCTAAGTACTTGAGATGTATGATCCGAAAGAACAAAGTCGAACATAAAGTTGAACTCACAATGCTTTCTGAGGCAGGTTTAAAACCCATACCGTTACTGGTACTTTCTTTAAAAGGGTAGCCCAGATGTTATTCTGCATAGTTTATTGCACAAAAATTAATATATTTTATTATCCGGACAAGAGACAATAATCCCTGAATTTGTAGTCAAATAGAAAAAATCTGCTCGAGCTACTTTAAAAAAAAATATGACGTTTAAAATCCTACTTGCATAAACAATTTATTTTCACCTACACGCGCACCCTCACACGCTCAGACTCTTACCTGCTCGCGTTTCTAGGATCCAGATTCTGTTTCTTCCACTGCTGAAGTTTTTCTCGTTCTTTTACTTCTTTAAGGAACACCTGAAACCAAAATTATTGTAACCGTAAACATAATGTGAGCACGAGCGCTATGCCGCGGGTTAGGAAAGCGCGACGGGGAGGGGGAAGAGAAAGCATAAATAACAGTTCACAAGAAATCGAACTTGTCGGATTCATCTTACGATATTGGTATCGATCATTTCGCTTTGTAAATACTTAATAAGAGCTTGAGCGTAATACATATTTATAAGCTTTGTATTTCAAAGCAATATAAGACACAATCTACACCTAAAAAATAAAATTGATGTAAATATCGGTACAGCCGTGTCAGTGGTTTACAAATTCAATGCTATCTTTATTCAATGTTATTTACTTAAAATATTTGGTCGTTCTAAATACGCCGATCTTTATTTATTTCAAGAGCCAACGCACGATCTATCCCTGGACAATTTATCTAATAAAAGACTGTGTCCACCTACCTAAAGCATTGACGTTATTTTTTGCGTTAGTCGAACTGACGCCCTTCCAAAAGTTGATTGTCAGTGGTGCTGATTCTCTTGTTCACAAACTTAACTAAATTTAAGTTAATTGCATCTTTCTCTTTCCATTTCTTAAAGAAAAGGACAGAAGATCCTGTCAAATTAGACAACGTCTAAAGTAAATCGACGTATGTTTAGTCGCCAAGTTTTTAATCGCGTCTAAATTATCTATGGAGTGTTTAAATTGGACAGGACTTAACTAATATTTTATCTTCTGTCCTTTTCTTAATGAAATGGAAAGAAAAAGATGCACTGAGCTTAAATTTAGTGTAGTTCGTGAACAAGGGACTCGGCACCATTGTCGAATCATACGGCTACAGTCGACCTGTCGAATATTGCAGCAGTTCCCTCAGTCGACAGCTGAAGTTGGCTCAGTCGACAGCTGAAGTTGGCTCAGTCGACAGCTGAAGTTGGCTCAGTCGACAGCTGAAGTTGGCTCAGTCGACAGCTGAAGTTGGCTCAGTCGACAGCTGTAGTTTTCTCTGTCGTCAGTCGTCAGAAGTTGAAAAAAGCCGGTAGTGTGTTGTGCGTACCTGTGCGATGTCTGTCAGACGTACCTGTGCGATGTCTGTCAGACGTACCTGTGCGATGTCTGTCAGACGTACCTGTGCGATGTCTGTCAGACGTACCTGTGCGATGTCTGTCAGACGTACCTGTGCGATGTCTGTCAGACGTACCTGTGCGATGTCTGTCAGACGTACCAGTGCGATGTCTGTCAGACGTACCAGTGCGATGTATGTCAGACGTACCTGTGCGATGCCGGTCTCGATCTTGGCGAGCTCGCGTTGTTCGCGGCGCAGCTGCGGCTCGTGTCCGTTGACGCCGTTGTGTGCGGCGTCCGCGTCGGGCTCGTCGTCGCTCTCCACGCCCTTGTACGTGTCCGACCAGCGCCGCCGCCGCTCTGCAACACGCAACACACACGTTCTAACTCACGACTCAAAACATTTTTTTCCCTTAGGCACCAAAAAAGTCACATCATTTACAAAACAAATAAAAGTCTTGTTACCCTTTCCAAATTGTTGTTTCTTGTGGAGAAAAATAGGCAAAAAACCTCAATACTTCGTTCACTCACTTACTCATTCAAACACTCACATTATTCGACTTGTATGAATATAGGACCCTTATACGCGTTGCGGTTAAAGTCGAATAAAAAAAAAACAAACCAGCTGCATAAAAATAGAAGCCGTACCTAAAATAAATTAGTATTTGGAAGCGAATAAAAATGCGAGCTAATGTTTTTTACATATGTACGTCCAATAGGGATGACGACAACATTTACGGGACACGTATTTTTTGCTTTATCCAATTAATAAAAAAAGATAAACAGCAACAAAGTTCGGGAATGGGGGCCTTTGACGACACCGTCCTGATCAGGGAGGCAATTCTAGTGCACTCGAATTAAACACGAATTCGAAAAAAAGTTCGAATTCGAACTTTTTTCGAGTGCAAATGAAGTTATGCTATTCTGGCAATGTCGAATGAGACGCTTTTCGAACGCTGCCCGCTCGAAGAGCTTCGAGTGGTCAGCACCGTTCGAGACGTCATCTCACATTCGACATTACAGGTTAAAATAAAAATATATAACCGGAACAGTGACTGTATATGTCAAGTGTACGTTTACTAAGTGGAATTGTGGATACGTTTTTTTATTTTCACAATGAGTGATGAATTCTTTATTGATTTCATGCAAAATATATTACAAGAAGCGGTAATTGCGGCGACAGGGCCCCAACGTCGACGACGTATTAATAATGTAGTAGAACCATTTAATTTTAGGGACGCCGAATTTAAAAAACATTTCAGACTCAGCAAGGAATTGGCAGAAACACTCATTAGAGTTCTTGAACCATTTCACTATCTTTTTTTGTAAAAGAAGCAGTAAATTTTCCACTTCGTAATTCCGGGTCGGCTTCCACGAGTTGAACTATAATTGTTTTTGTTGCGGCGAGGGGTAGTTTTTTTTTAAGCTCATAACGAAGAAGAGATATTCAAAATTTACAGACTACACCGTACACGTTTGAAATTCAACACAAACAAACATTGTAATCACAGACAAAAACAAAACAACCATTTTTTTGTCAATGTGTTCCGTTACACGATTTTAGAATGGGAACATGTTAATATTTCTTTACGAAAAGTAGGTAAAAGCAGGCGTCCGTCACTCGCTCAAGGCCACGCGTTTTATGCCTACCGCTTCGCGTATCGTCGACGATACAACGAACACCGGGCTGTCGCGCGCCCGGCTGAGTGCTCGCGCGTCACGGGTACAGCGCTGACTATCAAAATGCCGAAACCACGTAATTATTGCCTGATTATTGTGCAATTCCCCTGTTTCCCAATACTCTTGTTTCCCTTTTGATTATTAATTAAAATTATTCACGCGGTTTTGGATATTTTCGACACTAAAATATATTAGTCGGGAATTCAAGGAACGAAAAATATGCACCATTCAATTTATGAAACTAAAAAATATTTGATCAACAAATAAAAAATAATTGTTTTTCTAAAACATTCGTTTTATTACCATTGTCATCATACGTATAACCCTAACAGATTTGCTGGACGACACGCACACACGTTAGTCGCGCGGCGGGCAAAAGAATCTCAACTCTCTCTGTGCGTACTTATGGTACATTTCTCCTTGCTGCAAACAACTGGTATTATTATTATGATTTTGTAGGCTATTATAGCGTAGGTATTTTGGTTTTTGTATTGGAGTGAAGTATCTGTTACGTAGTAACTATTTATTAATCTGTGGTAAAAGTAAGGAACCGTATGTTATTTCGTAGTTAATTATAATCACTAGCATTTACAATGATATCTCTAAAATGTTGAGTGCAAAGAGAATTGTTTTATTGTAACTTATGACGTGCGTTTTAAAAAACGCTCTATTTGTGTGAAATGGAACGTCTCACGCAGCATATTTAAGGTGCACAATGGCAACATTGTACACCTTAAATCAACATTCATTCGCAGTAAATATCTGTTTAATCTATGTTCATTCGAATTTTATTTCGATGCCTGCCGAGAATACAGCATTCGAGAAAAAGACTTCGTGTTTCGAAATTTTTTTGTCGAGATAGGGTTCGAATCGTAATCTCTACTTCGAGATCATTTCGAAGGAAACGAGAATTGGGTCCCAGATCGTGACGTCATGCGCAACTTCAACGCACTGTATCGTCGTCATTCTTGGTTTACGAACAAAAAGAAAAATTAGGTGTCCAAAGTTTTTTGATAATCTATCTGACGGACTAATTACTTTTTTTTTGTCGTCTCGCCTATTTTTAAAGATTGTCGTAAACAATGTTCGTATACCTACCGGTTTCATTTCCAAATCAATATTACGTAGATATTGTTGTACAAAAAGCTTTTTAATTTCTGCTGTATAAACTGACTCAAAGCAGTAGTAACCGGTTATTTGAGACGTTATAACGATGATGATACAGGGTGGAAAGTTTCAATGGGCCCTGGAAGAAAACTACCTTAAAACGTTGAAATACATTATTTTACTTCAGGGAAACATTTTATTATTTTTAAAAAGAAACAAAATTGCATTCAATGTTTTTCGAAATTTCGCTTTCTACACTCGGGAATCGAACCGGCTAAAATCTGTAAAAGTAACACTCTATGTTTTTATGCCATCAAACGATAGGGTAATTCATAAGAAACAAATCTCTCTAAGAAACATGGTTATTTAAATAAAAGAAAAACTATAAAAACTAAAGAGAATACTATTACAATAGCTAAAAATTTGAAATTCGCCTTTTGATTCAAAAAGTTAAAATTTCATGGTTTTCCTCTAATTTAATTAACCATGTTTGTTTGAAAGATTTGATTCTTAAAAGTGACCTTATCGATTGACGTCATAAAAGTACAGGATGTTGTTTTTTCCCGGGTGTGACACATTTTCATAAATCTTTAAAAGCCGTTTTATTTCTATTTAAAAATAAAGGAATATTTCCTTTATGTAAAATGATCTATCTTAACGATTTAAAGTAGTTTTCTACCAGGGCCCATAAAACTTTCTACCCTGTATATAGGGTGACTGGTAATTAGTGTACGATGCTTAAATACGTGATTGTTCTCATGATAACCAACAACTTTTACTATGGGATCAAGCTTGAAAGCGCGAAAAATAAACAGCTGTTCAGTATATTTATGTTTGCCTAATGTACTGAACAGCTGATATTTTTTTTCGTATTTTGGCTTTGATAAAAATTGTTTGTTATCATGAGCACAATCACATGTTTAAGTATCCTACACTAATTACCAGTCACCCTATATATTTTTTAATTTCAATTATTTCTTTTTCAAACTGACCTGGGTCGGTGTAGGGGTACGGTGGCGCGGGGAAGTCGTCGCGCTCGATCTTGGGTTTGGTCCCGGGCGGCGGCTTGTACGCGGCCGGGTAGTGCGACAGTTCTATCGGCTCCTGGAACAGCGCAACACATTCTCATTGTCTACTTCTTGGTAGTTATCAACGCACAGCCGCAACTATAAGCCGCACCGACGCTGTCACACACACACTGTTACACGTACCTCGTTGTTCATGTGCGGCGACTTGGGGCGCGGCGTCTCGCTGCGGATGGAGTCGACGAGCGCGCGCATGCCGGGCCGCACGGACGCCTTGCTGCCCGCGCGGGACGACGCGCGAGTGCTCGCCGACGCTGTCACACACACACTGTTACACGTACCTCGTTGTTCATGTGCGGCGACTTGGGGCGCGGCGTCTCGCTGCGGATGGAGTCGACGAGCGCGCGCATGCCGGGCCGCACGGACGCCTTGCTGCCCGCGCGGGACGACGCGCGAGTGCTCGCCGACGCTGTCACACACACACTGTTACACGTACCTCGTTGTTCATGTGCGGCGACTTGGGGCGCGGCGTCTCGCTGCGGATGGAGTCGACGAGCGCGCGCATGCCGGGCCGCACGGACGCCTTGCTGCCCGCGCGGGACGACGCGCGAGTGCTCGCCGACGCTGTCACACACACACTGTTACACGTACCTCGTTGTTCATGTGCGGCGACTTGGGGCGCGGCGTCTCGCTGCGGATGGAGTCGACGAGCGCGCGCATGCCGGGCCGCACGGACGCCTTGCTGCCCGCGCGGGACGACGCGCGAGTGCTCGCCGACGCTGTCACACACACACTGTTACACGTACCTCGTTGTTCATGTGCGGCGACTTGGGGCGCGGCGTCTCGCTGCGGATGGAGTCGACGAGCGCGCGCATGCCGGGCCGCACGGACGCCTTGCTGCCCGCGCGGGACGACGCGCGAGTGCTCGCCGACGCTGTCACACACACACTGTTACACGTACCTCGTTGTTCATGTGCGGCGACTTGGGGCGCGGCGTCTCGCTGCGGATGGAGTCGACGAGCGCGCGCATGCCGGGCCGCACGGACGCCTTGCTGCCCGCGCGGGACGACGCGCGAGTGCTCGCCGACGCTGTCACACACACACTGTTACACGTACCTCGTTGTTCATGTGCGGCGACTTGGGGCGCGGCCTCTCGCTGCGGATGGAGTCGACGAGCGCGCGCATGCCGGGCCGCACGGACGCCTTGCTGCCCGCGCGGGACGACGCGCGAGTGCTCGCCGACGCTGTCACACACACACTGTTACACGTACCTCGTTGTTCATGTGCGGCGACTTGGGGCGCGGCGTCTCGCTGCGGATGGAGTCGACGAGCGCGCGCATGCCGGGCCGCACGGACGCCTTGCTGCCCGCGCGGGACGACGCGCGAGTGCTCGCCGACGCTGTCACACACACACTGTTACACGTACCTCGTTGTTCATGTGCGGCGACTTGGGGCGCGGCGTCTCGCTGCGGATGGAGTCGACGAGCGCGCGCATGCCGGGCCGCACGGACGCCTTGCTGCCCGCGCGGGACGACGCGCGAGTGCTCGCCGACGCTGTCACACACAAACACTGTTACAACACTGCACCACCGTCTTAGCAATTCCCATTCAGGCTGACGAGGGTGGTAATCTTTAACAACCTCTCAAAGGCGTTCGATTACGTGAACCATAAGACACTTGTATTATTTTGGTAAAAGTGCATGCTTCACTATTGGATAAATAATCAAAGTAAATTTTCTCAAAGTAAGATCAAATCAAGTGAATCAAGTCAAAATTCAGGTAAGGTTTGAAATGAAAATGGGAGTTCCTCAAGGCTTTATGTTGGGTCCTTTCCTTTTTTTATCAACCGAAGGTGTCTATTTGTTAATGACACATAATAAACGTTAAAAATAGACGATAAATAATAATAATATTATATAATAACGTTTATGGCTTGTAGTCTTACCAGGTACCTGTAGGGATAGGCACGATACTACGGATAGTAAAGCATTTGTTTAGGAAAAAAGGCACTCTATTTCTTTATCTTTTGCCTTTGATGTCATGTAACAGCAGTTATACAGATACGTACAGGGCGGGCGGTGGAAGTGCGGCGAAGTGGGCGGGCGGTCGTAGGGCTGCAGCGGGCGGCGCAGGTAGCTGGGCTCGCTGGTGAGGTACGAGTACGTGGTGATGCGGTGCAGACAGATACGTACAGGGCGGGCGGTGGAAGTGCGGCGAAGTGGGCGGGCGGTCGTAGGGCTGCAGCGGGCGGCGCAGGTAGCTGGGCTCGCTGGTGAGGTACGAGTACGTGGTGATGCGGTGCGGGGAGCAGGCCCCGGCGTCGCGGTACTCGCGCAGCACCAGCCCCGGAGACACGCAGCGGTACCCGTACTGCGGGGACGACTCACTCAATACAAGCGCCAAGCGCAGTTATTCTGCAGTGGAAACTCGATTATCCGGACCTCAGTTATCCGGATCCGCGATTATCCGGACTGGTTACTACTTTTCGATTATTGCGATAAAACTTGCCAAATATTATAAACAAATTAAAGTGTCCGGATTTTCTATTATCCGAAAGCCTAGCGGACTAGATAATCGAGTTTCCACTGTATATAACTTCACATTTCTTAACTTATTTAACGTAATTAACCGGATCCACACCTGAAAATCAACCGCGTTCTGATCGTGCGATCGACGTTTTTCAAAAGCACTTTTTGTATCACACAGCAGGATCGGGCGATCAGAGCGCAGTGGATCCGGCTAATGGACACAGCAACACAAGAAATCTTACGGATGTGTGCAAACGGAACAACTTTGCCCGCGGCTTCGCTCGCGTTAGAAAGAGACAAAAAGTAGCCTATGTTACTCTTCTCCACTTAAAAAATCACGTCAATTCTTCACTCCGTTTTGCCGTGAAAGACAAACAAACAGACAGACAGACAGACACACTTTCCCATTTATAATATAAGTATGGAAGTATGGATACGTGAAGTAGCAGTACTTACTCGAACGTGCTCATTCACTAACAGCTTTACTACAAATAATATGTCAAAATAACGATGATCGACTACTTCACAATAGCACTATTGAAAAGTAACTATTTGGAAATACTTTCATAACATGCCTGATGTCATAAAAATACGACTTTGCATACAAAACTTTTGTATTTTTACTAGAACTTCCAAAACAATAAACACTATTAGTTGCCAAATTTAAAGTAAGTTTAAAGTAAGTAGTAAGTAAATGTGTAATTTTAATTGGATTTCTGTAAATGAACATTGTCCCCCAGACGGATTGATGCGTTTTTACTAGCACTAACACACGATAAATGTAAGATTTCAATAGGAAATTTCGGATATTTTATCATGAATAATTAATTAAACGTTTGCATTATCATGTGCAATAACAGTGTAGAAAGGAACAGAATCTAGTTCTAATCTAATCAAATCAAAATAGACACAAAATGTACACTTACAGGTGGTAAATATAATAATATAATATAGAATCAATTATGGACCCTGTTGGGCACAGCAAGTTTTAAATAAGTAGAGAGAGGAGGAGTGCTTCATTAGTTTTCTTTGTTATTAGTTACTTATTATAAGGTACTTTATGTTTCCATTTATCTATTTATTTAGTTTTATTTAATTTCTTTATTGAGTATTTATTCTCTTGCTATCTCTTCATATTATACATATTATATTAATTATTAAGTATTTATTCATTAACAATTTCTTTAATTATATTGATATTATTATTATTTGGTACTCGATTAAAATTCGTTCATTATTATAAATGTAGTATATTATATACTAGGTGTATTTTTGGTTTTGCTCAGCCCGCTAGGAGTGATTTTACCCATGAAAACAATCAACTTTTATTATGGAACCAACTCTGAAATCGCGAAAAAAATATCAGCTGTTTCAAACATTATGGTCGGAGGGCATTGAACTTTTGTTAATAACAGCTGATATTTTTTTCGCGATGTCAGGGTTGGTTCCATAATAAAAGTTGTTTGTTTTCATGGGTAGAATCATCTCCTAGCGGGTTGAGCAATACCAAAAATACACCTAGTATAATTAAGTATTTTAGTATATTAAATGTTTTTTAAATATACCTTTTTTACAGTTATGTATTTTTATTGAATTTATATGTTAAATATTCTTGTAATGTATAGTAGCTTTTCCTAATTTATTAAGTATTGCTTTAATTTAGTTACAACTATACTGGTCTTATTTTGTTGTTTAATGTCTTCTAGTAGTTTATTGTATATTTTAATTGACATAGAATATGGACTAGATGAGTGCAATTTTAGGTTGGTGCAATTTTAGTTCTCTCGCACAATATGATAATGCGTAATGTATTTGAATATTCTGTCATTTGTTTATGTAATAATTAAAGCGTTGTGACGGAGGATCTATGAACTTCTAAACGTCGCATAAGTGCGGCGGTGAACACAACCTGACTCAGTGCGGTTCCATTTAGACGCAATATGTCAGATATCGCCGTGGTGGTAGTGAAAACGGCCGTGAGGGGACAATGTATGACTGTAATAATTAGACAAACAATTTATCAACTAATGCTTTCTTACACAATTCAAAAGGATAGCCACGCTTGCAGAGCGAGACTACTCTACACAGTGTTGTAAAAAGTGACGGCAGTGTAGACTAGTTCTGCAGTGAAACTAAGCGTTTCTGTCGCACCGATATTACAAATTATTGTCACCCTGTTGAGTTGTGTAAGAGGCAAGTGTACACACAGTCAACACATCCACATGCTGCGGACACTCGTACACAACACGACAAACACCACTCTGACCAGTAACGGAACAGTAACAAAAACGTGTAAATGTGTCAACTGAACATAACAGAACATGTGTGCCCTTGGACTGAAACAATACCACTACATAAACAAGTAGATACAGTACTACAGTGTACAGCCAAAAGGCCATTATTTGGCTGTACGAGAAGTCGTTTAAATATATTTTTCTGCAATAAGCTTGCAAAATTTGTAGCCTTAGTCGTAATTAGGCATATAAAAGTGTATGCATTTCGAATTTGTCTATAAATGCTTCTCGAAATTAACATTTACCTAATTGAAATTGATTATAATCTTCCACATCCAAGAGCACACAAAAAAAAGTATAAAAGTAATAAAAATAAAAAAGTGTGTGTGACGGACCTTCCTGGTCAGGCTACTGTAGGGGCTGCAGTAGGAGCCGTTGACGCTGGGCGTGCGCGAGCGCAGCGAGAACTGCAGACAACAAGCTCGTCACGCCGCGCCCGAGCAGCGCGGGAGCTCGCTCTCACACGATATATCTTATGTCGCGACATTCTACTTGTACTGAGGTAGTAACTCTATCTGTATCGCTCTTACGGCTACAGCACTAGAGTGATTGTGAAAACTAATATATATAGATTGAATCTTGGAAAAGGACATAAGCAATGTTTTTAAGCTGCAATTTTCTGTTCTTTTCTTCACAGATAGAAAAAGCCATTAGTAAATAATCTTTGTGTTGCAGTTACCTTTTACATTGAATAAAAAAAAATTAACAAATAAATATTGCTGTAACATTTTATTTATTTATTTAGCAATCAATCCAATGCAACTTTTGGTTTCAGTGATTTCCAGCGTTTCAAATAGATCGAGTCGTGTTCAGAAGGAGCTCCCGTGTACCACACAGTGCAACGCTACGGGCGCCACGCGCTACTATTGCAAACAAACATTAAAAATAATAACATTCACGTTTGTCTACGTGCGCCTGTCGTAGCACAGTCCCGTTATAATCTAGTTTGCATATTAATACAGCAAGTACGACGACCGTTCGTAAACAAACGTGCTTGTGATTACAGAAAAAAATGTGTCTTGAGTTCGAGAAACAAGCAACACGCACGGGGCGTGAATGAGAAAAAGTATACATGAACAGTATCAAGTGATTGACACATCAGAAATTGGGTATTTTACATCATCAATCAATAAATGTATGACACAATTTCTATAAAACCACTCTTAATTTTAGCCTAGAAAGTGCGGTTCATTTTCAATATACTACAAATTTTGATTTTTAGTGCTTTGAAATCAATAAATAGTCACTTGTAATATTAGTGACGTCATAAAGTGTCATCGCCATACAAAATATATGGAAGAATCGCGTTTTGACGGCTCGTAAAATGTACGTCTATTGATGATGGTGTAAAATACCGTGTATATATTTTACACGACTCATTGACTCCCCGTGCGACACAAGTGCGGTGCGGACACACGTGTGTCGTGCTCGCGGTGCGCGCCACTGTGACGGTTACATCACCCATATGTTTGAGTAATGCAACTGTCGCAACAGAACTCTACTACGTCACTGAAAGAGAACATATAAATGTAAATAAACATTACATCCTACGAGCTAATTTGTGCATGCGTGCACTATCAAAACAAATGTGGCTAGAACAATGTAAGCACGACATCGCAATAGAAAATTATTAGAATATAGGTCAGCACTCAGCAGGATTTCCCCATTAATTGAGTACAATACAACAGCCAACTGTGATCCACGGTCCTGTGCACATCTTTCTCTGTGAAATATTAACATTAGGGGAAGCCGCGCTCGTAATACATCTCGGTGGGGGCGCGGGGGGGGCAGGTAGTGGGCGCGGTACCTGCAGGTCGGCGGAGGCGCGGTCGTGCGGGTCGCCGTCGGGGTCGAGGGGCGCGGGGGGCGCAGGTAGTGGGCGCGGTACCTGCAGGTCGGCGGAGGCGCGGTCGTGCGGGTCGCCGTCGGGGTCGCGGGGCGCGGGGGGCGCAGGTAGTGGGCGCGGTACCTGCAGGTCGGCGGAGGCGCGGTCGTGCGGGTCGCCGTCGGGGTCGCGGGGCGCGGGGGGCGCAGGTAGTGGGCGCGGTACCTGCAGGTCGGCGGAGGCGCGGTCGTGCGGGTCGCCGTCGGGGTCGAGGGGCGCGGGGGGCGCAGGTAGTGGGCGCGGTACCTGCAGGTCGGCGGAGGCGCGGTCGTGCGGGTCGCCGTCGGGGTCGAGGGGCGCGGGGGGCGCAGGTAGTGGGCGCGGTACCTGCAGGTCGGCGGAGGCGCGGTCGTGCGGGTCGCCGTCGGGGTCGAGGGGCGCGGGGGGCGCAGGTAGTGGGCGCGGTACCTGCAGGTCGGCGGAGGCGCGGTCGTGCGGGTCGCCGTCGGGGTCGAGGGGCGCGGGGGGCGCAGGTAGTGGGCGCGGTACCTGCAGGTCGGCGGAGGCGCGGTCGTGCGGGTCGCCGTCGGGGTCGAGGGGCGCGGGGGGCGCAGGTAGTGGGCGCGGTACCTGCAGGTCGGCGGAGGCGCGGTCGTGCGGGTCGCCGTCGGGGTCGAGGGGCGCGGGGGGCGCAGGTAGTGGGCGCGGTACCTGCAGGTCGGCGGAGGCGCGGTCGTGCGGGTCGCCGTCGGGGTCGAGGGGCGCGGGGGGCGCAGGTAGTGGGCGCGGTACCTGCAGGTCGGCGGAGGCGCGGTCGTGCGGGTCGCCGTCGGGGTCGAGGGGCGCGGGGGGCGCAGGTAGTGGGCGCGGTACCTGCAGGTCGGCGGAGGCGCGGTCGTGCGGGTCGCCGTCGGGGTCGAGGGGCGCGGGGGGCGCAGGTAGTGGGCGCGGTACCTGCAGGTCGGCGGAGGCGCGGTCGTGCGGGTCGCCGTCGGGGTCGAGGGGCGCGGGGGGCGCAGGTAGTGGGCGCGGTACCTGCAGGTCGGCGGAGGCGCGGTCGTGCGGGTCGCCGTCGGGGTCGAGGGGCGCGGGGGGCGCAGGTAGTGGGCGCGGTACCTGCAGGTCGGCGGAGGCGCGGTCGTGCGGGTCGCCGTCGGGGTCGAGGGGCGCGGGGGGCGCAGGTAGTGGGCGCGGTACCTGCAGGTCGGCGGAGGCGCGGTCGTGCGGGTCGCCGTCGGGGTCGAGGGGCGCGGGGGGCGCAGGTAGTGGGCGCGGTACCTGCAGGTCGGCGGAGGCGCGGTCGTGCGGGTCGCCGTCGGGGTCGAGGGGCGCGGGGGGCGCAGGTAGTGGGCGCGGTACCTGCAGGTCGGCGGAGGCGCGGTCGTGCGGGTCGCCGTCGGGGTCGAGGGGCGCGGGGGGCGCAGGTAGTGGGCGCGGTACCTGCAGGTCGGCGGAGGCGCGGTCGTGCGGGTCGCCGTCGGGGTCGAGGGGCGCGGGGGGCGCAGGTAGTGGGCGCGGTACCTGCAGGTCGGCGGAGGCGCGGTCGTGCGGGTCGCCGTCGGGGTCGAGGGGCGCGGGGGGCGCAGGTAGTGGGCGCGGTACCTGCAGGTCGGCGGAGGCGCGGTCGTGCGGGTCGCCGTCGGGGTCGAGGGGCGCGGGGGGCGCAGGTAGTGGGCGCGGTACCTGCAGGTCGGCGGAGGCGCGGTCGTGCGGGTCGCCGTCGGGGTCGAGGGGCGCGGGGGGCGCAGGTAGTGGGCGCGGTACCTGCAGGTCGGCGGAGGCGCGGTCGTGCGGGTCGCCGTCGGGGTCGAGGGGCGCGGGGGGCGCAGGTAGTGGGCGCGCTCCCCGCAGGTCGGCGGCGGCGCGGTCGTGCGGGTCGCCGTCGGGGTCGAGGGGCGCGGGGGGCGCAGGTAGTGGGCGCGGTACCTGCAGGTCGGCGGAGGCGCGGTCGTGCGGGTCGCCGTCGGGGTCGAGGGGCGCGGGGGGCGCAGGTAGTGGGCGCGGTACCTGCAGGTCGGCGGAGGCGCGGTCGTGCGGGTCGCCGTCGGGGTCGAGGGGCGCGGGGGGCGCAGGTAGTGGGCGCGGTACCTGCAGGTCGGCGGAGGCGCGGTCGTGCGGGTCGCCGTCGGGGTCGAGGGGCGCGGGGGGCGCAGGTAGTGGGCGCGGTACCTGCAGGTCGGCGGAGGCGCGGTCGTGCGGGTCGCCGTCGGGGTCGAGGGGCGCGGGGGGCGCAGGTAGTGGGCGCGGTACCTGCAGGTCGGCGGAGGCGCGGTCGTGCGGGTCGCCGTCGGGGTCGAGGGGCGCGGGGGGCGCAGGTAGTGGGCGCGGTACCTGCAGGTCGGCGGAGGCGCGGTCGTGCGGGTCGCCGTCGGGGTCGAGGGGCGCGGGGGGCGCAGGTAGTGGGCGCGGTACCTGCAGGTCGGCGGAGGCGCGGTCGTGCGGGTCGCCGTCGGGGTCGAGGGGCGCGGGGGGCGCAGGTAGTGGGCGCGGTACCTGCAGGTCGGCGGAGGCGCGGTCGTGCGGGTCGCCGTCGGGGTCGAGGGGCGCGGGGGGCGCAGGTAGTGGGCGCGGTACCTGCAGGTCGGCGGAGGCGCGGTCGTGCGGGTCGCCGTCGGGGTCGAGGGGCGCGGGGCCGCAGCGCGGATGCCAGATGGCGGCGCCCTGCAGGAACATCTCCTCGCCGTCGCCGAAGGGGTCGCCGCACTTGCTGCAGCGCGCGCACGTCGGGTGGAAGTGGTGGTTGTCGCCGGCCTGCACACAAACACTCTTCGTCATATGATGCAATACACACTACACGCTAAGGCACAAAGGTTGCTTTCACTACATGCTCTAATCTCATAGATGCTCTCCAATGGGCAGCACGTCACGGTCACGATGCGGCGCATACATTATCTCCGCGCCGAGTGCCGGCAGGAACAGCGGAACAATCGCGCGCACGTCACAATGCTGTGAGCTCACGAGTCCCGTTGCGTGACGTCACAACGGCGTGACGCCACACGCGTCACGGCGCGCGACGCACAGACTGCTCGACGCAGCTGACACACTATTGTTGTTATCATTACGTAACGGAATATTGATCTTCATGTTCCTATAGGAAATAAGTGCGACAGGACTGCGCAATAGGATTTATGGCCCATATCTCATTAAGACACCAGATTTCGAAACTCGGGTCTCAAAACGTTGTAGCCAGGAATATTGTAAAAACTCTTTCATTAACGACGTACGAATAGCAATAGAACTGTTAACTTATCGACATTCATTTCAAACTTAAAACAATCTTAGTTTTTGTTTTGGTCTTTCTTGCTTAGTAACAACGCTTAGACACACACAACGTTGGCCCGTCTTAGTTGCGCAACCTGTTGTCCTCATGCAATATGGCCCTTAAGAACAAGACGTTGTCAGACGATACAATCGCCCAAATAACCGCGGTTGCAGTGGGCGTGTCGGTCAGCGCTAAAACTAAAATGTGTGCTGGGACACCGTAGAAGTGAAACTTCAACGGACATGACATGTTAATACGGGGTGTGCCTAGAGGGCCTACCTGCAGCACTTTCCCGGAGATGTACCGCTGGCAGTAGGCGCAGCGCACGCCGTACAGGCGCTGGTAGTCGCGCTCGCAGTACGGCACGCCCTCGCGCCCCATGTACTCGCCCTGCAGCACCGCGCCGCACTCGCCGCACGCGAAGCACCACGTGTGCCACTGTCTGCAACACACCGTTGAGGCGCCACGTTTACCGACATACAAATGTATGCCCGATTTGTAGACTGCTTAAAGTCAAAGTTGACAACCCAATTGCCGCCTCCAAAAAGGCTCTTCCCGTGCTCAGATTCCCTACAAAATATTTATAAAGAGTGGTCTTCCCGCCCCTAACTCGGAACGCCAAGCGTCCATTAATATTAGATGAGGTTGACCGTTGGGTCACTTTGCATGAAGTCCTGTAGCAATAAATAAATGAGTCCAATTAGGACAGAGGTGGCGCGACCTCCAGCCGCGCCGCCCTCGTTCATTACACGTGTCATTTGAAACCAATTTTGTCACTGATCTGTGACATGTACTGCAGCTGTTTGGGAATCGTCTCATTATTGTGAAACACTAGGTGTTGAAGCTCACCTGTCCAATGCTACGAGAGCTTGTCCTTCTGACAACTCCTGGCCACAACCCGCACAATCTGAAATAAACAGAAAACATTACAAACTAACAGTTAGCAAAAACAAACTAGAAGAACACTGTAGCTCATTCTGAAGTTTAGTCAAAAAATATAAGCTACAAATTATTGAGTACAGAAGGCAAAGCTTTACAGAACAAATGTCAAAGACCTCAGCGGTCAGTCACCGCGCGTCCCGCACGCGATTTGGCAATACCCTGTACTGTTCGTGAAGCGTCCAAAAAGTGCGTGAGGTATTATTATTACAAGAAGCTAAGAGCGCGCAGCAGCTCGCAGGGCGCGCCAAGGTCACGGCCGCCCAAGGGCAAGGTTCAACGTATTCGCGTCTCGTGCCCACGCGTGGAAAGTAGAAAGCGTTCGCTAAAGCCCATACATATGCAGCTCCTTTGACACGGAATTCAACTACTTAGTCAACCGCTGCTTTAACTAGCAACTAACAATAGTTTCTCTTGGCTATCATAAGTAAGCGATACTAAAACCATACGTAATACGCATTCTTATACTTGTCAAGTTTGGTCACTCGTGAATTGATCACTCCGGTTATAGTGGCTTAAATGGGCGACACCGACACCCAAGAGAAAAAAGTTAATTAATGTCAGTACACAGTGAATTGTCAAGGTGAGTATACACTTGAGCATTTGCGCAAGCATTACATTATATTACCATTTGTGCGAATGTTCGACGCTCTGTTCGGCGTATTGCCCACGGCATACACCTACTCGTAACATTTCTTACTGCATTGCGTTCACTCTTAGTTGTCAGACCTACAAGTCGCCTATCCCGCTACCCCAAAACGCTTGTTCTGTTACAAGCGAATGCTCAAGTTTATCAGCAACCTTAGAATGCGACACACAGGAGAAGAATAATAGTTGTCACTTGTCAGTGAATAGTAAAAGCAGAGCAGTTGTTACCGTTCTGGTCGTGCGGCGTGGCGGGCGCGGGCGAGGCGGCGAGCGGCGCGGGCGCGGCGCGCGCCGTCTGCCGCTGCGGCGCCGCCACGCAGCTCGAGCACACCACCTCCGCGCCCGTGTACGTCACCTTCTCGCCCGACGGGAACGCGCGTCTGTGGACACGCACCATGACGCGTCAGCGATTGATATATTGATATCGTTGAATTACTTTGCATAATTGATGAAAAGGGCAAAATGACCAAATGTTTCTGAATTTGATTTACTTACAACCAAATCTCTAACCATATTTGAAAACTGCCACAAAAAGCAATGCAAACGATACTGTCGCTATTCATTCATAGTTATTAGTTAGTTAAGTTTTAGTGGCCCAAAAGTTAAGTTATAGCACAGGAATAATGAATCCTTCAGTCACTTTGAGTTTGTATTGCCAGGTGCCAGATGTGGTTATAAATAAACGTGTAGGCATGTATTCCAACTAGGGGAGCAGAGATTAGTTTGACGACTTGTCACCGTGTATAGAGCGCGCCAGGTGACGATGACTTACGACTACAATATCCCCTAACAGTAGAAGCGACGCGTGTGCTCATCCGGACTAAACAAGCCTTTTATATAAACGCGCAGGCGACGCCGTATCAGCCTTTTAATCTAATGTTTGTACCCCAGACTAAAACTAGGGTTCCGAAGTGTAAAATCAAAATTACCTTAAACTATTTTTTTTCTACAATAAGTAATTTCGATTGATTTGGCAAATAGGTATAAAATCTACATCGAAAAAAAAGAGAAGATCACTGCGGACGAGCAGCAGCAGCAGACGCAGTAGGCGTGTACTCACTTGCACCTCGCGCAGGTGAAGCACTTCTGGTGGTAGGTGTTGCCGAGCGCGGACACCACCTCGCCCTCCACGTACTGGCTGCAGGCGGCGCAGCGCGTGCCGAAGGCGCGCTGGTAGTCCTGCGGGCAGTAGTAGTGGCCGTCCTTGCAGAAGAAGCCGCCGCGCGCCAGCGACGCGGCGCACGTGCGGCACGTGAAGCACGCCGTGTGGAAGTACTTGTCGGACACGCGCAGCACCTCGCCGCTGCACTTGCCGCCGCACGACGCGCACACCACCTTGCCTGCAACAACCACACGTTACATATGGCGTACAACACTACCACTACTATGGCACTTATGGCAGTAACCATTTGTATGGTCGCTCAAAGTTAACGTATACTCGCTCGAGGATACTGTAAACGCATCTAGACCACGATCATAGTTTGATTAAAACAAGTACCTATTATTTCTATAGTTGATACAATGTCAAGAGTATACATGTGGATGGACCTAGATGGAGGAGGGACCTAGGCCAACAAAATGATATGAAATAAAATAAACAGTCAGTAATAGCAGGACTGCAGACAGGACAGAATGAAAGCAGTAGATGTTTTGTGCCAATCGCAAGCAACATTGGACAGAGGCAGGAAGTAGGAAATGAAGTATTATGAAAACAAACCTAATAACAATAAACCCTCGAGTAGGAAAGGGCTCTCACTTTTACATGATGAAAATGTTACAATTAATTAACCTCAGCCGTAACGTGTCGGCATTAGCATTTACCATTATGCTTGTTGCTGTCTTGTCCGAAGATGATGAAAGTATACAAGTGTAGTACGGTCATAATGTCGCCGGCGTCACATAATTTTAAAGTCTAAAATGAAACGGAACGCATTCTGTATGCGCGTTCCTGAGACTCTGGAAAACTAGCTTCATTCGGTTTTTATGTCAAGATATGGCGTCACGACTTCTCTGTACAATTTTCTGTTTCATCGTTAAAAACCTAGTAATTCTAGTGAAAATGTGTATAATATAGGCAAATGATTGAAGGATAATTGGAAGAATTCATTTAATAAAGGAAATTAAAAGGTTCGTGAGGCGGATCAACAATTTAAGTTCCGATTCCGAGGAAAGTACCTAACATTTTTTTCCGCCTAACGTGATGTTTTATGCTATTATCGGCTTATTAAATGCCAAGAATATAATCGTGCCAAGCATGGAAAGACCAATACCTGCGAATAATCGCTAATTGAAACCTTGGGCGCGCGCGCAGCTTCGCACGTAGTTGCACTAAGAGTGAACATTTTGAGCCTAAAAACGACTGGCCTGACCTAGGGGCGTCCTGCGGGGGCGTACGTGGTCAAACATGGCTATGTTATAAACTAAGCGACCTGTGGGGTGTTCTTTAGGGGCACACGTGGTTGACTGTTTCTTTATAACCTTAAAGGGAAGTCCTGCGGGGGCTTACGTGGTTATAATATTGCTCTGTAACCTTAAAGAGAAGTCCTGCGGGGGCTTACGTGGTTACAATGTGCAAAGGCTTGTTGGCATGGGCATCTAGAGCCTAGAGCACCAGAACTAGTTAACAATTCATTCACTTGACTTGCATGATCATAGTGAAATTGACCCTCCAAAGGTGGTTGAAAAGGAGCAATCCGAAGTAGATATGGAAGACGCACTGAAGAGGAATCGCCCCAGGAAGAAACATTAGAAACTCAGGGGCTGGTTTTTATCACCCACAACAACGGCAGATTGCTGCTGCGCTATTACATCTAGGCTTAGGCCTTTAAATGTGTCTCTAAGACATTCAAATTAACAAGATTGAAATTATTAAAAGTGAATAATGCTTCATCGCTGTTGAGCGATTCAATAATGTACCTGGACACAGGGACATAGAGCTCTCCCGCTATCAGTAATAAATAAAAACATGCAAAGTTTTTTCTGCAACATTAAGGGTTGAAAAGTTACCTCTTCACTGAAGATTCCACTGAAAAATTAAGAGCCTCTTAATCAGCTCAGAAACCAGGTCAGGAACTAAAAGTTACTGAAAAATTAAGTTTACTCGTAGACATAATTCATATGTTTCTAGATCAAAATACTAGTTAAAATAAAGCTTTAAACTGGTGTGACCCTACTCCCTCACACATGAAGAGCAGAGGGGGGGGGGGGCAACATTAAGAGCACCAGCTGTGGACGGGAAATGGGAGGAGTGGAAGAGGAAACATCAACCCTGCAAGTAACTGCACAGGTGGGCAGACTTATATCTTACTTTTGTGATTGAAAACAAATCACAACAGACCCTATTATTGTTGACGGGGTGTTGTTAGGGTATAAAATACCTTTTCATACCAAACCACATCAGAGCTAACTCTGAATAATAAGTTCTCTAATTTAGAGTCTAAAGTTAATATTTGAAATTCATATATACATATGTATAATTTTTTTTTTGTCTATACAAGCTATAGATATATAGATCAAGTCACAGGTGACTTTAGTTCACCGATAATTCACATTATGCACCTTGAGGGAAAATTCCTCTTCATTTTAAATAAATAATTATTAGATAAATTTAAAAAGGTAAATACTTTTTAAAAACAGAACATTTTAACCTGCGAGACAGATATAGTTTTTTTTTACCAGAAACTTAAAGACAATTTTCTTGTAAAGCTATATTTAAAAGATTATTTTTTATAGTTGCAACTCAATAAGAAGAAAATGAATAAAAAATCCTTGAGATTTATTTCTCATGAAATTTTCGAAAGTGTTAACAGTTTTTGGTATTAGGTTTTGGCTTGCATACTGCTCCACTAATATTTACAAAGATTATGAAACATGTTAGAGCTTTCCTATCTACTTAAGAGAAAGAAGCTTCACATCAGTGATATACCTTTACAACTTCTTTCCTTTGTAAAGGAAATAATTACATACAATGTCTGGAAAATATGCAGGCATTTGTAAATGTAGAAAAATTTGGTTTGGTTTGTAGAAAGAATATTGAAACCTTTTCACCAAGACAACACTTAGTTAATTAACAATACCATTGTTAAAAATCTTTACAAAAGCACATAGAAAGAGTTAATAAAATTATTAATTAATTATAATCTAATGTGTCTAACCTTCAGGTTAGATTTCTTAGTTATTGAAACTTTAATATCAGTTTGTCCAGCCATTAAATATGTCATTCTTTATTTATGCCAAGGAACTTGAGCAACCTTTTAAATATCTCACATTAAAATATTATTATGACAATTACAGCGTAAACACTACATTGAGCTCTACAATGTAAATAAGACGATAATATACTTAATGGTGATTGCTTAGCATAATAATCTCAGGCAGTCCTATTAAAAAGACTAGGTATTTTTAAGTGAAAACCATTTACTGATGATTCACGGTATGGGAAGTGGCTGTCAGACTGCTAGTGGACTGATTGAAAAGCCCAGATTACTAATATTCATTGGAATTAATTGCAACTCTCTCTGGATTAAAGTGTTTTGCAAGGAAGTCTTTAGATTGTGAAATTGTGTTAAAAGAATAATGTATAACTGCAATATTTTACTTCAATAGATTAGGAGGAATTTAATATTCCAATATTAAGATTTTTTTTTAAATCTGCTATTATTTCCTAATCACTAACAAAATTTGGTAATGGTGAGAAACTTATGATTATTTGCAACATACTTATATGTAAAAATATACTTTAACATTAATAAAGACTGATAAATCAGATTTTGAGTATGTATAAAAGGATTTGAACAATACTGAAGATTGGACTAATGGTGATAATGATCATTATCAAACACCTTACTTTGGTGAACCTCCAATTGATTTGAATACAACTCGGACTAACACAAGGTGCCTTTAGCCTTAGTTATGTCTCATAGAACCCAGGTCCAAAGGCTATATATAAAAAATATATAAAAAATAGATGCATTTACATTAGATTGGTCAAGATTTCATCACTTTATGCTTTCCCTCCATTCTCTATTGTTATCAAGACTAGAAAAAACTATTACCAACAGATCAATAATAATCTATGGATCTGGAACTACTAAGTGAGTAGTTCCTTATTGAATTGTTCAACCATGGCTGTATACATACAAAACATGGTTAATAGATGAACCTGTTATATTTCAACCTTTTAAAGCATTCATCAAAAGTTGAAAACGAAGGAAGGAATATTATTAGGAAAACATTTATTTTTTAAATAAGTTATGAAACAGTTGAGATAATAAATCAAATCAAATAGTTTATTTGATTTGATTTGATTAATATTGTGTTTAATATCTAAACTATTGAATAAATACTCCCTAGCAATTATATTATAATAGGATGAGCTAAATACTGTAAATTCCAAAAAACTAATATTATAAAGCCTGTTACAAGGAGTTTTTTATGGAAGCTTAAAATTCACTAGATCTGCTCTAGCTTTAAAGGAGTTCATTTAGGTATAAATGAAAATAGTGTAAAGCTTATTGGAGTTTTTTCAATGTTAAAACCTCCAGAATATAAATACGATAATATTGGAATAAATCGTTTTTTACTTAATGATATTGAATTCTGTAGAATAAATGTTTACTGCAATGATTTATAGACTGTTACCAAGATAACGGTTAACGTTATTAATGTTTTATAAAGGTACGGACTAAACTATCTCGTTAATATAAAATAACTAGCTGCCCTCTGCAGTTTCACCCGCGTTAAAAATGTTAAGGGTGAACAACCCTTATCACTTAGGGTTATGAAAAATACTAAATATATGCATATAAAATTTTAGAAAAATCGGTAAAGCCGTTTGGAGGACGAGAAATTTATATATAAGATAATAATTAATAAGCTTATGATAGAAGAAGGCTGCTATTAAGATTGCTCAGTTATTTAAAACATCGGGCACAAATAGATATCAACCCTTTATTATTTTTACCGACTTCACAAAAAGGAGGAGGTACTATGTTCGGCTGTTTGTATGTTTTTTTTTTTTTTTTTGTATGTTTGTTCATCGATTACTCCGTCAATTGTCAACGGATTTTCAAAATTCTTTTTTTGTTCGAAAGCAGATAGTTCTGAGGTGGTCCCATTGTCACCAAGTTAGGATCTGATGATAGGATCTTAGAGAAATCGAAGGCAACCCTCAAATTTTATAAGCTCACTTATTGTTTTTCGCATATTTTATGAAGTATCTTGTGTATTTGCGTATGGTTGTCACCATCTCAGTTAGCTGAGCTGATGATGGAAGGTACAACTCCTTAACAGTAAGAAGTTACTCGAACAGGCAAGGACTGTTTTAGTAAATTGTTTTGATGTTTGATAGGGCATTTGCCACATTTGGGCTCATGATCATCAAGTCATGACCTGATGCTGCAGTCAGGATAGTCTGCAGAGTACCTAACTCCTCGACAAATAACAGCAGATATATCGTGTTTAGGCTCATTGAAAAGGGCTCGATGTGTGGATAAACGTACTGTTAATGAGGAACACCGAAGTACATAGAGACCTGATGCTGAAGCCAGGAGCATCAGAAAAAGTACAAACCTTGAAATTACAGCACAGTAGTCGTGTTTGGGCTCATTTTAAACAGGACTAAATTTTAACTCGACACTAAAAAGTAAAAAATAAAAAACTTTTTACAAAAAAAAAAATAACCGACTTCAAGTAAAAACTTAAAAATAACTTAAATTTCGGAAGTCGGTGGCAACACAAATTGACTGGCAGAAGAAAAGACACCGACTTCCGAAATTTAAGTTATTTTTAAGTTTTTACTTGAAGTCGGTTATTTTTTTTTTGTAAAAAGTTTTTTTTTAAACTAGTATTTTCTTTCATACTAGATTAGGAGTTTGCTCCGCAAGAGTTGTAGTTATTATTTATAATTAACTTAAGGTCTGTGAACCTGTAGTTATTTTATGTTCTAACTGGTAAGCCCTATAAAGCTTTGGGCCCAGTATAATCAGCCGATGGGTCAAAGAAGTTATGGTAGAGATTGAAATTGATATAACACATAGTTGTATGTGTTTGCAACAACATTAGCAGCATAAAGAAAAGGGGTAAATATTGATGACAAGAGGAGAGCGGCCTTTTGAGAGATTTTATAATAAACCTCAAAGCAATTTTTAGTACCAATTAAAATACTTTCAGGTACCAGTACCAGATATCAGTTCAGTAACTCACTTTAATTAATTATTTGTTTGAGTTTTTCCTTTTATTAATTTTTATGAAAAATAACATTATCATACTGTTATTCTCTTGTTCTTTTTGTAACAATTGTTTATTGATTTTACAACTGCTCTTTGAACATCTACACTTGTATACTTTCATCATCGAGGACAAGACAGCAACAAGCATAATTGAATAGTCAAACGAACTTACCTGTAAGTGAAGTTCGACGGTAATTATGCTTGTTGCTGTCTTGTCCGAAGATGATGAGTCCCTCCCAACCCAAACATACCATGCTAATGGGCTCATGAGCATGGGCCCTGTGTTGTAAAACCAATAAAATCGCTGTGAACTTAATGAAGCTAGTTTTCCAGAGTCTCAGGAACGCGCATACAGAATGCGTTCCGTTTCATTTTAGACTTTAAAATTATGTGACGCCGGCGACATTATGACCGTACTACACTTGTATACTTTCATCATCTTCGGACAAGACAGCAACAAGCATAATTACCGTCGAACTTCACTTACAGGTAAGTTCGTTTGACTATTCAATAATGCCTGGGACCCAAATCCTTTGATCGAGTCATTCAAATTAGGCTCAATTCACACGTACCACAACCCCACCACAGCGACAACCACACCACAACGCCGCGATGTGGTCGGGCGTAAATTTTGTATTGAAAATGAATATTACAATTCACACGCACCACATTTTGTGGTTGTTATCGACCACCTGTGTAATACGACTACATCGCAACCACATCGCGACGGCGACGCGGCGGCAGCGCGGCCACATCGCCACGGCATGACGTCCACGCGCGCCTAGCTGGCGGGCGCCTGCGCTAACCACATCGACATTTTGTGGCTACCACAACGCAGCTGCAAAAAGCCGCTGCGACACTATTCACACGTAACCACATCTTGACCACATTTTGTCGCTGCGACGTGGTGTGGTTGTGGTACGTGTGAATTGACGCTTAAATTGAAGCATAGAATTAATTTGGTGGACGAAGTAGTTGCTCGCACGGTCAGTGCGCCCACTATGTGAAGTAAAGAAAGTAAGGAGTTTTTATATGGGTGTATAATATAATATAAACCCTAATATTGAGTTCGTAAAATACAAAATAGTACTTAGTAGAGGCGAAAATAATTGCGTACAGTCAGCACAAGGGTCGCTTAACACAGGTTGTCAGCTGATATAAACGGTGTGCCTGTTAAAGTTGTCGCATAATATGTCTTATCGTTATTGTTGCCATTCAATACTTATTGTATGCTGCACATGACTGAGAAGTGCGCTCGCAAATTGTTTGTTACCACTCGACCATATATTTAAAGCTTTTAGCATTTTTTTTTAACTTTTAGCTGATAAATTAATCGCAATAAATTATTTAAATTATAATAAAGGGCACGAAAACAGTGGGCAAGAGCGGACATTTCTGTTCGGTTTACAAAAACCCAACTATTTGCTGCGCACCTAAACAGAGCGGTGAAAATTGAATGTGCGCTAAATAAACAGACTGCGTTAAAAAGCGGGCGTGCGAACTAACGCCAACCCGATTCATGGATGGATCTCATTACACATCAGAAGACTCACACTTTCCACTCCAATGAAATGCAATAACAAGAAATTGCTCGCTGAGCTACTCGTGTAACAAGAGCAGCCCCTCGACAGCTGTACTCTAGTGTTGAATGAAAGGGTCCCCGTGTGTAGCCGCAGCCAATAAAAAAGCGATTGTAATAAACGAGCGGCAATGTTGTGGGGTCAATTGGACGAGTGGCTGGCGCAGGGCCAAGAACAGAGCTACAGCAACACACGCCGCGGCACCGCACCAGCTGATCCGTGTTGTGGCCCATGGGCTATCGACGGGGACAGGACACAGGGAACACTGTCTCTTATAAGTACGCTTGTCATACCTACATACAGATATGCAGGTCGTAAGGTTTGGCAGGGTGTGTTTACTTTGTACCCTATTGTCGACTAAACAATGTACAATAGAGGGTGAACTTATTGCTTCAAACTGGACGCCCCGTCTAACGCTGTAGTTCAGAATACACTTCGTGTCGTGGACCTCTTCCTGTTTAAACCTTTCTTATTTGGTTCAAAGGCCCAGACCCACGGGTGCTACATGTAGATTAGAGGGTTTGGGCACGAGCAACAAGTAGAAATCCCTTTAAAGATAGGTATTCAAAGCGCCCAGAGACTAAGTCAAGTCATCAAAAAGTCATCTAAGTCAAGTCATGGCTCACGTGTTGTCCGGTAATAATTCACAATGTGGTTTTGACTTGGGTAGTTTCGTTAGATCAACTTGTGTATATGAATCCTGCTTCTGCTCAGTCAAAAGTATACAGTTAGGTAAACCCATTTTCGGCTCTAAATTGGAAATGCCATCCAAAATACAGAATGTGTGAATGAATGAAATGTGTGTAATGCAACAGGGTGCTGCAATTATTAGCTGGAAATGGGTCGGCGGGCCCGGCGCGGCCCCCTCGCTCTGCGCGCAGGGGAGCGCATAATGTGACACAACATTATCACACCTAACAACAACTCATGCAATATTCGCATTGCAGAGCGAGTGCGAGCCCCCAGTCACACACGATCTGCCATTCAGGCGCAACTTGAACAAAGCTAGCAATCAATAATAACTAAACGTGTGTCTGAGTGAAACAGCCACGTCCAACATAACGAAACAAAACACTTATTTTATGAAAGCGGATTTAAAAGAACACAAAGCAAACTATTTAAGTTTCTGTTGTGCGCTTCGACACTAACACGTAGACGGCCTGGATTACAGTATAATTTCAGAGGGTTCAACGACCGACGTCGTATATTGTAAAATGTAAACACACCGAACAAAGCTTTTACAATAATATAATAGTATGAATGAAATGCATGTTGTAAGTAGTGTTTACACTAGAGCCGCGTGCCCACCGCTGGGCGGTGTTCCGCATAGACTGCTCTCTTCGCCTCCATAACATAAGGTAACGTAAGTCCTATACATCAGTATAATAACCCTGTGTGTTTCTACTCTCTTATGAGTCCTTTTACACTGCTGATTGGTTGGCTGTTTATCTGACTTTGGTATCATTCAGTTCCATACATTTTCCTTCTGACACTGCATGATATTGCCTTCTAGTTCTAACTGCTCCCCAGTGCAAGCGCATGAGACGTGGGTCGTCGCCTCCAGTGGTGACGTCACGGGGCCCACACTATGTGGCACAATAGGTTACACTCGCCAAAAAAGCTGATTTCAATGAGCCTACAAGATTTATTGCCGTTACGTGCGGTGTTGTTTGTACGTGCGCGCACGAGCGTCTTACAGCTGCATCGCATTAGGGTCGCTCGCGCACACTGCAGCGATGTGCACAGATAACGCTCCATCGTAAGCAATCATACTCATTGCTTCCTGTTCGTGAGGCGTACCTTGTGCTCGAACTGATCATGGCTGGATGAGTATGTCTAAATAAATATGCCACACGAGAGCGTGATTTTTACGGGTACCCGTACGTCCCCTAAGATTCGCACCCTGTGCCCATTCGTCCCCTGGAACTTTTGAGGGGCCTATTCGCCCCCTGAAGAATATTTATTTTAATTCATTCTTCTAATATAAGTACATGTATATAGTCCTGGTACAGTCGCGCAGAAAAGGGTAAAATAAAAATATAATAATTCCTTAAATATCATGTTTAAGTATTTCAAATAAGATTAAGTTTAATAAAATGCCTCTAGGCTCTAGGCATAAAGTCAGTCTTCAAAATAATTAATCGATTCGTCGATCGATCGTTTTCTATTTACCACTTCACGTTACTGCGCGCCTAGTACTTTGCATTGAATGGTGATCTTGTGAGAAAATTAAGGAATACAGTGAATTTTAAATTTTCGTACATGACTACTTCACGTTACTGCGCGCCTAGTACTTTGAATTGATTAAGGTGATCTTGTGAGAAAATTAAAAACACATTGAATTTTAAATTATCGTACATGATTGAAAACTTAAGAGAACAAAAGTACTAGGCGCGCAGTAACGTGAAGTACGTTACTGCGCGCCTAGTACTTTTGTTCTCTTAAGTTTTCAATCATTAATACCCGTTTTTTAACAAGCCATTCGTAAAGAGACAATATTACATCGTAAGCGTATGACAGGTTACATTACTATCATGACCGATTATCATTCATCGTAGCTCTTTTTTCAATGATCTGTTATGATTTATTAAATTATTTGCATCAATAAACTGTTCACAAGTGTACTATGTTAACCGTTTTTAGGTAAAATATAGGTGATTTTATCTCAGGGGACCAATAGGCACCTGAATAGGTGCCGAATCTTTAACTTATATTGTGTATATGTTATAGGCAATGTGTACAATGCAGGCATTCTATACAATACCTAGGAAATATATAGAATGCCGGGGTCGTTCAGGCAATGTATGAAATGATGTTCAATTTTTAAACTATTTTACACTTTACCTAGGAAATGTATAAAATACCTAGGCATTGTATAGAATGCCAGTTGAAGCACAGGCAATGTATGTAATCGATTTTTCTTCTCTATGATTTAGTTAGATATGTACTGATCTTTTGAGAGCTAATCCTAATTTCAACTTCCATTAGCAGACAGCGATAAGACATGTGTTCTATTGGTTTGTATGCCTAATTACATACGAGTTTTTGCGTAGAGAGCGTTTCTCACATAGCAGTTGCCTTCGGATAAACATTTACATCTACAAGTTCTACAACGTATTAAAAAATTGCTGCAGAAAGTCACCCTGTTCATTTCTTACCACTTGATTATGGAAATTGGATCATGATACGAAAAAAACCAACAGTTTTCATTTAAAATAAACTTTTATTATACTTTCAATAAACTGCAGCTAACATAATTATAATTTGAAAGGTAATAAAATCTTAGGTAACATCCTTGAACAAACTAAAATAGAGTAATATGAAAATTGCTATCTAGTTACTTGTACGTACTTAATAACAAAAACAATTATTTTCTTAAATATCTTCACATGTTCTGTAATCGACACAAAATCTATGCGCTACGTTATCAAAGTAATAACATATTTAAATCAACATCATTAAACTTTAATTTAACACAAACATTACTCTAAATAATATAAATTAAAAATCTTCTAAAAAGTTTTCATAATTAGGTATTAAAAGTGTGTGAAAAATATTATTTACCATTTAATTATTAAAAGTAATAATAGAAATGACATAATGAAATAATAGAAACACGTGTCTCCTTCTCGTGGTCGTTCATTATACACATTGCCTGATGCGCTTTGGGCATTTTATACAATACCTAGGCAATGTGTGAAATGAATCGTATTATACACATTGCCTGAACGTTTTAGGCAATGTATACAAAGCCTAGGCATTCTATACAATGCCGGATTATACACATTGCCTATAACATATACATTAGAGGAGACGAATGGGTACCTTAAAAATAATATTTTTATTAAAATATTAATTGGTCCCCTACCAGGAGACCAACGGGCACCTATATAGGGGCCGAATCCACAACTTTTATGCTGGGAGACAAATCTTAGGGGACGTACGGGCTCTGACCCATTTTTACATATCAAGGAATCAATGAATAGCCCCGAGAATATACGGCGGCTATATTGATCTACGTTGGCTTTACTGGCTTTAAGGATACAGACTACTTTAACTGGTATATTGCGAAATTCAGGATAACCTCAGTAACTCGAAGGATAAACCAGTACTTTTTTCAGATTTGGAAATGCATCGCTATGTGACACAAAACGTATCTACATATAAATCACCATCATAAATCAAAGAAATATTTAGTTTGTCTGTTGTAATGAGTCGCAGCTGTTGCTCCGGCTCGCTGCGCGACAGATATGACACATGAAAGAGTAACAACCGCAAGCGGAACAAGGCAACACGTAGAGCTGGCGCCATCAGCCGACTGAACGTTACCCTTACCGCCACGTATAGTCAAAAGCGTTTAACTGGAATTCCTGTAGTTCGGCGGTAAATATAGCTTGGGCGCGAGTTGGCGCGGCGCCAGCGGCGGCTGGAGCGCCATACGCAGGCAGCCTATTGAGATAGGTTATCTGTGGCGGCGCCGCACTTATTTGCAAGTAGGAATGCGGCACGCGACGCGCCGCGACAGATTCGCGAGGCTGCTGAACGATAGGAAGGATTACTTCTTACTGTCATTCTAAACACAAACAACTCTAAACAAAACACAAAAATCATTTAATCTTTTTTTTTTAAAGGTTTATTCAGAAAAAAGTACAGGTGTTTTACAAAAAAATTCTGCCAAACTGCGGCACAGTTTGTCGGCAGTATTCTCGTGGACAATTCTCTTGAGTACTCATCTAATGGTACGTAAGACGTGGCTTAAGCCAAATAGAGCCGTTGATTCGTCAGTTTCGTTAGTCTGTTGGACAACGGTTGAGTTCGCTGTTTGCCTATACATACATACCTCCGAACATATCAAGGGAAACACTGACCGAAATGAAATCACTAAATACTAGCAGCGTCGCAGAGGCCACCCGAGGCTAGCCGCTGGCAATACTTCGGACACTTCGCCGTCAATCGTTATACTTATTTGTGCTATAGTCCTTCAGCGAATATTGCTCAATGAAAAACAAAATGGCTCAATTGGCATCGTCTGAACGAGCTTTAATTAAAACTACGACTTTAATGTGTCTATTTCAATAGGTTAACGTGTAAATTGAATTAGCTGGCAATGGCGCTAGGCTGACGAGCCGGCGCCGGCGCCGCACGGGGCCCACGAGGCCGGCGTGAGGACAGAGTACACGTACAGCTGGCCACGGCGTGTTCACTACCGCCGAATTCAACATTAACTCGTCTAGAGGGTAAATAATTCGGCTCTCGCAGCGGCTTTCAGAACTCACAAGCATGCCTTGTGCCAGCATCTGGTCATTTTGTGTGAACAAACAGTTTAATGTTGTTCGCAGTATTTAACGTCCTACTCAAGAACTTTCTCCACAATTTCAAAGCAAAGTGACTTCCTCACAGAGTTTAAATGAATTTTTTTATAGTATACTTACGTATTAGATAAATTTATGAACATTATGTTCATTTGTTGGATGGCGTAATTTAGTGTCCTTGTGTATAGTAAAGTACCCATTCTATTCACGTACTACATTTTCTTTATGATTCGTCCAGACAGTTCACTAATAGTGAACTGGTATCAAATAATAATACATGTACGTCGCTCTAGGCCATACACGCGTACTGTAGTTACTGTATGACGTCACAGCCACAAAAACAGTCTCTCGTTTATAATAGACGATGTCTGAGTCACCCGCGGTACAACAGCCCGGGCGCGGCTGCAGCAGGTGGACTCGCCATTAGTGCTGTAATCTCATCCGCCGTGGCCGCTTTGAAGTTCCCAGTTACCAATCATATTGATAAACAAAACGGCTGAGGATGCACATATGGTGGTCAAAATCGTATGTGCGATGCCTTTGGTAGTGAAGACTTTAGAAAGCTGTACCAACTGCAAGGTCATCAAAGTACACTAACCTTTCCACCCGTCTATCACTCATATGGAACAGCGAGCTCCAGTCGCGAATGAGTCAGACGCCTGCATCCGATCGCAGATGGCAGATACATCACGTAGTTATTGACGAGAGCTTGCAGTACGCGCGCCGGCGCGGACTTCAGCTACGTCAAGTGCCGAATCTCGATACGTGTTCGTGTGCTACTGCAGCGTGTCGCCACTGGGTAACTGTGTCAATACACTCGCCACTCAGTCACATAAGACTGAGGCTTGATGTACTGCGAGCCAGCGCACCAGCGACTACATAATGGCATTCCTATTTAGGTATGATACTTATTAAATGAAAAGCTACAAAACGAATGTTGTTATCGAAATCATACTGTACAGAGAAATTACTTTCTGTTGTAAATAATTAAACGATCAATTAAACCAATTGGACACAACATACTTACTAAGAAATGGAGCAGTAAAAACCGTCTTATGAGTAATAAATGTGTTTGCCGAGATGAGTTCTTAGCTCCATAGCATCGATAGCTGAGCAGTGGACATAGCCGTTACTGTGATCACAGTGGCCAATGAGACTTAATAGTGCTCGCAGCTCCCTCATGAATCCAGCGAGTGTGATTCCCAGGCAATCGGTCGGCAAAGGCCGACGCGCGCAATGCTCCGGGGAGCCGCCCCATTGTTGACACAACACCGCGCGCGGGGAATACACTACAACGCGAAATAGCACGAGGACTGCAGCGCACTTGCGAAACCTAACTAACGAGTGTTCACTAACAAGCTCCATGAGCTAGTTAAGTAACTCGCTAACTAGACCAGTATGATTTTGAACGTCCGAAAATATTTCAACAAACAACCTTGCAAAAATAAAGCCCCCTCCTCAAGTTACTTTCAGTAGATTTTAATTCCAGTGAAGACTTACTATCGCAGCAATTAACAACAATCAACATATTTATTAGAACATAGAACTTAACATGTTAATAATGACCTAACTCTTGATAACCTCGCCGACCCCACAACTGCGAGAAATCAGAAGAACGGCACATTGTGCATCAGATAGCTTACGACGTGCCACAACAACAGAGCACTCACCACAGCTGGCCCTAACAATCTGTTTTCCTTATCTGTCGGCGATACTGATACTGTGCAATATATGTAAGTTGTAACTATGCAATTTGCACTATTAATGCCTTTTCACACGCGCCGAAACACGAGTATTTCTCGCCAGGGCGGGTACCAGGTTGTGAAATCTACTGTACTGTTTGCCGTTAGGTACTTGGTATGAATATACATATAGATACGTATCGATATGTATGAAAACACTAAACAGTAAACGGTCAATAGTCGTCCGACCCGACACGCGATACCGAACGATACAGACATTTCAACTATCAATTAAAAGAGAATCGCTTTGAGTAATAAAGCGGAAAGCTTCGATATAATACATTACGTAACAAACAGTTCATCTGATATCGAGCGGCGGTCTCCAGTTCTCCACGACAAGTCGTCCCGGACAACTTGACACGGACCATTGCAACGTCTTGCAAGTGTATCAGAATTTGATATAATGAGAAGTTATTCTTTGGAAATGGATAATAAAAATATTTACCCATGTTTACCGTTGAACATTAAAAATGATTGTACTCGTATTTCGAGGTTTCGAGCTTCCGAAATCTTCGGATAAAATTGTGTGGGTCGAACCAGCTGGTCGAGTTGATCAAGGTCAGATAGTCATGACGAGCAGTCTGCTGGTCAAGTTGTCAGGCAGGTGATCGAAGTATCGCGATCTCGTGATACCGGTCAGCTACTACAAATCAGGAAAAATGAAATCTGCACGAGCCGCATTATGGACGCGTTAGGTATGTCATTTGAGAAATTCGGTTCTATAAAAGGATAACATATATCTAGGCAGACGACTCCTACGCATGCTGATGTCATTTCAAGTTAAACAAACCATTGTTTCCAAATGACCATAGAGGATTGGATCATTGATCGCACCTCGCGGAGGCAGACTCAAATGATGTTGAACCTGTTTTCATTTTATAAAGTTTGTAAAGTTCCGGCGGTACCAGACAGGCGGGAGCCGCGTGCTTTGCGGACGAACATCGCCAGTGAGGGCTTGCTTCGAGCGCTTTTGCAGGCAGATGAGCTTTTTATTCCAGCTCATTACTGACATGCAAATACGTTGTTACAATAATCACGAGCAACCACAATTACATTCCGGATGTCTAGATGAATATTACTAAAAACAATAGTTTTTTTTATAATGATTTGGTTCAACTATAATCATTAATCATCTGATACAATCATATTATAATTATGAATTTTCAAACTACAACAGGTTATTTTTTAAACTAAGTAAATTAAGTATAACAATAATGAGGCATAACGAAGCCTGGGCTGAATAACAAGTAAAGATTTCGATCGAAAGGTAACTATTTGTATGAATAATGGTTTCCAGAAACTATTCGTTTGTTGCGCACGTCACACGTAACATACTCTTTCTCTCTTACGGTTTATTTATCAGACCAGCGAGCTGGTGCCGAGGATATTCTCAACTCCATTGAAATTGAAATAAACATGAGTAAATCAGTCAAATTCACGTTCATCGAGATACATCTCCAGTGCAACACCTACCCTACAAGTGGACAGAGTTACAGAGTTACAGACATAGCTAGTTTGGAGATGCACAATGTATGAGCATCAGATTGTGATATAAAAAGGACATCAGCCGCTGCCTGTCAGAAAGGCGTCAGAAACAGGTCGTGAGATGACCATGACAGTTCTCACGCGGAGCTTTCTCTGAGCGCGTCAGCTAATCTACAGCATCTCGACGGGCGCTTTGTACTCACGACACGACAACCACGAATTACTTTTGTAAAGATTTCTCCTAACTATTTGATTTTTGAGAACATCAAGTTCAATTTAAAAAAGCATGTTGTCAAGTTCTTCATAATACTATTTTGATAATAGTTTTAAAAACTGAGAACTATTTTTATTTTTGTTTTCAAAATTAATATATTTAAAATAACATTAAATTAATAAAACTAGAATTAAAATAAAGAATTAAAATAAAATGGCATCAAAAAACTCCTCCGCATCGCTGTCAACCGGTAAAGTGCCCAAGAGGCTGGCAGCATTGCCACGTTGGATGGCAATGCTAAGCCTCTGGCCAAGATAAAAGCCAGCCTTTGGGTCACGAGAAGAGTCAACTAGTCTTTTTGACAGGTCTTTAAAAATAAGGTGGGCACTCGGACCCCATGGCCCAAGGGTTTCAACCCCAAACGGCTCGAAAATATAGTTTCCAGTAAGGTTACTATACTTTCGCCGCTTGAGGTTTTCCGCAGCCGAGGCGGCAGCACCGGCACAGCACGCCGTACTAGGAAGGTGGGATGGCGCAAGAGTATCGACACACGTAGCGTCCCACACTAAAGGCCTACCCATCTTCCATGGGAATAAAGACATACCGTCCGGTCTCTTGCCATCGTCGCGTGCCAAACCATTGGGTTCTAATACAGCTGGAACGCCGACGGCAACAAGAGCACGACGAATGATGTCATTAATATTCGCATGCCGTGCTATACGGCCCGCGCTCCGGCTGCACGACAAGCCATGGTGTCCGAGACTGTTGACAGCTTCCCCACAGTGACAACGATGCGGAGAACAACAGGACGCCCCTAAGCGAAGTGAAGCAGCGAGGCGAAAAGTCGTGTCGTCGAACAAAGTGCCAATGTTCGACGACGGTAGTGCCTGAAGCCAAAGACCCGATTCCCACCTGCCCACAGCTAGTAGGCGCGCTCGCTCCGCAGAAGTAGCAGACGTGGAAAGTAATTGATTTTGAACTACTCTGCAAAGCGGCTCATCCCAACGTCTCTGGGAAAAAAACTTAAAAACTTGTCTTTAGTTTTCGATATTGAGCCAAAGTGTTGCCAACCCATCCTTTTGACCTGTAATCAATTAACCTTTTAAGCCTCGTGGGCCACTCGGAGCATTTGTCGAGCGACATGTATTGTATCTGTCTGATGTGGACGGAGACAAGACATCGGGCGATGTAGGGCGACATCGCCCGATGTCTCCGGGGACACATGTCGCGCGACAAATGTTACTAGTGGGGACGAGGCCTTAACGACCAAGCGACAGCCGACTGTCGCGCTGCTATTGACTTTCAATTGCGTCATGAATCACGTGTGTTCGAAGGTTAAATAAAAACCTTACCTAGCTGTATTTTGTACAAATATTTTTTTATCAAAACTGACATTTCGTTGTCTAGTTTGAAAGCTAGCTTCGATACCGTAGAACACGTAGGTAATGCACGAGTTTGTGGGAAGATATAACGTCACAGTATATTTTAGAAGATCAGTCATGATTAGCCGCGTCCTACACAACGCTCCCAATTCTGGGAACTAGGACGAGTCGCGGCGGACAGATGGTCGACCACTAATACTATCATTTAGATTTGTTAAGGCGGATTAAATGGGACCTAACATAAATATGACCATGTTCGTCCAAGCTTGTCGTCAAGCTACTCTCAAATAAAAGCGCATTTTTAAAAACATTACTCAGATCTGTTTTCAGTGGTAACATTACGTTCAAAGGTGTACCTAATTATTTGAAGAATACTGGTAGGTCGCCGCCGGCTCGCCTCGTGTGTAAACATTGAAGCATTTTGTTTAGCTGGCCTTCGCATTCTTCGGCTAATGGTCATCAACACGACCTGCCGGAATTATCTTTATTCGTGTGCATATAGTTTCGAGCTAATGAGTGCGATTTTGACGTAAAATAAACAGTGAAGTCAAGAAAAGAGCGGCGCGCGTGCCAGCACCACACGGCTGATAAACGATCATCTCTCGGTTATCACTCGCACGGAGTGTGCAGCTAGTGCACGGGTGGGGTAACAGTTCACGACTGACTGTGTGACACAACATTGCTAACTTCACAACAAATATCTCTTATAAAAATAAAGGAGAGAGAGAAAAACACAAGATCCCACTTTATCTCTAAGAGGGGGAGGAACAACACTTTTGTTTGGGTTAAAGGGTTGGCAGTGGTAACCAGCTGGTGTCGGCGTGCGCCTGCGCCACCCCGGCGGCCTCTGTGCCGCGGGATGGGAATACATTGTGCGGCCGGCAACCACATGGATTATAGCATTTATAACAGTCGTAATGATCGTAGGGAACGCATACTGTCAGATTATAACGCATGTGTTTAAGTACATCATTAAACTTTTTGGGAAGAATTTAATTTTAAGCAGAATTGAAAATAGATTCAATAACCAATAAATACTTAAACCAATTACAGTTAGATAGCCAGTCGTACACATTGGTTTGAAACTGAGGCAAGTATTCTCGCCACCTGTAGCTACGTCATAAGAGACGCGAGTCAACAGTAGCCAGCACTGTTTGTACAAATCATAAGCACCGCTGTTTCCTCTACGTAATCAGTGCCATATTCAGAGCAGCGCCAGCGTGGGAGCTGCTGCCTTTGGAGCCAGTTTAGAACAAACGTGTGAAACAATACACTATTTGTAGGACACCGCCGCACAGCCCAGTACACCACGTTACGGTACAGTGAACATCGTAATAATTGTCCTAACGATCCGGAAGGTTGCTATACCCTCGGTAAGACCACAAGCATTTCCGATTATTATAAAATAGCTAGTCAACATGAGACGGGAGCGTTTCTCACACGGCTCGTCAATTACTGCAGGGACGAGGGAACTGTTTCTATCAGCGAGATCCGTTTGTTGGTTACATGCTAGCGAGGAAATGCCATTTCGTCTGTACGCAATTAAGTTGTTATGTATTTGGGCATTAGAGACGGGGACTCGTCATCAGTGCGGTTGCAATTACTTCTGACATTTGAGTTGAGAAGCTTTCACCGCGACTCACCACGACCACTCACCACCACCACAGCACTCGGCGATTAGACTAATTGCTGGACTCGTACGTCGGGAGCACTTGAAAAGTTTTGAAGTTATCAGCATCAACTTGTTGACTTTTACATGTACTGTTATGACTTTATCATATCGTCCCCTTTAGTTTTTTCAAAAGTATCTGTCAATGGTCCTATAAACTTATAGGATTTGACTACGGTTATTAACTAAACCACCTAAATTGCAAGTGAATGCAAGCAAACAACAAAATATAAAACGAGACTCAGGTCCTATCGTTCGCTCCTTATTATTATGTACAATTTGTCACATGTCCTAATGATAGTAAACGAGCGGATAATATTTCAGGACATCAAGAACTCAAGCACACTAAGCGATGTGCTGTGGTGACCGCGAGTTGTGTGCGCTCGGTATTGACTCGCGCGCACAATACAATCGTCTCAATGGGCAGCTCTCCGCGACCAGTGTCGCGTAGTGCGCATGTTTATACATACACACATACGTTACTGTCACATTTTATAACCTCAAACAAGACCCCTCTTGACTGGTTTTACCTGATTTGTGGGTCACACAGACAAAAAACAAATACAAGAAGGACTCTATCCTAATTTAATGTATCTAAGCAGGGCTGGCCTGAGCCGTAACATTACCGTATAGAAAATCGTATCAGGGATATGGGTTCACCACAACGTGTGTTAAATAACTAGGAATACATGTGTGTTGTACCCGAATGGAACCCCTCATGTTTAGCGGACAGTCGGTGATGTAATACAGCTCTTTGTTGACCGATGACGACATCAAATCCCACCGTGATAGTGAACTATCGTAATTGGGCACTTTTCCAAATTTTCGCAAAGAATTGAGTAGCACCTCCACGCTATGAATTGATTATATCTTTGTTTATTGTGCAGTAAAGAGACATTCAGTTACTTTTGTGGCAAGAGAAAAGTTTTTACCACAATAATACTCTAGTAGTAAGTTGCCTCATAAATGCCTGTACTTAATTGCGTTTTTTTTTGGACTATGATTCTGGAAGGTTCTGGTAATTAATAATACTGACCAACTTAAAAAGGAAACCATCCCAAAAATGTAATATTCATAAGACTGCGTGTCAACCAGCGTGGCGTCCTGTCGCGGCACAACAAAGCAGCACTCTATCAATAACGCGCGCACTCCAACTACATGACAACGAGTCATTACATTACGTAACGAGCTTTCTAAAGCTGCCCCGGTTCGCGACCACCACTGCGCGCTGCTCTCCGGGCTGACCGCGTGCGCGGTGGACGCGACCGGCAATGGATATGACATAGTCGAAAGCGGAATACGAACACGTGAGATGCAATCGAAGCTGCGAACTTACATTAGTTTGTGTATTTGTGCCTTTCTCTGCACTTGTTTCAATCATGATCAATTATTGTGTTTGCTGCTCGGTGGGTGGCTGCAATATTTTAAGGAATCATTAGACACCAACATGTCTTTAAAAACCGTACATTTTGCTTTAACTTTCTTGTCCTGTCACGGCCAACAAGGAATGTGTCGAATCCACATAGGCTTTACTTTCACTTATATATAAATAAATATATATTATAGATATATGTATTTATTTACTTATGTATGTAGTTATTATGTATATTATTTTTGTTATCTATTATACTTCTATCTTTTTAGTTTTACCATCATAAATGCACCTACTATGCTATCTCTTCACCACCCTAGGTTGACTGGGAGAGAATGCCTTTGGCATTAAGTCCGCCTGTGTACCGTTGTGCATAAAGTGTAAATAAATAAATAGGCCTTCTGATACTTTTAAGACTTAATTGCAAAAAAATAAATAATCTACCTCTGATCACCCATCATGGGGTATTAGGACAATTTTAGGTTCGCTGCAGCGATTTGCGTGCTATAATGAGCCAACTCACAAAAAAAAACAAGGCCGCACGCATGTTCCACAGAGTACTACACTAACAATATTGTAAATGTGAAAGTAAATCTGTGTTACCTCATAACGACAAACGCCTGAACTGATTGAAATGAAATTTGACAAACGTTGGTTAGCTGGTCAAGGACATAAACTACTATTTAATTCGCAACTCTATCACAATCAATGTAAACAATAGCCGATGTTCAAGCGGAAGAACTCGCGGTACAATACAGACTACATTTTATAATGTTCAGTAACGGTCTGAGGAGGCCGGAGTTGTGGAATGGTTATAATAGTTACCGTAACCCCGGAACATAAAGGGCAACCGAAAGAACAAGATTGGGTTTTAGTCAGTAAAAGTCTGACACGCCCTCCCAGGACGGGAGAAGTATTTTGACGATTTCCCACTCCCCCAAAAAAAACGGTCTGAGGTAATGGCGGCTCTCACGGAGAGTCTGGTGGCTTCGCTTGTCAGGATGCACTGTTGAGGCTCTAATGTAAGGTCAGCAAACAACAGCGTCAACAGCAGGCTACAAACTCGCTGGCTGCAGTAGAAAGCATCTATCTATCGCTGATGGAGTGCGGACAGCTGTACATATCGACAAGCTGTATATTAACAATGCATGTCAATTTATGGCGAAATGTGTCATTGGACTAACAATTTTGACAACCAACTTTGTATGACCACATTTGAGCATATAAATGACATTGACCAAAATCTGCAGCCAACTGGAACCGTTGTTGCAGATTGATGTCAGTGATAGACGTATTGACAGAAGAGTAATATTTCAATTTCAACACACTAGATCGTAAAATAGCCTTTACTTACATGCTTTACATAATCGCTAATAATAATTATAGCAAATAAGGTATTCCATATTTTTTTAACCCTTATGTCAGTGACGAGGTACCCGGGTAACTTTTGCAATTTCAACCATGAATAAAATAATGAATCGGCGTGCTATGTGGCTGTGAGTTCCTGAGAGCTCCTAACTATCTTTAAAATTACCGTTTTTATAAGTTTCAATTTTTCACACTTTATTATGTTACTTATATTGACCTTATTATTTTTTACACACGTAACCGAGTGAACGAGTACCCGGGTACCTCTATGTATATGTGCAAGAATTTAATCGGTTATGACCATGGTTTTGATCTTCAATAAAATAAATTAATATATGTTTTTTATAATATTTATTTCAAATTGAAGTAAACATAGTAAAAATTTAATTTTGTCAATATAGGTTGCATGAACATTGAGATATTGAATGTTCATCAAAAATTGACCGTTATAAGTCTCACACAAGCTTTCCGAGTTTTTCTTTGCTTTTTTTTGAGTTTTCTGCAAATGAAACAACTACCTACTACAACAATACGACCACTAGAGTCTCGTTTCGGTCATTTTGACGGCCCTGAAATCGTTGGAGTGGTTTGCATCTGTAACTCACGTCTTAGTATACTATAGTCTTTCTAGCTCTGCCTCCTATGTTAGCTTGACATAATGAAAACTTAACTACTTCAGAAACTTTCTTCTTCTGTCATTTGAGATAATTGTAGGGTTATGCTCCATGTTGATGATATATTTATATTTCCAAGACAGGACAGGATAATATTTGAATCGTAGGACAATTCGATGGCCCTGAACTCTTTCTCAGGGCCATCGGTTTTGTCCTACGTTTGACGTTTCTAAACATCTTATCCATGTTATCAATGTTTACTAAAGTTGTTAGGTATACCTAATAAAAAATATTAACTGGTTTAGCTGTAGAATTATTTTCAACAACAGGCAACATGTGCTTTAGCGACAAACATTATTACAGCAATATTTGTGAGGCACAAAGGAACAAACAGTTGTTTCCCTTTAGAAAGCAAATTTCTAAAATAAATCGTTTTGCTTTTATGTGGTTGCATAATTATCATGTGGAAGAAAACGTTTTTTTTTTCTCACTGTGTCAATAACGTAAAAATATAAAAAAAAACGTAAATAACAATCAAAAATAGTTCAATAATATACATAAAAATGTAAGCCCTTTGATAGCGTCTGCAACGAATTCACTATTTTTGTTTACATTAAATTGTCAACGCATAGAGCACAATATACTTGCATCGGTCATGTATGGTAAATGTTATCAAAACACTAGTTAAGAAAGCTGATATTATTTAATGAGGGTACGTCTACAAGGTATTTATGTATGTAGGTACCCGGGTACCTCGTCGCACCAAGTGTGGTGTTTTATTTGTCGCTCACATTAGGGTTAAATCACTGCTCCAGTGGATGCCACGCTTTTGTAGGATACAAATTGCATACTATTACATGATAGTTTGATTGTGTTCAGTGGAGAGACCGGACACAGAGCCGGGCGGCTGCGTGCGGCGCCGGCGATGTTGTACTGAGCGCAAAGCTGTCTGTAATAATGACCCAAATGTTTGGTTGCTCATATCCCTGTACGTTTCATACACAGACACAAGTCACTAATGTTACCCTGACATGGTACTATAATCGACAAAATTGAATCATGACCCAATTCGACGACAAATCGTTTGAAGCTGTCAAAATAATAAGACTAGACGTGTGACATTTTTCATCTATGTTTAGCCGATTGTCGACCTAATTGTATTTGAATGACGGTAGGAAAATAAGCTTATGGTGGGTCATGATTCCATTTTGTCGATTGTACATACATCCAAAATAACTGATCGGCAGGTTTTACCGAGAGCGCGTATCGAACACAATACACGCAGCGGCGGCACGGTGCGCACACGCACAAAGAATCGCAGCGGAGCGGCGCTATCTCACATCTGCACCGGATAATGGTCAGTGTGGCCACGCCATTATGTTGCGCAACAACACCGCTTTAATAATACCGTGTAATAATGCGCCTTCCTGAGCCAAGTGCGCTCTCGGTGCTCAGGGGTCGCCGCCAGTAGAGCGCTTCAGATCACGACATAAAATCTAAAGAGAGAAAGCTACATTATAAAACCTTCGTACAGTTTCCAGGATTCAGTTCGTGGGACAGTAACAATACCGATGACAACAATTTATTATGTGCGCTGACGTCACGCGTTGTTTGTTGCCAAACACCGCTCGTACGCCAGCGTCGGCCAACAGTGGGCACACTCGGCTCGCTCGCTCACCGGCACACCGCGCTAGAATTAGCGCCACTCTGTATATGTAAACAATGCTCCTGTCGCGATTGTGATGCGTCGGCACAACGTTGCGTCACCGACCTTGTTCACACGCGCTAAGGTCGAGGTGAACAGTATCGTTACCTGAACAAACACCAGAACATGCACTAATTACAAACAATCGAGTCATCAATAAAACCAAACAAACGGAACGATGTATCCGAACGATCGGCAGCAGGGAAATGACGACATTAAATACATTATAATATGAATAACGTTTAAGGAAAACCACTAAATGATTATACCTCTTAATTTGAATGTTACGAGTCAAGATAAGTAACAGGTAAAACATGACGGGCTCTGTAAACTCGATACTATCGAAGGCATTCGAAGGTTCGTAAGATTTCCTGTCGCTAAAGATCTTTAGCCAAAGAGGCTTTTAAGTTTTCCGAAAAATCTAACGTTTCCAATAGATGTAGACTGAAAGCTTAGTCCACCGTGTTTTCTTATTGACCAAAGCCATTGAGCTCAACAGTACTATAACATTTCCGCAGTAGAACGAGATCAAGTAGCTGCGTGGCTCCGCTACGACAACGAAGTAGTATTATAGCGAACATGTGGTGCGTGTAATTCGCGGCGGCGCCGACAAAAGAAGCCACGGGCCATTGATTGCGTCCCGCACAATGAGAACATTAAACGGGCCCATCACACCGATTCACGACATCACACGGTCAAATATTGCCGGTTAAATGCCTTCCAATGTCCGGAACATCGGCACAATGTTCAATCATCACAGGAACTGGTGTTTCATCCCAAATGATACACACGCCGTTATATCCGCCCATTTGAAATCATCAAACTTGAAGCATCTATGTATACTAGCACTTTATTTAGGAGTGTGTATAGATTTACGAAGGTAAACTATATCTAGACTACGTTATAATAAATGTCGGCTGCTTGTTATCGTAACCTAAATCTCAGATCTCATTTTTATTAGTTCTGAGAACATAAACGAGACCTGTATGAGATTGCACAATGCGATAATAAAATACTGATGTGTTTTGGCAAAGGAGCGGTACAGCCTGGCCGAGGGAACTTAGCTCAGCCAGCATACATCAGTGGCATTAATAACTGGCGTGATATCGAAAGTCCGAGGAAACATAGAGTACAAGAATACACATGTACTAATATATTTTCTTTGACTGACAGTTTGAGTAGTTATGCGGCCTACCCAAATGTCCTTACTTTGGTATTGTTCGTCAAAACGTTGGGCTCCTTACGTCTTAAGTTGAGCTAAACGATTGCTGACAAATGCTTGCACTGTCTGGACAGGTCCACTCAAATCTGTGTGCTTTTCTCATCAAGAAAGCACATCAGTCATTAACCTTCATGATCCTCGCATAATTTGACCAATACAATTGTATGGACTTTAAAAGAGACTTTGACCTCTGAGTTTGTTTCGGATGTTTCTTCTCAGAGTAGTCAGTTACGAAACACCGGCTCCATCGTTCGATTAAAATATAAAAAACAAAACATTGACGTGTAAAAGTGTTATGATATAACCTATTTACAAAATAAAGATCATTTTAATCATTTTTTAATCATTGGGGAAATGTTTGCACAACTGTCAAGCACCACAAGACGCTGCTTCCGAGACACGCTCGGCAGACGGGAGAGCAAGTCAATAAGTTCACAGTCGTGACCAATTCTAAAATGTATGTATTCAGAGTGGTGATGTATGATAATCGACTCGACACACGTTTGCCCTTACTTATAATCACTGTGTAAAGTTATGTCATGAATAAAGCATGTGTAACCATAAATTTTTTGACGTAAAAACCTGTCATAACTTTATGCAGCGATTATTAGTAAGACGCTTTATCTGCACGGCTTGTGCAAAATACTGTCCAGTTTCATTCAAAGGCAGTATTTGCTATTTGTGTAAGAATGTTGGTGTGCGGCGGCGTTACGATTCACGATTAATATCGCTGTGTTGTTAAGCGGTAAAAGTAATAAAAAATACATAGGCAGTGCCTTGATGAGTACTACATTATGCAACAAGAAACCGCGAGTAGGCCGTCTACAATATAGAGAACTTGTAGCTTAACTCTCCACTCAGACCTGTACATAACCACTTACTTAGAGCTCATCTAGACGCAGTATGCATGCACAATTCAGGTCCTCAAGGTCTCAACTTTTTCATTATCTATCTGCTATGAATTGCTAAGTGTGTAAAGTTGTTGTAAAACTGGTCAGGCCGAAGTTGGTGATGTAGAGTGCGATGCTAATAATAGCCGGAGCCGACTCACGACCTTTGACTGAGAGCCTGCGCTCACGCTGGACTTTACTGCGCGTTGTAGTCGCACTGATGCGCGGTGTGCGACACGTGTGCCGCACGTTCAAGGTAGCTGCCACCTCAACTCGCCGTCTACTTACACAGCTCTTATCTTTGCACAAAGTAAAATGACGCTGACAGATTTTAATCTCTTAATAATGTACACTACAGTGACAGGATTGACCTCGAAATAATTGGTTAAACAAAAACATTCAAATACTAATGCGGTTGTCGTATTTTCTGATACAATCGACACGAGTAAAACGAGTCAAAACGCCTGCGAAGAAATGAAGTTTCACGATACATCTTACAGGCGATATTGGCTCGGTTACCTGTTAACGAATACTTATCTATGGCATTAGCAGCGAGCGCACATGTGCGGCGCGATGATGTCACCGGCTGATAGCGCGGCCGCTAATAATGCCAAGGGCAACCGCGTCAGCGCGCTTCACATGACACACGCAACACTACTCCGCGCCGCAGCGCCGCGCGCGCACCACATCCACTACGGCGGTAGCCGCTGACTCTATATTACACAACGACCTTTACAATAAATACTATGGATGCCCCTTTCATTTCAATATACCTTTGAGTTTGATTTCCTAGTCAAAAAAAAAATCAATATTCCTAAGGACCTTCTGTTCGAACAATATGCTATGGCATACAACTTCAAGAAAATATTTTTTATTTTGCGTTTTATTTATCAGTAGTGGTTGACCTCTGATTCATTTTATTAGTCGCAAAGGTGCCCGCAGCTCTTAACGACTCAATTAATTTGATAAACTGGGTGCGGGCCTTATTTTACTGTCTTCATGTTGTGCCCTTAGTATTTACTGTCTTCGAGAAGTTAAGTAGAGCACGCGCGCGGCTAAACTTCAGCAAACTACATCGGCGAGTTAATGTTTTGATTACAAAAGCACATTATGTAAAGCGGAAGCGCCCGTAGCAGTACAGTACTACACGGCACTGCTTCACGTTTACGCGCGGTTCGGTGCGAGAATCGTACGTATTTTTACGGGCATCCGGCTAAATAACATCAGCGACAGAATTGGGTCACACACCAAATACTTGTTCGCTTTTAAACATACACCTACAGATAAGTCCTCTCGTGTTTCTATGAGAACTGCGGTTCTGTGCAGCACATACAACCGTAGAGTAACTTAATCGTGCCACACAAAGAACCATTACTGTAACAACTCGCGAAGAAACGGATCAATGTGATTAGCATCCGAGGCAACATTGTTTGTTTACTGTAAGGGTAATCTCTGCACAGTACTAAACGCTTATCACGAGTACGCGAAGTTAACGTTAATTGGAAACCAATTAGAATGGATAAAATGTGCTTGTTGTTAAATTAAATCAATATTATTTTATTAAGTAAAAAACGGAGCCGGCGCGCTCGTGCTGCTTGCACATCCTATTACGAATTCTCTCACTGATCAAAAACAACGTCATTGCAGTTTCAAGTGGAATTGGGCATTATCCTTTATCTAAAAAAAATAAAACCAAGTTTACGAAGTAACTATTAAGTAATCTGTGACCAAGTGCGAGAAAAATGAGCTCAATGGCGTACCATGACGAGCGAACAGTATTTATAGATGTGGCGTTATCATGTGCATAGCAGTAAGTCTTAACAATAAATACTACGCAAAGTGTGTTCGGGGAGCAATATTATGTTGATTTGTCCTACTTTCACGTCAAGACACGGCGAGACAGAGCCATTTCATTCAGTGGACTAGGAAGTCGCCGTGGACAATAACTGTGCAGTTATCGTCTACGGCCGAAATCACCAGAGAAAATACTAAAGTATTTTTACAACATGCAATAATAAGTGATTAGATAAATCACAGTTCAAAGTGTCAATGTCGTGCAAACAGACAGACTGAACATACAAAGAGTAACTAAGAGACAAATAAATAAAAAAGATTCTAGCGCCGCGCCGCCAACTAAAAATAGGTAATGGTGTGTCGTCGACGAGATCAATAATGTTCAATTAAAAACAACACGATGAACACAGACGGGCGACAACACGAGCAACACGACGCGCGACATGTTGCCGCCATGTGGCGCGCAGAGCTCACACGGTATACTTGTGTTCCGGAGTGACGCCCACATCACCACATGTGAGGGAAACATGAATAGGATATGTTTTGTTTTACAGTACCATTATTTACCGTTCTATTGTATTGTGGTTAGAGGTTGCAAATATTCGATAATTTTAATTTTCGAATATTCGAATATTTTATCAGCGCTATTCGAATTTTATTCGAATATTCGAATATTTAAAAAAAATAAAAAAACACAGAATATCAGCGTTTATTCCTTTAGGAACTATATTTTTATGCAGATAAGTAAACCTAGCACAATAATTATTTACTTATTCAACAAAATTTTAAAACAATTAAACATGAAAATGTGACGGCCACTAGTCGATATGCATTTAAGCGGAAGTTGAGGATCTATTTTCATAACAAATGAGCAGAGTTTTTTCACCATTTTCTTCCTTGTATATTTATATATTATATATCAAATATTTATATATTACGTACCTATATATATCTCTTCGATAAATTTGTATTTATATGTGTATATGTATTAAACTTATATTGTGTTAGCTTTAAGACTACCCACTTAATTATGTGTTTTAATTATTATTTTTTTGTTTGTTTTTCTGTAGATTTGTGTCCTTTTATTGTTATTAATAATGCACCTGCCATGTTTATATCTCACCAACTCTGGGTTGACTGGTAGAGAATGCCTAACGCATTAAGTCCGCCCTTGTACGCTTGTGCATGAAGTTTAAATAAATAAATAAAATAAATAAATTAATCAAAACAATTATATTTTTTATAAATAAATTTGAAAATTTCTCTTTCGCTAATAATAAAAACAAAATAAATGTCTCTCTCTTTTGTTAATAATAAAACAAAAAGTATCACATACATACGTAAATGTGTCGTAAAAACATTACAGTATTATTTTCATAACATGCAATATTACACTGAAAAATCAGATTCATCAATTATAATTCGGAAATAAATCAGATTTACCTATTATAACATTTGTAAACAAAATTTAACTCTTCTGTTAAAAATAAGAACAAAATAAACATCTCTCTCTCGCTCGTTAATAATAAAAAGAAAACCTATCACATGTCACTAAAAAATCAAAATTGTCAATATTAATTCGGAAAAAAATCAGATTTACATTATTATAAAATTCTTAAATTATTTTTAAAGTCGTTCTCTCTCCTTAATACTCGTAATAAAAACAAAATAAAAATATCTATAATCACTTCAAAAAAGACAATGCACCATTTTACACATAAATTTAACAACGTGTTCTGTAAGTGACAAATTGGCGTCGAGTCAAGCAGTGTTGCCAACAACAATTTTCAAGATCTATCAACATAGACTTTAAAACTGATATTTTTTTTGGTAATATTCGAATAAATATTTATTTACTATTCGAATATAAATTTAGAAAGAGTATTCGAATAATTCGAATATTCGAATATTCGATTGCAACCTCTAATTGTGGTTTAATGCATAAACATAATTTAAGTAATGCAGGAAATGTATCAATAGCTAAAGCATTTGCATAACATAACAATTAATAACAATCGCGGAATACGCGGTGTAACATTACTCAACAATATGTCAAGTGAATCCCCGAAGTACTAAAACGTACTGAAAACCTGATACTCGAGTGTTTTGTTGTCCTTCAATCCACACTCTAACCGGGGTGATCAAATTACATTGGAACAAAACATTATTGAATACAAACGGAAAAGAAATAAAAGCAAAGCGTTTTTGACCTGGATGAGTTGGCTCCCGCGACTTGTCGGCGCAAAAGCGTGCGACAGAGCGGCGCGACGCGGACGTGTCGCAGGGTCGACGACCGCGCCGCGACCGGGGGGCGTTGCAGACGGACGACTACACGCGATCATGCGGCAAAAATAGCCTGCATTTATGCCACATTTAATGTCATTATTTTCATTGAGACAAAACGTTTATGGAAATAAGCTGTATCTTAACCGTCTGATGAGTGAGACTACTCCTGGGAATCAAATAAAATAAACCACGCGGCATTGTGCAGACATTTAATTATGGGTATTAGGAGTGACAGATGATCAGTAATGATCGCTGCTGGATGATGGATGATCTCGCAGCTTTCTGTAATTAGATATCGCGTGTAGCGCCTGCATCGGTCTAGACACTCGAGACTAATGGACAGTGCGCCATTAGAAAATGTACAGAAAGCACAACGCTAGCAGTTCTATATTGTACACAGCTTTCTTAAAATCAAAAACCAAATACAACGATGTGTAGGATTTGTTGTTTTTTTTTTTGTGTCACCGTAAATGCGTGACTTGCCGCTCCCTTGAATACCACTTCATTTAGATTTTGCGGAAAACCATTCTGTTCTTAAGAGGAAAACAAAAGGGAGTTAATTTCATAACGCAAGTATTCACGGGAGGAAGTCTCTCTGGAATAACAACGTGCCTGACTGATCTGGCTGCAATGTGCCAGGAGCACAGGGGCTGCCAGGTGAAGCAGTGCGTGCATTATGGTGATGATGATTATGGTTGGAGTGATGTGTGGCGAGCAGTAAAAAAAGAGATTGTAGTACTAAGCCCATTGCACAAGCGGTAGACCACACTATGAGGCAAGAAAAAAAAGCTTTTTTTTTAATTTTTATTTCACCTAACTTTACTCTCTCTCTTCTTCTCACTTGTTTAGAACATGATATTTATAAGGCATGATATTGTAATATATGAGCGCAGGCTGCTAGGATCTTAGTCTAAGATCCCCCATACTCAGCCTTCCACAGGAGACTTGCACAAGACATAACAACTCAATCAATTTCCAAAGGACATCACGGTTACGTTTGGGTGCTCATTCGGTAGGAGTGTAGTATACCGGATGTGTAGCGAGTACGTTTCCGCGATGCAATGCGTCTAAATTATTAATAGATGAAAATTCATGCCGTGAGCGCGCGGACGGCACTTCCGACTGTTGCGATTCACTGCCGACTGCCTGGACTGTGCTAATGTGTTATATTATATCACGTTTGAGGGACGATTGCTTTGAAGACTGCATGTCATTGCCAACTTAACCGCAAATAGTAGGAAAAAATCAGTATGAAACGGAAAAACCGCAGAAACAACAAGCAATAAGCATTGAAACACGATATACCTATGAGCAAACTAAGATAGAGTTAAATAGGGTTCATTTATTGCAAACGTGAAATTATTTGTTCGCTCACACGTTTTAGGATTAGTACAGGACAAAAGCACAGACGTGCGAGGAGCTTTAGAAGGCGAATTACTGTCTGAAGCTTATATATCACCAGAAAGACGCAGCGCTTAGCAAATATTTCCCGTTTCTTACAATAAAATTGGCCAATTGGATTATCTACCAATTCAATTGGTTAGAGTTAGTTTATGATGGTAATTTTAATCATACTGAATTACTCATTCACGAAACTAACTTTTTGAATCAGGCTGTTAATGCGTATCGACAGCCAACATCGGATAGGTGTTGCGTAATCGTGCCACCAACACAAACATTAGTTCCTTCCATTACAATAGTGTAAAGACGCCACATATACATAATGTGCGATGTGTGAGCACGTACATACAGCACAGTCGATGTATATCCAGCCGTTCCTGTAATGTAATAAAGTAACGGTGCGCAGTCGCATGTGTTCAACATTGTATATTCATTGCATAACGCGGGACGCGCCGCGCATGGAGAGCGCGTGAGTCACGCGGGCAGCACCCATCACACGCCGACTTCTTCGACAACTATCATTGCTCAAGATAAAGCTGCTTATACGTACAATTTCATACGTCTATTAAAAACTATTTTTGGGAAAATAAACTTGCGCGACGGGTCATTAGTGCGAAAGACTTCGTGAGTGTCCTGGTGGTGGTACCACGAAACTCGAATTATTCTGGTGGTTAGCTGGTACTTGCCATGTTTTTAGGACGAGTAAACTCGAACGTGCTCAGCCTAAATAATAATTTTAATTCGATTGTACCTTTCTTCATCTATGAATCATCAATATCAATATCATCATCAAAAATCATCATCTAGCAAAACTAAAACATGAGCTAAGTAATGTATGTATCATATCCCTTGGCTCACTATTGGTAAAATAATGTTTATCACAAAATTATGTTGAACAATACCTAGAGCGGGTGCAACAGCTGTTATTAAACGATTCAATCACGTTTCATACTCAAATATCTGATGACTACTTCACAGGTAGTTATTATTAATATCTTCTATATCTCTCAGATTAAACCAATTTTATCATTTGTTATCAACGAAACACATCACTATCTAGAAAAAAAATATATACACAAACTGTGATGTTACAACATTAGTAGAGCTCCAGAATGAGAATATATCGATATAGGCCAGTCATTTAAGACATGTTAGGTCGCAATAAATTGCAAGGTCCTGATTTTTTGTGATGTTGTTAGGATAGATACCAATGGTGTAAATCTAGATTTGCAACCTCGAAAGACCTGTGCTAACTTCGTAGTGCTCGAAAAACCTCAAAATTTTCGAACTTTTTTCAGTTTTTGGCTTACAACTTCTAAAATATGCATTTTGCAGCAAAGTCATCTATGAAACTTTTAAATAAGACAAAATAAGCAACAAAATGAGTGTAACCCCAGCTCTGTATGTTTAATAGATCTCAAGATATGACATTTCGAAAATGGGCAATTTTTCCCAAATTTTATCAATTTTGTAGTTGGCTAGATTTTAGATCGAAATACTGTCTAAAATACTCATCCTACAAGGAAAGTCAATAGAAGTTAAGTTGTAGAGCAGTTATTTAGCTTTAATTTAAATGTAAAAGGAACTGTTCAGGACCAATAGTTCTCATATTATGAGGTAAATAAGGAAATCAGATTTTTTTCAAAATTTCTCTAGTAATATAAATATTACTTTAATTTTTAATAAAATAAAACAGACAATTCAGTAAAAACTGTTTATTGAATAGAATAAAATTTAAAACTATATATAAGTATATGTATAAATTATATATATGTATATATATATATATATAGAATAATAATTAATATTCATTGATTCTTTTATTTTAAGTATGAAAACCATAACTTCAACTTTAGTTAATTGTTTATTTGTTATGTATCTGTGGAGGCTTGTCATTAGCAACATCATTATACATTTTTGTTACATATTATTATATTATTAGTCTGTAAGTCTTCTTAAAACTAATAAATTAAAAAATAAATAAGATAAAATAATATATATATACCTAGTCAAGTCATAAATTCTGTTAAAAACTTTTAATGTAATTAACGATATAATTTTTGATAATTAATTGAAAATTATATATAAAATGAAAGATAATTAAATGTACAATACAAATTTATTTACATTATTCGAAATGCCCCCCTCCATTTTTAATACATGCCCTTAATTGACGCGGCCAGTCATCGATCGCAGCACGCACCACATTCATATCTATTTCTGCCGCTGCTTTAACCAGAGATACTCAGAGAGACTCCAAATTCCTATGAGGTTTAGCGCAGACTTTGTCCTCCAAATATTGCCATATCTTGTAGTCCAGGGGGTTTAAATCTGGACTAGAAGAGGGCCAGTCTTCATGCCCGATGAAGTCAATTCCATGGGCGGTCAACCAGTTTTGCGTGCTTCGTGCCCTATGAGCTGGTGCAGAATCTTGTCAGAATATCCAATGTCAGTTTTTGAACATTGCTTGAGAAAGAGGTTCGACTAAATTTGAAAGGACGGTATTTTGGTACACAACGGCACTGGTTTTCACACCTTTTTCACAGAAAAACACCTCAGTTAAGCCTGAATATGAGACTCCAAGCCAAACCATGAGTGAGGAAGGATAATGCCCACGCTGGACCCTCGGAATACGCGCGCTCGATTCTTCTCTGCTGTGGGCATACACCTAATCATTTTCTTTCTTATAACTTTCTTCAACGGTAATTTTTTTTTTCATCTGAAAATAAAATTTCGCGATGTTTATTCCAGCGTACCGCCGTAACAAAGCGCGGGATCTTCCCAGCCTAATTTTTTTCAAACGCTCGTTCAAAAAATGACCAGCTTTTTACGATAAGCTCGTAGTCCCAGGTCTTCGTTTAACACTCTTCTAACCGTGGTTCTGCTTAGCCCCATCTCAAGAGCTAAGATTTTTTGTTTACGCGAGGGAATCGTTGAATTCGCGCCTTCACTGCTTTGATGACCGCTGGTGTCCTAACTGTACGAGGTCGGCCGCTTCTCTCACGATCTTTGAAGCTTGAATCTTCAATGTATCGTTTGATAGTGCGATAAACAAACCGTAGTGTTATTGTCAACTTTTGCAGAATTTTGAAAATCTCTATTGGCGCGTAACCATAGCAGTGCAACCAGTGCAACGCGATAACTGCGACTCTATCTTCCTTCTTCGACCACTCTATATTTAAAAATGAATAAAAATTCATTTCTTTTTTATTTTCGGCAAGTACAAATATTCTATTTTTAAAATTAGTCAAAGTATATATCTGGCCCGTACTCGAAAGTTAAAATAACAAGGCTTTGACAGAACTTATGACGCCATCAATCATACTTACTTATACTTAATATAAAGAGAAAAGATTTGTTTATTCTTTTGTTTGTTTTGTAATGGATAAACTTAAAAACTACGGAGCCGATTTCAAAAATTCTTTCCTCTGGATAGGTATGTTATCCGTGAGTAACATAGGCTATGTACGTACCACGGATGAAGCCGGGGAGGACTGCTAGTATTGTAAATTCCATTCAACAATGAATAAGAAAAAATAACTATTTCTTCCGAAATTCGATTTCCTTTTTATTTTATTAGTTTTAAGAAGGCTTACAGACTAATAATATAATAATAGGTAACAAAAATATATAATGATGTTGCTAATGACAGGCCTCCACAGATACATAACAAATAAACAATTAACTAAAGTTGAAGTTATGGTTTTTATACTTAAAATAAAAGAATCAACGAATATTAATTATTATTCTATATATATATATATATATATATATAATTTATATATATACATAGTTTTAAATTTTATTTTATTCAATAAACAGTTTTTACTGAATTGTCTGTTTTATTTCATTAAGAATTAAAGTAATATTTATATTACTAGAGAAATTTCGAAAAAAATCTGATTTCCTTATTTACCTCATAATATGAGAACTATTGGTCCTGAACAGTTCCTTTTACATTTAAATTAAAGCTAAATAACTGCTCTACAACTTAACTTCTATTGACTTTCCTTGTAGGATGAGTATTTTAGACAGTATTTCGATCTAAAGTCTAGCCAACTACAAATTTGATAAAATTTCGGAAAAATTGCCCATTTTCGAAATGTCATATCTTGAGATCTATTAAACATACAGAGCTGGGGTTACACTCATTTTGTTGCTTATTTTGTCTTATTTAAAAGTTTCATAGATGACTTTGCTGCAAAATGCATATTTTAGAAGTTGTAAGCCAAAAACTGAAAAAAGTTCGAAAATTTCGAGGTTTTTCGAGCACTACGAAGTTAGCACAGGTCTTTCGAGGTTGCAAATCTAGATTTACACCATTGGTATCTATCCTAACAACATCACAAAAAATCAGAACCTTGCAATTTATTGCGACCTAACGCGATTTTTATGTCTTAGATGACTGGCCTAATAGTGGGTGAGGCCGGCTGTAGTAGTGCTGTGTTCAATGACTCGCCCGTGCCCGCCGACACTATCGGTACATCAGGAAATTAGTGAGCGCGTCACGTGACGCGTGCGCCACTCCGCAGCCAACACAGAAGGCCTGAAGGGCAGTATCTGAAAGTAGACGCGGACTACCATCCAGTGTCTGTGACTATAATTCGAAAAACACTGCGGTTAGTTCACTAAATGCATCTCAGTCTCTGCTACTGAATCAGTAGATCGGTAGTACAGATCCACCACACGTTAAGGATAGAAGGAACTCCAGTTCAGAAGTTAGGGCCTTCAGTGTGTGCACATACTGTATGTGTTATGTGTGCATACCACAACAGACGTATATTGTGTGCCGCAGCATTGTGTCGCCGACTTCCATTAATCAACGCAAAGCAAAGCGAACGCATAAAAGGTTTTCCTACTATGACCAAAAATCCGCTCCATACGGTAAGTGTTCGAGATCAAGTGCCATCATTACGTTGCCACTATAATTGCCAAAAATGTCATATTGAGCTCACCTCAAGTTCACTTCATCTAAATTCACCTGGGGAGGTTTTTATTATTTACGGTTTTATTTACAGAAAGGCGAAAGGTAAGTGCAGCACATTTAGTAAGTAGTTAGTTCATGAGTACTAATAATGACCCCATTGCATTTAATTAGCCAGAGACAAGTATTTGGGACAAGACAGTTGAGTGAACAAAGAGCATTGGAGCACAAGAACAAAGTGGTGCGGAGCCCGCGGCGCTTGACCGAGTGCCGGCGGCCCGCGCCCAGTCATTAGCGCGACACGGTGAGCATCGTGTGCCGAGCTCTGCCGCACCTACTACACTAACCCCACGACAATACACGAGCGCGAGGAAATAATCAACATCGAGCTCTATACTCAGGAATCGAGAGTGCACGGACTCTCCTAAAGATAATAATGTTTCTACTAGCTAGCATGTCTTATGTAGAATCTGGTAAGTATAGATATGTATCACTAGTTCGAACCTTCGAACACATGACTCATTCAGGGGAAATCTTGAAGCGGCCGCAGAGATAACGCGGACGTTTCTTGTCCGTGTTTCCTTATGAAGTACTTACTGTCACCGAGCCAGGCCTTTGTACAAATAGTTACATGATTTAAATAATGTAGGTAACTTGAAATAAGAACTGATAAAAAATACTTTGCCGAACTTCCTTTGAAATCAACAAACAGATGAGGGGTAAATATAAGGGCACCATGATGATGAATATCAAGGTAGCGAGCGTGACTGCGGTCCTGGTACTCCCAGAATTCAATTAGCAAACTTTTACCAAATCACATTTAAAATTCTGCTTCTATGAAATTAGTATTGAGGCCTGCACTAACATCAGTATAAGCCCGCAAGGCGCGCGCCGACTACACTCACACGCGGGCTAGTGACAGTGCTCCACAGCGTTACGTAACGGCGACCGGTCCAATTGACCCGGATGACGCAGCCCCGGGTAACACTACTTCGTACATAATGTTCACAGCATATTGCTACTGTATACGCTATGTCACTACTGCATAGAGCTCCGCACACGTGTGTTTTGACTATAGGTCGCAGCGTGCGGAGTTCTTAACAGTATTTTAGTAAGAAAGCATTAAAAGAGCTAATGATGAACTAAAAGTCGCCGCCGAAGCGTGCATTTCTTGCTTTTCTTCTGAACGGAATCAACGGAATGCTCTCTGTTTTGATGAGAATATAAATGACAGCGTTCAATCCATAGAAACAATTAAAACTGCTACATCATAATAATGAACGTTTATTTTGTTTAAACGAGCGGCAAACTGTTTTATTCTAAAAGCAAAACAAGTTGTTAAAAATAGACGGGAAAGGTCATCCGCGCAGGTTAGTAGAGTTCATCTTCAAACGGAGAGTTTATCGCGCAGTGGGCTGCTCGGCGAGAACTGAGGACACAGCGGATTACGCTGTACACGGAAATATGTCATCAAAGCAGAACCCAGGGCGGCGCCGCTAGGGCTGCCAAGGGAACATTCACAAGCTTTCACGGGTTCCAAATTGAAAATTTTCGCCAATAACGTTGTCCAAGTGAATAAAAGTAGATATCGAACAGATAAAAGATTAAACGAGTAAGTAAAAGTTCCATCTACAAATATTTATTATAATCACTTTGAGGATGTGTATCTATCAACCCTACACGGGTTAGGTCTGGGCGATTGATCTTTGCGCCGGATCAAAGCGCAGCTCGAAAAAAAACTTATCAAAACCATTCATCAGATACAGCATAATTAACACGCCCGCCGGAAAATGACAGTGTTTCAATAAAATATCCAAGCAAACGTCCTACTTGAATACACAGGATTGTGTGGCAACCGGGAATTCGGGACGAACCATGACAATTGGTTTGTCTGCATACCAAATCCACTCCCGCACCTCAACTACTCAACGGTTTACTAGTGATTGAATAACAAACGTACTCACCAACTTTCACGTCTATATTACATATCAAATTGTAGCGAAGTTAAAAAAATACATACAGTAAGTACGCTTGCTAGATGTCAATAACGGAATAGAGTTTCGACTGCGAATTTTAATGACTTCTTTGCACCACTTTGGGTGTAACTGTGTAAGTAATGAAATGTCGACAGCGTAATACGTAATACCTAATCGTGCTTGTTAGTTGGCTGCATTGCTGGGTTCATTTTAGGGGTAATTTACAAAAGGTACCGAAATTACATTCAACTAAGAATATCTGGGATATTGTTAAATATCAATATGTATTATTGCCACGAGGGTCATATAATACAACCAGACGAGTTAGAGTTCCGGCCTTTATGGCGTGACTTTACGAGGCGTGTATTTAGAGGGAAATGATATTCCCGCAGTGTGGTGCGGGCGGGTTACGTAACACGCGCAATTGAGACGGACACCCGCTCTCGTTAGTTCCTTCACTGTCCTTGTTAGAGCACGGAGGCACGAAGGCTACGTGCTTCCGAATATTACTTTTACGCAGGGACTTTATGCTTCGCCATGGAATATGCGAATATATAAAAAAAAACATTTTTGATAGGTATTCTGAGCAATCTGCGCGCATCTTTGTAATTTTACCACTAAGGATATTTTTATGTTTTCCAAAAATGTATTGCACTTTTCTGTTTGTTTCACACTTTCAGCTCCTAATATGTATTTGTATTTCTGTATGTCTGGAACCTTCCGCTCTCACCCTCACGTCTCACGTCGGCCACATAACATAGCTAATGAAGTAATGAAGCAAACACTCCGCTAATGTGTCCATTAGCGACACAACACCGCTGTCCATACTATCTCATTTGACTGCTACCAGCCTGGTACTTGAGAATGTTTACTACGTTTGTTGTTGAGAGTTTAAACGCAGTTGAGGTGATAAAGCAATTATTATTAACATTAATTAATTGCATTCCACATCGCAGCGTGGTCGAAAGAATTACATTAATTGCAAGTTAGAGTCGGAGGCACTTGATGGTTGCGTGTTGCGACCACGTGCAATGTAAATACTTACATATTACATACATAGCTCAACAACTATTCAGGAAAAACTAAGTAAAACTAATGAAGTCTGGTTAAAAGCTTGAAAATCAAAAGGCGCAATACCAAGAACACCAAAGGAAGGTGTTGCGTTTTGAGTTAAGTGCTCAAGTATTAAAAAAAAAAATATTTTGCTAGGTACTGAGATGTGACAATGTGATTCCGATCTGTTCCCACGATAAAATGTCAAGTAGTGCGACAAGTGCGTGTCACGTGGTCGCTGAGCCATCTCCTCTCTCCGCGGGGAAGTGCGCGAATCAACGCAATTGAAGGAAGAATCGACCTCGGCAACCAGTTAGAGACTAAGCGCAGGGGCCGGGTTCCACTCCGACAGTCGAAACAATTCGCGCACAAGGTCGCTCAATCATTATGTCTGAATGAATGAATAAGTCCCAGTTTTCGGTACGGGTTGGTAACGAGCGGGGCCAGCTACTCGGCAGACGTCGATGGTTTATGTGAAAAATTAGCGCCCAAACAAAACATCCGTTATCGAAATACTGCGCTCTAGTCGGGCGGCGCGCGCCCGCCTCATCAGCTCAGTCCGAAGTAAACAAGCCGTCTTTCACGTCGCGTGCACTATTCACCATATTATTTATTCGTGCACGCATCACTTCGCAGTAAGCTTAATTTAAACATTGCAGCGAACGCGAAGGCTCTCGAATGCAAACAGCGAGCTGGTCACACTCGCACCTGGCAGACGGGCGTGCCGCACCGACGTGACTCGTTACATACAACACTTGGGAGAGTACATGGCATGCGCGAGTGGACGACAATTTAACAAGTATAATGTATCGCAGTGGCGCTAAACGTAACCTCAATACGTAAGTAGTAAAATCATTTGACATCGTCTTTGACGCGGCATTTAATTGACCAGCGAGGTCGTTAATGTCGCTTGTGTCACATAAAATGACGACTCTCTCGAAACTAATAATGTCCGCATATTTTTCAATGCCATCTTTTACGATTTCATTTGTGGAATCATATGAATGCTCATGACTGGCTGGATTGATAGCACGCAGTGCGCACGAGCCTCTCAATGTCACCTAAATGCACATGCTACCTAATTATTATGTTAAAATAAGAGAGCCATTTAGTAAAGTATTTACTATTTATGAAAGTGTATGTGCAGCTCCACAACAAATTTTTCCACACGGTCAAGTCGCAGGCAAAAGCTACTTGAATATTGAAATTAAATGGACAGCCAACAAAAATAACAATAAAAATGGCATCATGATGTAGTTGTAGAATTCATTCCGAGATTTCAATACACTGCCTTGTGATCAGTTTCGTCTCAATACTGGAGTGTCAGCAATTCCGTGAGAGAATTCCAGAGAATTTAGTTGTTTCTAGAGAATTAAATTTTCTTTGGGGTTTCCCAATAAATAATAGAATTTGCTTTCTATCAATATTGGCGGCTGTACACTTTTAGACGCGTCAAGTCTTGTCTTGAGGTCTCGCCCGAGAAGCGAGTGTTTACCATGTTCACTTCGTTTATTCACTCGCTGAGTCGCTGTGCACTGAAGTAGGTACATAGGAAGGAATGTACCTACGTCAATGCTCTCGGCGTTCCTTACTAAAAGTGCCAAAACTCTTTGACTTGGGCGCAAAACACCGACACGAGAGCGAGAACGAACGAATAAGTCATTCCAGAATGAGATAAGAATGAGGCATTCCAAAGCGACCCCAGAGACATGTTCACTAGCAGAATTACTGCTCCTGGGGCCCTAGTCTGCTGTTACAATCGTGTCTCAACTCAATGACCAGTCATCGGCCGGATATTTGCCAAACTTTGACAGTTTTTGTATGGAAAATGTGTCAAAAGTCTATCATTGAGATACGATTGTAATGACAGACTAGGGCCCCTGGTCCATTGTGGCTAACAATTTTTGGAATAACCTAGATCTTTTGAGACCTCTTATTAACATCTACTGATTAATAAGATAGACAATGACCGGTAACAGTTTTCAATGAGCATCCGACCATAAGCGATAATAGCGAGAAAATGTATGATTTTTTGAAATTGGGAAAAGGCAATTTTCCAGCATTTAACAATGAGTTGGATAGATAGTAGAGTAAGCGGGCGACAAGATGGGACAACAAGGTGAGCAGCGAGCACATCGGTGCACTTGACGACGAGCACGGCGGCACTGAACCACTTGGAGTGCGGCGACGTGACGCGCCCGGCGCCGCTCACCTTGACCTTGAGATGTGGAGTTTTCAGCGCGGGCTCCAACCGCTCCTCACGTTCTATAAACAACACGGATTTCTCGAAAAATTACCTTAAGCCATGACGTCTCAGATTAGTAAACAGAAGGCAGATAGATAGCGCGGAACACCGCGAGTGAGGTCAACAAAGCAAATACAAAACCAAAAGCGAATACAATCTCGAGTCAGTACGGCACGAAGCGTCGAGCCGTAAACATGTCACAGAAAATATTCTTATTTTCGAGAATGATGCCGTCTTTTGTTTTTAAACATTGCAAAAATTGTTCCCTAAATCAAAAAAAAGAAGATGGAGTACCTTTTTATAGATTAATATGGTTATTTTTGCCTTTTTGGATGTTATTTTATTTGGAACACAAAACCTCAACAGAAATCTGTCGTGTTGCTATTTTATTGTGAAAAAATTTACCCCTAAGTTGGGAAATATGTATTGGACACAGGATTATCGATCTACAAGAATATTTATTTCGAGTGTTTTTTTCTTTTTGGTTGGTATGTTTGTATCATGTGTGTGTACTTATCTTGTATGTGTCAAAAGTCTTCGTTAATATAACTAGTAAATGTTTTGTCTCTAACTAAAATTATGTACTTACACCAGTCGATTCACCAACATAAAGTAAATAATTATAGTAAAAAACAGTGAACAGAAAAAGATGACTTAACTAATATTTTATATTCTGTCCTTTTCTTTAAGAAATGGAAAGAGACAAATGCATTTAGCTTAAATTTAGTAGTTTGTGAATAAGAGAATAAATTAGCGCGTTCAAGTTTCAAACAAACAAACTTTTTAGCTTTATAAAATTGTTATACACCTAAGCACTTTATTATTTATATCCCTAAGTTGTTCCATAATTTTAAACACAATAAATCAATTATTATTTTGTACTATCTGCCCGCTTCCAGCTTAGCCAGGGTGCATTTTTTTAGCAATGTTGTCATACCAACATTGTCCTGACAATTACAAACACAACAAAGTAGATTCACCTAATTAGGCGTAGCAGTTCTTATGCTACACGCGTACCTACATACTTTTTTTACGTAAATTCATGAATTGATTTTAATTAATATAGACAGATAAGAATGAAATATTACGGGTAATTTTTCATCATCCTGGCAACTGGAACGCACACAGAGACGACGTGTTCTTACAGCGCAGTCACGTGGCACTCACGCACACATGTCTCGACATTCGCCGCACTCTTAATGTTCCGCGCTGTCTATCTGCCTACTGTTTTATAATCTGAGCATGACGTGTTCACTTTGTCCTCAGGCGAGGCCTCATAAACAGCACGTGGAAATTATACTCAGCGAATTGTATAAATTATAATTGTGTAAGTACAGTTTTTACATATTACTGCCATTTGTTTTTGTTGGACACTTGAGTCATTCAAACAAATGCTGATGTCCGAAACAATTCAACTGATACTTATCACGATATTACTGTCATCATTATAGTAGGAAAAGCGAGATGGAATTCGCTGGCCAACTGAGACAGAAGATAGAGCCGTATCAAAATAGAAACAATATGGTGAATATACAAGAAGCACATTAACATTCTTAGCGCAGAACATTATTTGTATTCTGAGCATGAATTGTTTGTCTATTATTCCACTGTAGTATTTTTTCCACAACACAATAATACTCTTCGCATTATCTACAACTGGTTCGATGACACATCTATAGATCACGTGTTGATTTTCCAAGTTTTTCTTAAAAATGTACGCACATAAAGAAAGCGTAAGTAGAAACATGCAACTAAAAATAAATTATTCATTGTACCGTAATGCATAGTAAGCCTGACAGACGTGTGGAAGGAATGAGTAGCAACGCAGTCGTCACTGTCGCACAGCAATAAATATAAAGTAACAGTCCCCCACAGCCGCGCGTGAAACCGTTCCGGATCTCCAAACGGAAGAGATCCTTGCCCTTCGAGCTGCTCTATAAATACATGCGTAGTGGGCGATTAGTGATCATGAACAGCTGGTATACACCGAATGTGTCCGGCGAGCTGCATCTGCGGTTGATTCTTTAAATACAGCTATACCTGTTTTCATCACCATGTATAACTACAGAACCACTCAGACACGATCCCCAACAGCCGCAAGGACGTTTGAACAAACATTCAATATCACACTTTTACAGGGGAAAGTATAGGTATGTCTGTAGAATTTGTATTAAGCCGCAAAACTCAAGATATCTAAGGCTTAGAGAATAAATCAAGTTATTGTGATAAAAACACATAATTACATGGTTTCCGTGCTAGTGGAGTAGCACACAATGATAATTAGCTAATCGTCAGTATTTGCGTGCCTTCTAAGTGTTTAAGTCAAGCTAATTACACCAGGCGGTAGCACAAGTTCGGCGGCCACTTAGTAGCGAGTGAACTACCGCGTACTGATTCCTAGGCTCCTGCAACACAAGGCACTTGCCAATGCGTCAATCAACACACATTTTATTAACATGTGAAATGATAAACAATGACCGGTAATTAAATTTGTGCATCTATATCCACTGGAACGATTGGAACACATCAACGTTGAAGGTGTTTCTCTATGAGCTGACGCCAACTAAGTGCGGTAACTGTAAGCGGTACATATGGAAGTGTGCCATAGCAGCTCGCCGGGAACCAGCGAAAAAAGGGGTAGTTTCATTTGACCAGTTGGTCTAAATCCATTTAGGGTACTGTATAAGTTTGCAATGCAATCTATGTATACGAAAACAAGCGGCACGTTTGTAGGAGGTCAGCCGCCGATAGTGGTGTCGCCAGCGCTTGTGCAACTGACTGACAGTTCAATGTCGCCGGCGTTATCTCTGCGAGCCACTGATATAGAGCTCCAAATCTTACGCGATGCCGAATGTGAACAACGCTCAAGTTAGAAGGGCAGCAGTTAACAAACTGTAACATTGCCCAGTATAAAACTCCTCACATCAATGTGGAGTCATTGGCCGTTGGTGCCCAAGAATATAAACACATTCTCTAGTTTTCTTAGACGCCTCTCGCAGGCCAATATATTGGCACGTGGTGAAGCTTGAAATATTCTCAACGTGCGTAATGTAAACACTACAGTACATTGCTCGTTTGCTCGTACATCACGAGTTCTGAATGACAGGATTGAGGATATTATTGGATGTTGGGCAGATGGAGAGAGCAGTCGACAGCCGGCCACTCCTGCACAACGCAGACATGTGAATGGTACGCTGGCTTCCAAACAACTTAATGATTGCGTTTGGCAACTAGTGGAAGCCATTACAACATTAATGACATAGATTTTACATTGTATTGAATAGGTATATAAAATAATTATATTTTCATTACCGGCTGATTACAGCGTTCTTCACGTAAGATCCGGTTGAAAGTGTGATGAACATTGTAAACACGACTCAGCCCTATTATTAGTTGAATTATGCACGGCTAGAGAAATAATAGGCAATTTGCTTGTGATGCAAGTGCCAATACAAATTACACAGTTGATATCATTCATAATACTTACAGTTTTATTAATATAGGATCTATTAAAAATCCATTTTGGTTTACTTCATTTGAAATAGCAAAACAGCATCGGAATAAAAGAAAGCAGAAGACACTAAGATTGAATCCTTTCAGTAAAATTATATCTAAATGATAACAGAAGTCTGCTACCGTGCCATCTCTGACTCTGACTGTCAGCGATTAATTCCTAACTTCGAGTACAATGTTTCGCTGCTAATAGAGCGCCGGTGACACTGACTTGGTATTAAATAGATAACGCCGTAAAATCCCAATTTAGCCTCACTCTCCCTCCCATCTTTTGAGTGTTCCTAAAAGAACCGAGTGTACCACTTATCTTCGTGTACAACGTGGTCGATACTATTGCTGCTAAGTCTCCAAATAAATCAAATCGAGTACGAGACGATGACATCACAATAGTTATGAATGTCACCTTGTCGTGAGAAGTGAACCGGCATCACAGCTAATAGCTCTATAAACGGCGTGTAAGGCAGGCTGCACTGAACACTGATCACCCTGACATTCACTGTAGCGATATTCATATGGAAATTAATGATTGCTGTTGTCACGTCAGTAAACCCTTACTTCCAGAAAATAATGTTATAGTAATCTAAATAGTAAACTTGAATGAACCGAATTATGCGCATTAGGCAGATGTACTACAGTCAAAAGCACAGCATCTACCTTGTATTCAAATTCTTTAGTACACTGACAATAAAAAGATAAAATATACAAATGTATACGTATGACATCAGACGAACAACAATTGTGCAATATCCACAGAAGGACAAATAACGACGGATGTTGTAAACGAGAGTTGTAATGAATAACATAACGCAACAGGTTAATTGGGCCAAAATAATAAGCATTATGTACACGGCAGAAACAGATCGTTTTCGAAAGCACCGGAGCGCACGGCGCGGGTGCCGTGATGCGATAAATATCCCGAGATACATAACACACGCCGATCATTAACGTTCGATATTACACAAACAGCAGTTCATTCGCTCGTGCTCTAAACTAAATCACTTCTAGTTTTAGTAGAGTTAAAATCGGCTAAAGTCGTAACTACAATATCTCTATGACTGTTGACTCCTACAAAGTCTTTGTGCCAAAGTACACAAACAAAAACGTTACCTACTCACTTCATGAAGTAACTACTTACAATTCACTTGAAAATAATACACAAATACCAAATAACGTTAATAAAACAGGCCACAGTTTAATATACGCATACATCCTGACTTAAAAAAACAAACGATTATATTACAATAACTAATGAAATGCAGTAGTCAAGTAAAACGACGAAGCTATAAGTAGCGCTACGCAGAACTGAGTAACGAAAACTGCAAATAATTCATGTACAGTGTACAGGAAACGAACGAGTCGACAAGAAAGCTGTTTCGCTGTAAACTGTCCAAATAAGTAGCGGCAGGAATACGGACAGGCAATCAATGGCCCCGGTGGACTCAGGAGTAATTTCTCTCCGGTGAGTTAAGAGCAGTTGTAGCTCATTGAAATGCAGGCGAAATCGTGACGGCCCCAGACTTTTGTATGCTAAGCGGTGGCTACATAAATCTCATTGAAATCGACGCGTTCGATGACGTGGTCACGCCTCAACTCTGTGCTGTTTCAACAAATAACACTGAATTCATAAAATTATGTAAAATTGTAAACGTCTGCAAGCAATTGATTGACAACCATTCAGTGCAAATACTGCTGTGTTATTTGAAGGTATCAGGAAGATTTGTTACAGTGGATATCATTTATTTCAGCATTAAGAGTTTACCGAAAATCATCTACATTCACATAATTAATAGATTTAATAGATCATGCTGATTGTGAAAGAATCTAAAATAAATTATTGAATAAACATTCCAAGAAATCCGTGAAGTGAGAGAGTGCCAAAATGTCACCGCAACCAACACAAGCGTGGCATGATATTTTAAGAAACTCGATCTCCAAGAATATAAAGGTAAACGACATGAAGGCGACGCCACCGGTGGGATACAAAACAATCTCACACAAATTCTCCAAAATAAATCAATGAAAGAAGTAGAATTATTTAAATCAATGAGTTACGCAAATCAATAGCAAATTGTATTAAGTAACATGAATAACGGCAGCTATATAAACGTCCGTGAGAATAAAAGCTAAATCTTTGTTTATTCAAAACCAGTTTGAGCGATTCGCAACGCGGATCAATTTGGACGCGGACATTAACTATTAAATATGGATGATTGCGTCTGCGATTTAGCACTCGCAGTAAACCGTGAGTGCTTATTTTAAAAGCTAAAGAAGAATGCTGAAAGTATTTGTCTAAGAAATCAGCAGCGTCAATCTGTATTAATAATACTGAGTAATCAGTGACAAATATTTGATAAATGACGTCAATCAAGGTCAAGCTCTAATGATGTAACCGCAATAACAATAGACTTGGATGAATGTGTACGTTTTTAATAACCAACTCAATTACTGGTGGGTTGACGTCTAAAGCAGCTCGCGATAGACTTCTAGTCGAGATGACATCATGATAACGTGGCTCAGAGATAAGGCTGGACCTTCATACAATATACTACATACAATCTATGTTATGATATTAATAAGTACTATTTATAAGCTAACCTCTCTTCGTTTGCTTCTCTCGTTCCTTTTCCTTTTCTCTCGCCTTTTTGTCTCTCTTCTCTTTCTCTTGTTTCTCCTTCTCCAGGCGCTTCATTTCCTTCTTAATTTCCTTCTCGCTCTTCTTAGACTTGGTGTCGTCTATTTTCTCGGACAGGATGAAAGTCCCCGTCTGGACCTTCGTGTCCACTTCTTCTTTCGGCCTCATCGTGTAACACTTCGCGACACTATCAACTCACACAAGGATAATGTAATTATAACAACAAAATCCCCTGTAAATGCACTCTCTAAGAATTTATCTCGACGTTTCGTTAGCGTGAAGAATTTCAATTCGGCACAGAGCGAGCGCGCGGCGACCGTCAGACGCTTTATCGTACACGTAGCTACGACCAATATTCGCTATTGGCGAAACGGTATCGAAATTATCACTGCCACTCTTGAACGATTTCAAAAGCAAAGTACGCGATGATACGCAGATCGATCGCGGGCGACGCGGTGCGGAGTGGCCGAAACGCGCAAAGCACCGACCGTGACTGAGCGTGCGCGAGCACTGCGCCCCCCTGGCCTCGGCACTGACGCTGACGGGCGCGACGCCGGCGCACCGCGCGCCATGCGCCCGCGACGCGTGCCTCAAACTCTATAAATAAACTCTCACTTCCTATATAGCATAGAATCGGAAGGCGATTTATGGCTGTCGAGCCCATGAAAGCATTTCGAAGCCGATGACTAACACCAAAACCGATTACAATCACGTTTTTGTTCAAATGTTTACATTCGATAGTTTCAAAGACAATATGCAAAGTTGGCGACAGGCGGCTACAAGATTGTATGTCCGCATTGTCTTTAAACCCGATTATATTTTGAGCCGTTGTTCCAGTTCTAGATGTTTATTCTGCGGATATAAATTTATATGAGTTTTTGTCAACTAATAGATGGTCCTACTAAACAGTGTAAAGTCGTCCAGCCGAAGGTAAAATTACTCTGATCATGTCTCTAGCCCTTCCCAACTACATTGGCGTCGGATTACCAGTCGGGATACAGTCTTTTAGACGAAGCGACTGCCTATCTGACCTCTACCCACTTTCTGGACTACCTATACCCCTTGGTTAGACTGGTCAGACTTTCTGACTTCTTGCATCCCGTAACGACTGTCTAAAATCTCCGAATGACAACCGGGACCAACGGCCTATGTGCTTTCCGAGGCACGAGATGTCAGTGATGTCCAAGATAAACTTTAGAAAACATTTATAAATTGAAAAAGACACATTGATTTTTGCCCGGATTCGTACTCACAACCTCTTACATGCGAGGCGAGGTGCCTTAACCACTAGCCCATCACGATGACCATGACAACGGTAAACTGAGTCTAAAGGTGAACGCAGACTTGGCCGCACCGCACGCGCCGCAGTCCCCGCAGTCATCGCATTTTCTTTGTTGTCGTTTCAGGGTCTGCGGCAACTGCGACGCGGGTAGGTGTGCGAGGTGGCATAGAACTTCATATAAAGAATTCGAATGCGAAGACTGCGGCGCGTGCGGTGCGGCCAAGTCTGCGTTCACCTTAAAAGTCAAAAACCAAAGTGACCACTCTCTGCAAAAAAGTTTTAAAATGTCTTAACCTGACTCCATTACATAACTTGGGAGCGTTGGCCGACAAATAAAAACAATCGATGTAAGAAACGGTTTCTATACTACGAAAGATGCGACATGTTTGGAGGCACGTGAAAAGGCTTGAGAACTACGCTCATCAAATCGCAATCGCAAATCGATGAAGCTAAAATGATTTTCAAAGCCACAAGGTCGTGGTCGTGATAAGCTAATCCGAGTTTTGTTTATCTATACGAAATTCCGGCTCCAAAATTAGTATGTAATAACAATAAGTATTAACGTAATTAATCAATTTGCTTCACGGCCACTGCCAAATATTTGTTTAGCAAGAAAGTTAAATGCCTGCATAAGCATCTGCGCTCACAATATTACATTGAAATAAAGTGCATTGAAGAGAAGAGCTTGTTTTAATTAGTAAGGAGGCAGTGTAGAGTCATCAGCAAGGTGATAGCAATGCAAGCCGGGGTGAACCGTGTTTTTCGGATCGGTTCCTAGCACACGGAGCGTGTCGGGCAGCGCCTGGGCCCGCGGTGCGCGGCCGCAGTCCGCCGAGAAAGCGGCCCGAGCCCGACACTGTTCCGGAAGAATAGATTAGTCAGTGTAAAGCTCCACTGTAGGCGGCGCACCTACCTACATCCTTTATATATAATCGGATAATTAGATACACAGGTTTTCTTGTAACTCGACGTTTTGCCGGCAGGACAAAACATACGAGCTAAATACTAATTTAATTTATAGAGTTACGTTAAAAGCCAATTTTAGGAAATGATAAAAAAAATTGGTATCTTTTAATATATAAAATTCTCGTGTCACAGTTTTCGTTGCCATACTCCTCCGAAACGGCTTGACCGACTTTGATGAAATTTTTTGTGCCTATCCGGTATCTATGAGAATCGGCCAACATCTATTTTTCATCCCCCTAAGTGACCCCATTTTTAACGCGGGTGAAACCGCGGGAGGCAGCTAGTAATAAAATAAATTTAAGAATTTACAAAATACTCACAATGTCTAACAAGCAGGGTTCACTAACATAGTATACATTTTGCCAATCCGATACCTGAGTAAGCTAGCAAAATGTGAAATCTACAAATTGGACATTTCCCGAAAAACTTTTTTAATTTATTTGAAAATGTGGTACATTTTACGTTAAATGCTATGCTAGCTTAAAAAAAACACTATGTGGCTATGTGTATTTTCTTTACATTAAGCGAAGGAATCGAGCACACTCTAGACGTAGAATTTTCTTTTCGACTAAAGTTTCAGTTGTATCAGCATGTGGAGCTGTGTAATGAAGTTTCCCACAGTTGAGTGCGGCAGGTCCGGTTGTGCACTCGTCGGGAATGATATCTGCACGTAACGCATTCCTCCGGAGACGTGATTAAGGCTGAGGCTACAGTAGGCAGCGATTTGCGATGCGACTGGAAGAGCGAAACGAGATAAACATGGAATGGCTACATTATAAGCGAAAATCTGGCGTATATTCGATTCAATTTCGCTGATACGTCGATGTAGCCGGTGCCGCGATTACAGTAATGTAGTTCCTGTCGCAGAAATAATCAAAGATCGCTAGTAATATTTGATGAACGGTGTAGCCATTTAGTGAGAATCCATGAATTTGTTTCAATCGCTCGTGCGTCGCAGTTCGCGTCGCAGCCTAGTGTAGCCTCAGCCTAACTCCGATCACCTCTGCCGATAACTCGACGACGTTTGCGGACACGTTGCACTACACTAATGGAAAAATATAGCTCAAAGAAATCGCAAAAAATCCTAAATCGCTCTGGTACATTGTGCACTTAGCCTGAGAGTTAGTTTACCCTACTACTTGTTTTCATCATTTCAGGTGAAAAGTAAATTAAACGAACGGTTGTTAGCGGCCGTAATTATTCTGTGACCGCAAAGGTACAAGTCGTTTAGTATGTTTCACAGAGAATTAACCGAGATTTTATAGTCGTTGGTATGTCTCCATTTTTCGCCTTTAACATTTGTATTCCAATAAACGTGTTGCTTTGTATAAACAGTCCTTCTCTTATTCTTGGTTAATTGCTTACCTCGTTTCTCACAGTCATCATATCATAGGTTAAATTAAAAAATGTTTTTTTTTTATAACTAATCCATACTAATACTATTTATTTATTTATCTTTATTGGCCAACCAACAATTGTTTATACTGATACATTTTAATTAACAATAATCCATACTAATATTATAAATGGGAAAGTGTGTCTGTCTGTCTGTTTGTCTTGCTTTCACGGCAAAACGGAGCGACGGATTGACGTGATTTTTTAAGTGGAGATAGTTGAAGGGATGGAGAGTAACATAGGCTACTTTTTGTCTCTTTCTAACGCGAGCGAAGCCGCGGGCAGAAGCTAGTATTCTATAAACTAAGGTTAGTATATTATTATAAATGCGAAGTAACTCTTTCGGCCTGTCTGTCTCTTCTTCACGCCTAAACCACTGAACCGATTTGAATGAAATTCAGCACAGATATAGTCTGGGACCCGAGAAAAGACATAGGATAGTTTTCATCCCGGAAATCCCCCGGGAGCGGGAGCTATTATTCCACGCGGACGAAGTCATGAGCAAAAGCTAGTAATCCACACTAATATTATAAAGCGGAAAACTTTGTTTGTTTGTTTGTTTGTTTGATTGTAATGAATAGGCTCAAGAACTACTGGACCGATTTTAAAAATTCTTTTATTTTTCGAAAGCTACATTGTCAACGAGTAACATAGGCTATATAATATCACGCTAGGTCCCACGGGAGCGAAGCAGTAACCAAAAATCTAACGTAATGCGGGTGAAACCGCGAGGAACAGCAAGTCAAATATAATGAATTTTCTTATTTCCCAGTATAAATATAGGACTGCGTCCCTAAACCACATATTTGGAGAGTGATTTTAAAAATTATTCTTAAATTTTAATCTTGCTCTCTGTTTCTCAAAATAATTAACCCAAGGATTTTAATGCCATATTATAAACATGGTTTCTTATAGCTCTTTGAAAATTTTATTTTTGCACAATCTCTTAGAGCGCTTTTTTGCTAGACTCGCTAACGCGCATATAACCCACCTTTTTAGGCTTCATTGCAGTCGTGTAAAAGTGCAACTGTTCCCCAAAATCTACCCTTTTCTGTCGTAAACCATTTGGAAAGTGTTCTACGTATTCCATAAGTAAGCTGCAAGGGAAGGATTTAGAGCCAAAGCCCTGTAGCAGTCGCGTTGAGCACTTCATTGTCTGTTCACTCCGCGCACACGAGGCCGCGCCGCGGCGAGAGAGCGTTCAGCTCAAACTTAAGATTGCGCGTGTAATTAAATCTGAAGGAAAGTTTCTTTCCGGATAAGCTTGATAGATACTTTATAGAGGCCGAGTGCAGGAAGACCTACTTTTACAGAAAGTTACTTATTAACTATTACCGTTGGTAAATTACAACTGAATCAGGCGCGCAATTGGGAATTTACAATAAATTAGATTGTTGACCATGACGTTTAAGCTTCTCTCGTCAGAAAAAGAGGTATCGTTAAAAGGTGATGCAAGAGTTTAAAGTTTGTGTGTTGTGCACTGTTCTATGAACTGACATCTTCAAACAGACTGACAGCATCAAACCGTCAGACTAGTTTATCATTAGATAAGTATACCAGAATGTATTTATGCTACTATTATGAGACACCTTAGGACTCAGGACACGGCTATCGCCGGTAAGAGATTAAGTAAGTCGTAGTTAGGGTCTGCGCGGTCCGCAGTCAGATACTTACTTGGCAATAGTCAGCTTGTGTCTTAATAGTAAAGGCATGGGTGGTCAGTACACGTACATGGTAGCTTCGCAGTTCGCACCGCTCTAGCTGCACTTTGTCTCCGTTCCATTTCACAAACTAGACCTAATTTGCAAATGCTTCTACTGCTTAACAAACTGTGATACATATTAATTATTCTCAGACAGCATTCAATCTGAAAATGACTAAGTTTTTATATGTACTTAGATATAAAAACTTAAGTCGTTTCCAGATTGAATGCTGTCTGTATCATTAAATGATTGCATAAATGCCTAAAAATGTAAAATCACGAAACGCAATCGGGATCTTAGTCTGCTCTATCAATCAGTGAAAGAACTCCGTTATATAGATTAATAATACGTCGTCAGTTTATTGCCAATCGATTTAATGTATGTTTGCCTGTGAAAAGGTGTGTGCCCAGCTATATACGGCCCGTTTCCGGGATCGGCGACCTGCGTCCCGGGTCATTTCGCCGGAGACACACATGCCTGCGACGCATTTTATTACAGGCAGATGACACTATGACACGCCAGCCAACTGCCGGCCCTCACGCACTGCTCGCCACTACAGCTCGCTGGCACGCCGTGCTGGTGAGGTACAGACCGCGTGCCCCGGGACGGGCATCAGACACTCTTATCTGTCTGTACTTAGCACTTGATAGTAGAGCTAAATATCGTTTATATCGACGTATCGTATCGTTATTATCTGACTTTCGCAATGTGATTGTTTTCACGCTCAATAATAACATGATGTTATGCGTGAAAAGAATAAATTAGTTGAAATTCTGTCGATAAATAAATGAATTGAAATCGAACATGAACCGAAACCAGCGGACCTCGAGCCTATCAATAACTCGATGAGATTTTAGCCTGAACTCGGCACTTGCACATCCATAGCGAAGTCTGTACTAATGTTGAACAACGAGTGTGCGCAAACCAAGCGTTGAATGTAACTCACAGACACCGCAGCCAAGCGACGCGACTCCACGGTACTGAGGGCGCAGGTTATCTTATCATAAAGCATTTTATGGTTTGTAGTTGATTGCCAAACAACCAATCGTATAACTTTTGTAAAAACATACGGATCGTACGCGACCTACTTAATGACATAAAGCGTTTGTTTAACATTCCACTTATCTAACATTATAACATTACGGTTCGTGGCTCTCATTTCATGTGTCGGTGCCATCAAGTAGCCTGCAGTTCATGTATAGCGGCAGTTAGTGTTGAAACACTGCTCGTTACTTCATCGTGTAGGTATCCTAAATACCCGTCCAGCTCGCACGAGTGGGCGAGGCGGCTAGAGAGTAGCCAATACATCACACCTCAAACTAGACTTGTGTGAAATATACTCTGACATTTGAGGGGTGTACTTTATGTATGACACATTAAATTATTATTGGACAATTCGGAACATCGATCTAGTCAAGCCAATCACTCCAGATAGAAATAGAAAGTGTAATTCATGCAAGTCTGACCGTCTGACACATTTCAATACCTGAGTGGAGTGGTGTCTTGAGTGATATTGTAACGGGAATACTAGAGTCGAAACGGGAACGGTTGGAACATTCATAAGTCGCAGGTTATTCCGGAGAGCCGCACGATAGCTACCTATAACGTCAGTATGACGAAGAGCATCTCTGTTTGGCAAACAGAACAAGACGCATGAAAACACCAGATTTCAGAACCCAGAAGAGGACAGGTTTTTGAGTGGGTCGATTCGTAGGTTGTGGTGTGCCAGCAGTGTGTGTGTTACGAGCGGCCCAAAGCTAAACTAGGACAAATCCAAGGAAACCCGGTCCGATGGCAACCCTAGTGTAACATCTCCTTTAATCCTTTGAGCAGTGAGTGCACAAATGGCATGTCGGCGCGCCGGTAGGAGCCGCGGTGCATGTAATACTGTGAATACGTGTAATATTGGGCAGTCACGTTTCGGTTTCCTCTTACTCTCGACTGGCGCTCGCATTACATTGCGTAACCCGTCGACTGTGGCGATATTAGCTATACATTCTTTGTTTATGGCATTTGTATTTCTTCATCATCTTTAGAAAAAAACATTGAATGCTGTAATCTATATAATTTTAAACAGTTTGCCAAAAACATTTACAATAGTCTCATTGCAAAACGCAACAAAACAGGATGGCGGTCCGTTCTCATTTGATTGTTACAGCAATAAAGCTATTCGTTCAATAATCATAATAAGCCGGTGGCCGGAGCTTTACGTAAACGTATGGCAGTGTGGCTCGCCTTCACCTACTTATTGAAATTCGTAATTAAGCAGTGTCTGACTCATCGTAACATTATGGGCGATAAATCCTCCGCCGAGCACCGCGGAGCTGGTCGCTCTAACACCGACGCGGCGGACGAAAGCAAGAGTGCCCAATTAAACGTTACGGCACGGACACGCTCGCGTTACACCTGATAAACTTGTTTCTCTCACTCATTTTTCAAATAAACAATATTTCTGACACCATGCACTAAACATGCAGGTACAGAACATGGGCATTTTTGCTGGCTGGCCTTTTGGCAGCTAAGGCCCACATAATGATGAGTTAAAATATAGGCGGGCCGGTCCGGGCCGGGCGAATAATTTGGTAATAGGTACCTATTAAGAGTGTTCATGGAGTTTCTAGCTTGTTCTCCTCCATAGAGATCAACCTGCGTTTTGGAACATTTAATAAGCCTCAATTTTTTTAACTAACCAGCTGACTCTTTGACATTTCATAAGTGCCTATAAATGGTCTCAAGTGAAATAAATGCTTTGATTTGATTAGACAAAACTGTAGCAGGCCGCAAGGGAAAGGGCCGCGAACCATGTGCTTCCGACTGCTGGCGCTGCTTCAAATCATCGTGAAGAAAATCTATTGCGTGATTAAGATGAAGTAAAATAAAAACAGACAGACAAAATTCTGCCACTGCAACTTCTAAAAGTTAGAATTCGCAGTGGAGACTATCCATTATTTCAGATGCTCACGAAGGTAAGAATAGATGGAAGTCCATAATTATCTTACCTATTTTGCCATTCGGATAATAGATCCTCCTAGACTGAAGTCTAGCGCTCTTAAAGTTACTAAAACTATGTTTAACTTTGAAAACAACGACTGCTTTAATTGAAGTATCTTGAGATAGAGAAGAGATGTTACAAAATTGTAGTGGTCGAGGCAACGTGAAATTGCGGATGGTGAATGCACAAAACATACAGATACAGACAGAGGAGTCGACGAGTGGTGCCAATAAAACGGCCGGCGCTCGCGGCTTGCACCATCAGCACGCGGCGAGGCGGCTCTACGCAGTGTCCAGCTATTACTGTACCTCGTGTAGACGCTTGTTCTCGGTAGGTACAGCATTTTTTAGGGTTCCGTAACCCGAAAGATAAAGCCTTATAGGATCACTTTGTTGTCAGTCCGTCCGTCCGTCTGTCAAGACCCTTTTTCTCAGAAACGCGTCGATATCAAGCTGAAATTATTATCACATACTCAGGTCTACTATCTCTCAAAACAGTGAAAAAACAAATTTCTAAATCTACGCAATAAAAAGATACGGCTGTTTATATTGCATATTCAGACATTTGCAAGGGAATCAAAACCTTAAGGGTACTTTCCATGGACCTAGAATCATGAAATTTGGCAAGAAGCGTCATGTAGCACAAATAAAGGGAAAATTTCGAAAACCGAAATTTGTAGTTATTTCACACAAAAAAAAACAATTTACGGAACCCTAGTTGCGCGAGTCCGACTCGCACTTGACTGGTTTTTTTAATTAATCCTATATTGTATGTTCCATACTGCATTTAAGTAATTAATAAAATAATATGTTTTTTGTCAATGAGACTACTATTTCGAGTTCGTTTCGAGTTGATCGATAATGGCTCTATGATTGATAAAGAAGATTATTATCAGCCACCTGTGTCTCACAGCAGAGAAAAGGCCTCCCATCCCACCCTCCTTGGGTGGGAGGGGAGGCCTTTTCTCTCCATTTATCCCTATCTAGTGCAGATTTAGGCCAATCCTGCAGGTAGTTATCTAGTTCGTTCCACCATCTCCTGGGCCTGCCGCGCTGCTGTTTACTGCTGTTTGGGATCCACTACGTGGTCATTTTTGCCCATAGCTCCTCCCTCCGGCATGCGACAGATGTGGCCAGCCCAGTTCCACTCGTACATGGAAGCCGTGTCATAGTATAAAGAAGGGGAAGTAGGCTATCTCCGGCCCAATCCGCGTTATAATTGCCTACTGTCTTAGGGTTGTCACTTTTACACACGATGACACGACACAATTACGATTTTCTAACTGTAAGTAGGTAAGTACTTATTTACAATACCTACAATATTGAGAAATCGGCATAACTAAACGTAAACAAAGCAATAGCAGCAAATCAATTGACAGATCAAAAGTACCTAATACATTCTAGTAGGAAATTAGGCCTACCTACTACAACAAAAAATAAGTAAGTAGGTATCTGAACATCAAGTAAAAATTATATGCTAGAATGAGTGACTAGCTTGCCTTTTCTGTTCAGTAGGTAATCTGAACAGAGACAATATTGGAATCGATGAATTGTCAAGACACCCTTACACACAGCAATACGTTCTCCTGTGATTATCAGACATTTTGGTTTCGTTTAGCGGTGCCGAAAAGCAGTGACGCGCGAACCTCGTGCAGTGTTAGCCCCAACTGGCGTAAGGAGAAACGCGTCGAGATTTTGTTAAGTGTGCGTGCGTCGACGCATAGATACTATGGCGCACACATACAAGCCGCGCGGCGTACGTTTGTATGAAGATAACCTACTTCCCTTCTCTTTATACTATGGCCGTGTGCCCTACATTACATCAGTAATGTTGGTTTTGGAACACAATATCGACTACCTTAATATAAGATTTGAAAATTTGACTTCTAGGATACTACGTTCTATTGCTCGCTGTCAGACCTGTATTGATGAAGAATAACCAAACTGAATTTCAGCCAAAATTCGTTAATGGAAATGTCTTTGAGACTTTAAATCGTTTAGGCGAGTATTTCCGGAGTAAGTGGCGTAGACGAGTAGGTAGAGCTACGCAGCGCGTAGGTCACGCGAACAGGCTGCCGGTACCTGAGCGAACTAATAAAGTAGATAGCTCGATTTCCAAGCGTAACACAATAATTGTAGCTGGCGAGGTGGACCACTTTCTTAGCTTTTAGGAAAGCGCCGCGAAAGCCGCAAGCGAGTACTGCAGTACTAGACACTCACAGCTTTACGTACTAACGAACATTCTTAATTTAAGTAAGGCTAGGCACCTTCTTAAACCTCGCGGATATTTTGAAACTGACGATCGTGTCAGTTAAGGTTACAAAATTATGTGGTTTAAATATCGAGTTTTCTGTTTTAATTTACTATTCCTATTTTAGGAATGGGGTTATTGTACATTTGTCACAAAGTAAATTCGTCACATTTTGTAAACTTCATACATTGAAAGTATATTCGTCACATGCATAAAAAATATGTGTAAATTCGTCACAGTACTTATTTTTTGCAAAAAGCACAGGTAGAAAACAAAATCATTGATTGAATGATCCTGCTCTCCTGCACACATGCTATAACGCGCTCGCTCGCTCGAGGTCTGATACATAAGTACATTTGCGCGCAAGACATTTCCGCGAAAGACACTTGCGCGCGGCTGTTTTGCGCTAGTGGACACATGCGCGTGATAGTTAATGCTTATGTATAGGCATAGATACATATAATATTAGTAAATAAATATATATAATATTAGTAAATAATAAACCTATAAATAATTATAGTAAATAACAGTCTTAAATGTTACTTTTAAATTAAACGAACAGCCAACGTTCGAGCGGTAACAAATAAGTATGACTCATCACTAAGTTGTTTGTTACCGCCTATAAAAGCCCCTGCGCCGACCGATCTGGGTCATTCTTGTTTGAGACGTTGAACGGTGCGGAGCTCTCCGAGATTGTATATAAGTTAAGTATAGCTTCTTGTGTATTGTGATAATGTTACCTATGAATATAAATTTAGATTATGACTAGGTATATTATGTGTATTATGTACATTGTGTGGTTTATATTTTATAATATGACTATTATGACCATATTTTGTGTATTATGTACGTTGTGTGATTTGAATAATGTAACCGAATAATTGTAATATTTTATCAAATTTAAAAGAGTGTTCATGGAGTTTCTTGCTGGCTCTTCTCCATTGGAACCTACTATTTTGGAACCAGCAAATAGCTTTTCGTTAAATTGAATAAATGAATTTGAGTTTTACCTAAAGTTTATTTTATTATAAAAACATATTCAAAATGTAGTATATAGAACGATTATTAATGATAAATTGCTTTTGTTTCATACTAAAGGTATAGTTTCAACGACAACTTAAACTTATAACCAAAACTGGTTTAAATTACAATAAATGCTTTCCACATAATTTGCTTTTATGTTTAACATATTTAACCTTCTTCTTTTTAATAATCTAACATCAGAAGTGGGGATAACCCATAGGCCCAATATTACGATTCTAATACTTATAATTCTATGTTTAAGGATGGATGCTGAGACAACTGGAAATCTTCTTATGGCTACCCGAGACGCTGCTCAACAACATCAGCAGAAGGATGTTGACATCGTTTCTCTGCTGTTCGGTGCGGATGAAAATGTTTGCGGATCGAAAAGTTGGTGTAATAGCATCGAGATACTTCGTGCTGATTTGAGGTGTGTGAAACTCCAGTGTCGAGATGGCAGCTTAAGCCGGTAAGGTTTTGTGTGTAATAATAGTTTTAAATTGTCAGAATAATGTTACAATGTCCATATTATTCTACCGTTTTCGGTGTACAAATACTGATTACTACCTACGGATTATATAAATACAGTGTACGGATTATATGTAGTGGTCGATATCATTGATACTAATCCGCTAAAAGAAAGTAGTCCAAAAACTTTGCAGGGCATTGTGCTATTTAATGTTTACTATAAATATCATAAATATTGATTATTTGTTCAAAATATGAGAATATTATTACAGGAAGGTATTAGGCCCAGCGTGGCAAAGATAATTGATTAAATAAACTTCCCTAGCAAGTGAGGCAGTTTATAGGTCTAGATAGCTACTTCCGATAACTTATTTCCAATTTCGCAAAAAAAAAATAACGTGAATTATGAATAGGAAATCGAACAAGATGCGGCAAACAAAATTGTTCTAAAATATTTATCTAGTCCATCTGAACGTGTCAAAAGATGTAGCTCATTATCGTCAAAAAAAAGTTACCTGCGGAATCAAAATATTGTTCTTATGATTTCAAAAGTATACTATTTATGCGGCTTTGAAAATTAAAATCAGTTTTCGCACGGTCAGCGAGCCGGTCACCTATAAACTTGTTTACGTCTTGGATTTACACTTAGCCACTATTTTTTTTTGTCTCTTTCTAAAAAAAAAAATGTTTAGTAGGTACTGTCCAAATAATCTTTTTGTTAAATTCTCAGAAAGTGAATTATTGTTACTTTAAGATTGCCTAGTCTCAAAATTTTTAAGATTCCGCCAGAACCGACGATGACATTTGTCATAAAAAGGAAATAATCAAAGAATTTTATGGAGAAAAAAAATTGTAGTCGTTTATGTCGACCACTAAATACGTCTTATTTAAACGGTCACATCAAATAAAGTACTAATAATTTAATAAATGACTTGTCACATATTCTCACATAAAACATAGCCTGTCTATGTATAAAAAAAAAAACAACACGTATATACATTTTACCCATTTATTATTCCGATTAACAATCATTTCAATCTGTTTATAACGATTATCATCGCATAAAAACGAATATATTAAACCTTAAAGGTTTTATGGACTAAAAGTTCAGGTATCCAAGTGCGAAAAGCCAGGTCAACAAGAAGTTCTGGTTCAACAGTCCAGGTAGACGTAAATGATAGAAAAATCGGAGTCCGGATAAAGCAATAAACACAACTCCAATAAAATCACGGAATCACTTTGTCGCCATTATTAATTTGACATTTACATTCGACAGTTACTCGATGTCCAAGTTTAACTTTTGCGTTGCCGACACTATAGTTACATTTATTAGATTAACGGTATCGATGTATAAATTTTGAATTATTGAATCAATAAAAATATGATTATATACAGAAATAAAAGTATTAGCTGTTTATTATTTTAAATAAAATTCGAGTTACGAGTCGCTTCTTACATTGTAGTGTGATAATATTTTTGCATAGTTTTGAAAGTGGAATTTCGTACAGATATCATTATATTTTGGTATTGGTTATAATATTTCTGATTGAAAATTGTAGTTAGGAATTGTGTTACTATTTACAATTCCTAACAACGGCGTACTTCTATAGATTTTATTTATATTTTGTAATTCATAGAGTTTTTTTATGAATATTCATAAATAGTCCAGTATATCGGTCGCTACCGTGGTTAAATCATTTTCCTTTAATTTTTTTCTGTAACTTTCTTAGAACCCCCATGACTAACACTGATGGTAGGGGTTTTTCAAGTTCATACTTTTTAAATTTTATATATATATAAAGGATAACAAATAGATTAATCACGTGAAAGTCATTTTATCATTCCTACATCAATATCTTGCTCTTATCAAAATCAATACTAGTTCCAAAATAATTAATTGTTTTACAAAATAAGACCTGTATGTGCTAAAAATTTCCAAATTTAGCCTTTTTAAAATATTGCACAATGAAACTCGTCAGATTGGCCAAGCGGATCAATTATTTATTTTCATCATTATGGAAGGTACAACAGTCTATTAATACCACAATTCAGTTCTACAGGTTTCACATCGATTAGTGTATTAATAGGCTGTAATGTTAATATCCTCTCAACCCAAGCCCATTTGAATGAAGTTAATAATGTGTCCGGAGATAACGTAGACTTAAGCGTAAATCGTGAACTAGCGTATAGGTTTGTGTACCGAGGCAAATAAATTCAAAACTTGATTTGATACATTAGGTACGGTGGAATAATACAATTTTTGCAGTTGGTACGGTATATATAAGACTAGATTTAAAGATTCTTACGAAATATCTTTAGTCCTTCCCAATGACCATTACACTCTCAAAGGTCAAGGCAATGTAAAGAATGTTATTGTAGTAAAAGAAAACTCACGATTTTGGCCAAGAGAGTTGGTTGATAAAAACAATACTAGTTGAACATACCATTTAAAAGGAAATAATAATGCAGATAATTTGTGATTATTTAATTATTCAATGATAATATTATGATTATAAAAGCTTTATAATGTAACTTTATAATGTGATTTATAAACTTTATGATGTTCTGTATTAAGGTCTTTTTTACAACCTATGTTCTTTCATAAATAAAATGTTGTTAAAACATATACATGATACAAAAATAAATTCTATTTAACTTTTCCTTCAGAGACTGCTAGAGTATATCAATGCTAGAACCAATATGTCACATTGTGAATGAGTGAAAAATATTGACTTGACTTGAATTTGACTTTAAGTTTTATCAGTCCGAGTACCGCTGGTCGGCCTACTATTTGGTGTCAATTATCTCACAGGCAGCGGGTGAATGTGATTGACATGACTATGTAGTTGGCATTACTCCATAATTTTATCAGTCCGAGTACCGCTGGTCGGCCTTCTATTTGGTGTCAATTATCTCACAAGCAGCGGGTGAATGTGATTGACATGACTATGTAGTTGGCATTACTCCATAATTTTATCAGTCCGAGTACCGCTGGTCGGCCTTCTATTTGGTGTCAATTATCTCACAAGCAGCGGGTGAATGTGATTGACATGACTATGTAGTTGGCATTACTCAATCATTTTATCAGTCCAATAACCGCTGGTCGGCCTTCTATTTGGTGTCGATTGTCTCACCAGCAGCGGGTGAATGTGATCGACATGTCTATGTAGTTGGCAAGCATACTCTGTTACCTATTTGAACCATGTCTATGCAAATGTTTGACTCGACTTGGTTTGACCTGACTCGACCTGAATAAAATTAAAAAAAAAAAAAAAAAGAGAAAAAAATATATAATGGTCTTTGTTTTGTGTCATGTATATGTTCATTAATCAATAGCATGTGCCTAGACTAACATAGGAACACAATACTTCGAGGACGAAGTACTGTCAGTATGGCCGTGATAGTTAATGCTTATGTATAGGCATAGATACATATAATATTAGTAAATAAATATATATAATATTAGTAAATAATAAACCTATAAATAATTATAGTAAATAACAGTCTTAAATGTTACTTTTAAATTAAACGAACAGCCAACGTTCGAGCGGTAACAAATAAGTATGACTCATCACTAAGTTGTTTGTTACCGCCTATAAAAGCCCCTGCGCCGACCGATCTGGGTCATTCTTGTTTGAGACGTTGAACGGTGCGGAGCTCTCCGAGATTGTATATAAGTTAAGTATAGCTTCTTGTGTATTGTGATAATGTTACCTATGAATATAAATTTAGATTATGACTAGGTATATTATGTGTATTATGTACATTGTGTGGTTTATATTTTATAATATGACTATTATGACCATATTTTGTGTATTATGTACGTTGTGTGATTTGAATAATGTAACCGAATAATTGTAATATTTTATCAAATTTAAAAGAGTGTTCATGGAGTTTCTTGCTGGCTCTTCTCCATTGGAACCTACTATTTTGGAACCAGCAAATAGCTTTTCGTTAAATTGAATAAATGAATTTGAGTTTTACCTAAAGTTTATTTTATTATAAAAACATATTCAAAATGTAGTATATAGAACGATTATTAATGATAAATTGCTTTTGTTTCATACTAAAGGTATAGTTTCAACGACAACTTAAACTTATAACCAAAACTGGTTTAAATTACAATAAATGCTTTCCACATAATTTGCTTTTATGTTTAACATATTTAACCTTCTTCTTTTTAATAATCTAACACGCGCATGATATTTTGCGCGAGAAACGTTTGCGCCCAACCACTTCCGTGACTGGACACTTCCGCAAAGTTATTTCTAGTTGTTTTTTTGTATGTTTTTTTTGTGATTATGAAAAGAAAGAAATAACGTTTTATTGTTTGATTTTTCTGTTGTCTGTAGGGAAATAAACAATATGGCGGATTTTCTTTCATAAAAATAGACTTGTGGCGAGTTTACACATACTTATTTTCGTGACGAATTAACTTTGTGACGAATATACCCTACCCTACCCTAGAAATGCATGGATTTTATAGGCACCAGTTTTTCTGCATACATCGTCGATCTCCTATAGCTATCCGTCTATTGGTCAAGTAACATGTAGCAGTGTTAAGTTGAACTTAAGTATAGCCGGAACTTAATAAATAATGATCACGCAACAACGTAAGTAGTTAGGACAAACAAAAACACGGCCTTCGAACATTGCGATAACTGTAATTAACAAATGAAAAAAGATAATTTGGTAATTATATTCGTACAAGTCATCGATTTGTTCAATCTACTGCAATTAATTCATTTATATGCAATTTAATATGAACAATGCGTACAGTACAATGACCAAGTGTTCTCATGAAAGATGAAACATTCCGATAGCCAGACTCGAATTTCCACACACTGTGCCTATCGCTTTCAGACTTGTATTTTATTTATTGATCTCTGCTAAACTAAAAGCTCCAGTAGACAAGAACTACCTCCGAGTAGATAAGGTCCATTGTTCTTTACCTGAGACCAAATCAAAAGTTATAAGTTCAATTTCTAATTTTGGGAATAAAACTTTAAATCCAAAGCCTACATTACAGTCGTCGTTTCACACAATGACGTATTAGTTTCATACATCATTGGTTTCACACGACTATTTAGTGTAGCTCTCGCGTTTGACATGACAGCCTGAGTGAGAGTTCATCAGCTCTTACACGTGTCGTTGAAAATATTTTTGACTTTGCGAGAATTCCATTTGGTACGATAAAAGCGGCGCCCAGGATAGTTATTGTAATACTAATAACTAAAAGCATGCGTATCCGATTTAACCGGAGCAGGCGGCGGAGCATGCGATCCGGCGACACCGCCGGACACCGGACACCGTGCCGCACCACCGGACACGAAGGCAGCCGCCGAAGCGAATACCTGCGCGCACGCCCAGAACGCCCTTACTCACACACTTGATCTCACTGCTAGACAACAAAACTAACTGGCTACAAGCGAATAGGACTTGGAAGCCAGCTTAAGAACAACACCGCCTAGGCAACAAAACAGTTATAGATTCGTCAGTTTGATAAACATAAAAACCAATCATGCTTAAAGGTTGTAACACAAATATTGTGGCTTCAGCGTTTACCAACACTGTTAGATGTGGTCTGGGGAGGATATGCATGTACATAAATAATGGAATATTTTTTAAAAGATATATTACAAAATATGGATATAAAAACGGGCGAACAGGTTTCATGATTTTGTAATAATTTTAATTATTGTCCTTAATAGTTCCCATAGTTTGCAAAAGAGTGAATCCTCTTTTGCAAACTCTATGGACTTACAGCTTAGGTAGTTATCCATCTGTCTGAGAAGACCATTTTTTTTAGAAACATTGAAACTCGTTTAATAAAAAAAATACAGCTACTTAAAGGCATTTAAACTTGTTGACTTAGACATTTAAACATATTAAAATGATACGGCAGATAAAGCTGGCTACCATGGTATTATGTAATTAGACAATGAATTCCTTTTTTTTTTCAATTTGGAAATATCTTAAAACCTAAAAGCAAAATGTCTAGAAATTGTTTTTTTTTTTAATGAATCACCAATTAAGTAGAATTGAAATTTCGTATTTATTTAAAATACACAGGCATTCATCCATACTAATATTATAAATGCGAAAGTAACTCTGTCTGTCTGTCTGTCTCTTCTTCACGCCTAAACCACTGAACCGATTTGAATGAAATTTGGTACAGATATAGTCTGGGACCGGAGAAAGGACATAGGATAGTTTTCATCCCGGAAATCCCCCGGGAACGGGAACTATTATTCCACGCGGACGAAGTCGCGGGCAAAAGCTAGTTTACACATATTTATGAATTGTCGAAGAGTTGGTTGGTTAGCAATCAGTCTGAAAGATATTTTTAGCTACAAATCTATGATACTCTTTTTAATACATTATTTTTGTTGCTAGTATGTGTAATAAAATTGTATTTAAAGAGCAAAATAAATTGTTCAGATAAATGAAGATTAAATCCATGCAGTTAAGAGATGACCAATCTCAACTGTCAGCCTTTGTTCACTAACATGACACATGGCATCAGCAGCGATGCATCCCCAACTGATGATGATTTCTTTTGTCACTTAGAGGCTACAGGAAAGCCTTGAACATGGTCTATCTAGAATATTGCACACAGTAACTTACATTTACGGTTCAAATATTTTTTTTTTTTTTTTGGTGAGTGGGATATCATCCAATGACTGCTCCCGTCCTGGGTGCGACGGGAGGGCGTGTCAGACTCTTACTGACTAAAACCCACTCATGTTCCTTCGATTGCCCTTTATGTTCCAGGGTCACGGTAACCACTATAAACATTCCGCAACCCCGGCAGGCGTTGGCCCTGTTGGGCCCCTTCCTGTGCTGACTCCTTCTCTTTGAGGCGCGCGTGGAACAAAACGCGCCGTCTACGCGGTCCTGGTCCTAGCCGGGCGGCGAGCTACCCATCGCTCGCCATCCGCAGAACCGCGCCTACGGTGGCCGGTAGTCGTCTTGCGACTCTCGACGTCTTCGCCTGGGTCTTAGTCCGGGGCGAGAGGCTCGTCGTTGCCTCTCGCGCTTCCTTCACTAGCATAACTGCTTCGCAGAAGGAGGCGACGGCATCCCATTCCGTCTCGCCCCGGAGCATGGCCTGAACCAGCGCCGGGCGCGAGAGGTCACCGCCGCCGATCGCCTTTACGAGGACACGTCGATGCTCCGCCCATGCGCGGCACACCTCCACCGTGTGCTCGACCGTGTCCTCCAGGCGACCGTTACTGCAGTGGTGACACCCAGGCGTCGCTTCCGCCCGAATCCGACACAGGAACCTCCCGAACTGACCATGTCCGGTGAGGACCTGTGTCAAGCGAAACGTGAGAGTGCCATGACGCCTCTCCAGCCACTCCTCAAAGAGGGGTCTTACCGCCGCTATAACGGCGTGCCCAACGGTTCAAATATTTCAGTGAGTCAATCAGTTGGTTTACCATTTTATAGATATAGGTTGTAAATTGACTGATTGACCATTGTTGATATATCAATGCAAGCCCCTGGTCCTGGAGACAAAAAACTTGAAGGGTAAGTATCCACTAAGAGAGACACTTGTTTGTTGTGCTGGATGTGTTCAGAAATATATTTTTCAAAGAGTAAAGTTCACTTTACACAACCAACTAATGTATGGAATGTGCAACTAATGAAGAATTGTTCTTGAAACACTTTTGAGCACCCTTTTTGACACAGTCTGTGGTGTTTCGCAAACAAAGCCACCAACTTTGCAAATGGGGGAATTAAAAAAAAAAATGTCACAAGTAAGACTAAAAGAAAAGGCAGTATATTTAATAGCTTTAGCTTTTTGTACAAAATAAATAGCCACGTGCATGGCTCAATTTTTTTTTATTAAGAATATAAAAAAAAATTCAGGGGTTTACTTAGATAGGATCCCAGATCAGATAAAATTGTGAAATGTTGTAAAAATGTAAATAAAAAAAATATGTCACTTAAGATTAAATGCGTTACTAAAATAAAGAAAAGATGAAAAAATTCAGATTGTAAGTATTCATTGATAAAAAATTCAGATTGTAAGTATTCATTGATAATGTGATAGTTACTGCATTTAAAAAAACTTAAAAATAAAACAATATAAAGATAAAAACTTGAAAAAAATCTTATGGTCATTTGTGTGATAGCCGGGATGGGTCGCTAGTTTAAAATACTATTGATAACTTAAGTCTAAATAAAAAATGTTATCACTGGATTCCTCATTTAAAAATAAGTAAATGATGTGCTTTTAGGTCAGTGTACACATTGTTTTGAATAATAGTTTGACCAATTAAAAAGTGCTAAAAATATTACAGATTACATTTGTTATGTCTAGAAAATAATATAATTATGGTATAGCCTGCTCAATACATAATCAGATGTTTTATTTATAACTCACACAAAACTTACAAGTTGTGTGCTCCATGTACTTTGTGTGTCTCTAGAGAATACAATGTGGAATTTTTAGTGATCACACCTAAGCAGTTGGTTCTTGTAAACTCTACTAGTAGATAATGATGGTCAGCTACTGTGTCTATCAATTGTAGGTATAGCCAGGTGTTTTTTACATGACAAAAAGTTAGGAACAGTGTGTCGGCGCTTCGAGCACAAGGACGCGGCAGTTAGCGCGCCGCGCACCTGGCGAGCCTCCGCTAAACACCGCCACTTAGCACCGCGCCTACTCCACCACGCTCAATTTGTTCATCAATCTATGCTGATTGTTTAAACATAAATTATTGCTTTCTGCGGCAACTAATAATTATACCAGCATGTAGGAAGCTAACCTCGACCGACTCTCGTGTAGACAACGAATCGAGCAGCGTGCTCAATTGCTCATACGATACGTTTGAACTAACATAAAAATATTCAAGACTTCAGACGAAAGAAAGTAATTGTAAGCCCTATATGTCGAAATTCGTTAAATATCTCGGCGAAATAAGCGACGCATGACAAAAATCGATAATTTCACCAATAAACAAGGTGCCGCTAAACTATTTCGATTCTAATTAGACGACAGCAGTGAAAATTTATTGGCGTCTTACTGGTACCGTAGAATACCGTTCTTACATTCAACAACTCTAGGAAACAAAAGCAAAACCAATAAATTGCCGGCGTACTCACCCATTTTGTTACGCTCGCCTGCAATGACCGCTGAGCCGAAGACGAATTAGTTGAATTATATATTTCTCATCATCACAATTACACTTATTATGTCACAAACACAAATTATTCGCTAATATAACTTAGAACTGAAAAAATCTTCATTAAATTTATTAAAATATTGGGCTGGTCGCACAGCGCTACGCTCTCCCACTGTCTTGCGATGCAGCTGACAGCAGCGGGTGTGCGTTCGGAAATAGGAAACATAAAATTGGAACTTATTTGGATGCGTTCTGAAATTGATTCTTTTTACATTACCATATAGGTAGACCCAATCATATTTTAATAATAGTAGACCCTCCCTAGTCCCAATCGGTTCCGTCGGAGTAGATCACCTATATAACTGTCGTAACCACAACTAACTTAACTTAACTTAGACTCACTCAGTCAGTGCTCGCACGTCACATATTGAGTGTCATGTCATTATAATAGTGAGTGTAATGTCATTGGGGGCAGGTTTGAACCACCGAGTTAGCAATTAAGCATCGAACAAGTTACCGATCTTGAATCTCTCGTCTCAGTTATTTCGTTACATTTTATATTAATCAAAAGACAAGCCTCCGCCCTCCCCATACTTTACTAATGCTTACATAATTAATGAACGAATTTCATTTCTTTTATGGTGGATGTTCATATTTTCTTACGTATTTTTGCAATTTGCAATGGCTTTTTAATAAAATAGACAATCTATCGAGTTTATATGTACTTTGAGGGCTGTTTTGATGTTTTAAATGATTTAGGGCCATCACCTGCCGGGGTTGCGGAATGTTTATAATAGTTACCGTGGCCCCGGAACATAAGGGCAACCGAAGGAACATGAGTGGGTTTTAGTCAGCAAAAGTCTGACACGCCCTCCCGCCGCATCCAGGACGGGAGCAGTCATTGGATGATTTCCCACTCCCAAAAAAAAAATGTTTATAATTCTGTAACTGAATACCTATTACAGTCGTACTATATTATACAACATACACCCAGACACTGAGCGGCAAATTGCAAAAATACGTAAAAAAAAATTAATTTCGAGAGCTACCTTGAGCTTCCACTCCACCTATAACTCACTGGGCCATCACGACAATCCGCGACAATCAGTATGCAGAAAATACCACAGAGTACATTGTAACATAGGTACTGAAAGCAAATACTATAATAATATAATAATAAGAACGCGAGGACAAAATAAAAAGTGAGGGATAAAAAATGTGTGACAGTAAAAAAACGCGCGAAATGGGTTCCGCTTTCGTAAATTCGTAATACATAGGTACCTAGTTTATACATGGATTGTGGTGTGGTGCATTATTAAAGGACGAGCGTGTTTCAAGTGGTGAAACTAAATAAATAAAATAATAAAGGTATCTAGGTACCTACTTCTATTATTCAGTAAGTACACTTACCTACTTATTTTGTCATAGATTTAAATTTCAAAAATCCTCCAAAAGCAATATTTTTACCTCGCACCGAGTGACTTAATTTTATTTTTCTAAGTTAACGTATTTCTATTCATTTAGGGATTTGATTATACTGTACATAATAAATTCAAATTAACCGTTTGTAGGTATATTGATAACAATTACTAATATAAAATATTGCTTATATGAATTCTTAAAAATGAAAGACTTTATTATTGTTCAATTAAAGTAAAAAAGAATAGAATAATACGGTAATTTACACCATCACATTATATTCTCCTATAAAATTTTGTATGGCAAAACATCTTATGACGTCACTAAGTAAACATCTTTCATGCTCAATTATTGATTACAAAGCATCTTAAAATGAAATTTTAAGGTAAATTGAATATAAACCAGATTTTTAGGGCTTGAGAGTTTTTTTTTATAGAAATTATTTTTTTTATAGAATCTTACATTAATTGATTAATGATGTAAAATACCCTATTTGTCTCCCTAATGGGTAGTCTTAAGATCGTCTTGATGTAGGTTGTCCCCCTTACTGCCCGCTACAAAATTTCCTCTTCTACGTGTGGTTTCCACCGTGTTCATGATCACCATTAAATACAGGGTGTCCCACGGCTATGCCACATGGAGGGAAAGTACCTTAAATATTGTAGATTATAGATAGAACATTTTACTGAAAGAAGACATTATTTGAATTTTAAAAACAATTTAAATTGCATTCATAGATTTTCAAATAGTTAAATGGTTGGGCCGGGAATCGAACTTGTTCCACGAGAAAAAAATATCATCAGTTCATATCAGTTTTATCATACCGATCGAAAGGTTTTATCATAGGGATTATTTTTTGCTAAATAACATAGTGTCACAAATAAAAGGAAGACCGTGAAATTTAACATTTGATGTAAACTTACTCTTTTATATATTGACATGGTAATTATTGTACTTTTGACATTGATGTGTACTTTTTAAAGTATATTTATCTTTTCTATATTTTTATGTATAAATTTCATATTTATTGACATGATTATTTTGTAGTATTGACATTGATTTGTACTTCTTTAAGTATGTTATTATTTTTATATACATTATACTTTTTTTTGTGAGTGTGAGGATTATGTGGGTCATTCATTATCCTAAGAATACACATGTACTAATATATTTTCTTTGACTGACAGTTTGAGTAGTTATGCGGCCTACCCAAATGTCCTTACTTTGGTATTGTTCGTCAAAACGTTGGGCTCCTTACGTCTTAAGTTGAGCTAAACGATTGCTGACAAATGCTTGCACTGTCTGGACAGGTCCACTCAAATCTGTGTGCTTTTCTCATCAAGAAAGCACATCAGTCATTAACCTTCATGATCCTCGCATAATTTGACCAATACAATTGTATGGACTTTAAAAGAGACTTTGACCTCTGAGTTTGTTTCGGATGTTTCTTCTCAGAGTAGTCAGTTACGAAACACCGGCTCCATCGTTCGATTAAAATATAACAAACAAAACATTGACGTGTAAAAGTGTTATGATATAACCTATTTACAAAATAAAGATCATTTTAATCATATCATTTTTTTTTTAATCAAAATTTTGTTCAGAAAAGTTAAAAGCTTACATTGCCGTAAGGACATACAATCGACAATTTTATAACTACTTATTACTAATTAATCTACCCACTTGAGTAGTACGCATCATTTAAATAAATAAATATCCACCACAACAAAACCAAAAAATCGTCAGGGAACGAAATAATCAAAAGTTATCACTTTGTATTCACGAAGAAGGGACTGGTTTTGAGCATTTGAAAAATTGGCAAATTTTGTATTAAAAATGTTAAAATTCATGGTCTTTCTTTTATTTTTGACACTATGTTATTCAGCAAAAAATAATCCTTGTGATGAAGCCTTTCGATCGGTAGGATAAAACTACAGGCTGATTAATCTTCTCGAGTAACAGGTTCTATTCCCGGTTCAACTATGTAATTATTAAAATATCTATGAAAGCAGTTTAAAATGTTTTTAAAATTCAAATAATGTCTTCTTTCAGTAAAACGTTCTATCTACAATGTTTAAGGTACTTTTCCTCCATGTGGCATTGCCGTGGGACACCCTGTATAGTAAAACGAGCTCAGTGCAGCAGTGCTAGTGCCAGGTGCCACGGAAAGTGTTGTCGTGTGATCATCCGCGTGGAACTTGTTTACTCCGTGGCGAGTCACGACTAATACAGAAAATAAAACAAGAAATATCGAACAGCTTCATAAAATAAGTGCTTTATTGATTAAAAATTAGTAGGTAAAGGTACATAATTTGAATAAATCGTAACGTGACTGTTAACAAAATTAGCTCAAATACTTAGCGTCTGTGACATGTACCTATCAACTTATTTACAGATTTTGATATTACAGAACGAAAACAAAGAATTTATTAGATCAAATAGTCTTATTAGTTGCAAGCTTTCTAGCATCCTCGTCATTCAGTTGTTTCACTGAGCTAGTGCCGCGCGAGCGACACTCACTCCCCAGCTCTTAGTACATTCGGCTAACTGCAATCTCTCCATAAGGCGAACGAATAACTCGTATGCACTAAGCAGAGTACTAAACTATACATCTATTATAATTATTACTTTTAAACCAATTTCTTTTTATTTACAACCGAGAACTATAATAATATAAATATTAGAACCTTATACTCTCTGTACAATGTCGTTCATTTTAATAAACTCTTCTTCATTTATATCTTTATTCGCATATTTTTTTGTGTGGGCTGACATACATATATTTTCAGTTTTTACATCGTTGTAAACATTATGCGCGCGCGACGCACACTCTGAAGTAATTTCATAATATAATGCATATACACAAGCATAGTTATCAAATCTAAATAAGTTACCTTTAGTCTATACAGCCCTCTTTAAACTATTTTGTAATTTTATAAACCAAGTAATAATATACACAGCTTCTGACAATTATTGCAACACACTAAAGTGTCAATGCTGGCGGAAAGTGAACGGATCGAAAGTCAACAACACTGAACACTACCTACAACTAATATTGTTAATTGATTCGTTTTGAAAGCTCTAGAAGAATGAATGTGAGGTGGAGTGTTGTTGACGTCCCTCACGTGACTGAGACGAAGCATCGACAAGTGCAGAACATTCGAGACACGCGCGCGTGCGAGCTGCCCGGAGATGCGACGCGTCTGTGTCAACTGACTATTTACATAAACGTTACACTTCTTTTATTGCTAGTGTCACTTTACTTGGTACAACGGCAATGAACCCTAATATAGTACAATCGTTCAAAAACGTTCAATTTCAGTTTCGAACGGAACATTGCGTTATTGTAACGGTAACGTTTCCGGTGATTTTCCTCAATAATATCCGTTTATTTAACTATAAATAAAATTAGATCTAAACCGGAATATAGGGACATGATGAAACACCACTTAAATATATCACTGCAATTCAATAAGTGTTACTAAAATAAGTAAATTAACTAAAACCGGCGGCGGCGCGCTCGGATCGGTCGACGCGGCGAATTTGTACGTCTAACTGATTGACTCGTCACACTCCGAACAATTTAGTCTCCCCCACGAGGTGCCGCGCGCGAGCGAGCTACTGAGCGACCGGAGCCGAGCCGCGCCACCGACGGGTAAGCGAGAGAAGAAGGCGAAGACGATAATGTCGAAAATTGACGAAAGTTACAGGGAGCGACAGCACCGCCGCGACTACACCGAGACAGTGCGCCGGCGCCTCCCCCGCGCCGCGCCTCACTCCTCGTCCGTGTCCGCGTCGCTCGACAGCTCCGCGCGCAGCCGCGGCGGGAACGGGCCGCGCGTCTGCTGCCTGCAACGTGCAACACGCAGCGTCAGACTCGCCTCACTCCCACGGCATTACATACACCGCGCGACACGTACGCCAGGCGCCGGTAGTGGTTGAGCCACTCCTCCAGCATCTGCGCCTGCAGCAGCGGCCGCGCCAGCAGCGTCACGCGCGCCGCCAGCACGCCGCCGCCCGTCTCCACCGCCGACACCCAGCGCCGCACCACGCCCTCCTCGTCCGCCATCTGCAACGTGCGACCGGGTCAGTGACGCGCCGCGTCCGCGCGCCCGCCGCGCGGCACTCACCTCGTCCTGCGTGAGGAAGTGCACGGGCAGCAGCTTGCCGTCCTCGTCGGTGAGCGGCAGGAAGGCGTCGCGGCACACGTAGCCGCCCGCCAGCGGCACGAGCGCCGAGAAGTGGCCGCGCGTGTAGGCCAGCGCCAGCGGCGACTTGCTGCAGCCCTCGGGCTCGCACAGCAGCGGCAGGTACAGGCCGCGGAAGCGCGCGTAGCCCAGCGCCTCGCCGCGGAACGAGTTCACCACGTCCACGCCGTACACCAGCAGCGGCCGGCGCAAGACGTGCGCCAGCGCGAACACGTGCAGCTGGTGCAGCGCGGCGCCGGGCCGGCGCGCGGCGGCCGCCAGGCGCGCCCACTCCGCGCGCAGCTGCGCGTCCGTGGGCGCGTAGTGCAGGCGTGCGGCCTGCGCGCGCTCGCACGCGGCCCAGCGCGCCTGCAGGCCGCGCGCGGCGCCGCCCAGCGCGTCGCCCAGCGCGGCGCGCAGCGTGTTGGCGCGGTCGCACACGCCGTAGGCCGCCTGGCACAGCGCGTCGGGCAGGCAGTCGCCGGCCGAGCGGTTCCACAGCGCGTACAGGCGCGAGCGCAGGCGCACGGTGAGCTCGCGGCTCCAGTTGATGAGCGGCGGCGCCGCCTCCAGCGTCTGCTGCGCCTCGCGGTCCAGCAGCTCCGAGAACAGCTGCTCCTGGATGGGCGCCGGCAGCTCCTCGATCTCTGCGGGGAACGACACCAATATTTGGACGTTTCATTTTATTCCCTAACTTGAACTTGACAGATTAACGTCAGTAGTACGGTTGGCGCCGAACTCTCAGAACATTTCTTAACATTTTAACATTATTTAGTATTTTTTAAGTAACATTAATTTATTCAAGTATATTATTAAATGGTTTTTATCGAACATTAACATCTATCATGTTACAACATTCAACATTATTATGTAAGGCTATAGCACCCTTACAAATATTTTTGTTATTATAAGTACAGTCGCGGTCTGAAAGTGTTAACCACCATAAGAATTCAAGAGAAGAGTGCATAGGCATCTTTTGAGTGAGCTCGCTCCATCGTAGGCCCCGTCTATGCCCTCGGACTAGTCTGGGACCAAGAGCAAGCCCATAAGTTATAAAAAAAAAAGGATCACAATTGCATGCACACATTGAGGCCACAAGTTCTAAATGTCTATTTCATGATAATTTGATTGATCACAGATTATTTTTTCTAATTATATGACAATCAATTGCTATAGGTTATGGACTGACTACTATAAAGGTTTCATATACAAAAACTTTTCTATGCCCTTGCTTAGGCTATAGACTATCTCTGTACCAAATTTCATTTAAATTGTTTCGGTAGTTTTGGCGCGAAAGCAAGACAGACAGATAGTTACTTTCGCAATTATAATAGTAGTCTAATAGTTTTTTTTTAATAAGAATAAGGAAATAATAAATCAAATCTTAAAAAATCTTTATTCAATATCTAGTATAACATTACTCCGCAGTTACGACTAGTGCATAGATGCAACAAGACACGCGCATAGATCAGTATTTCTGGTATCATTTTCTGCCCCCTTACCATGACGTTTAAAGTAAGATTTGTTTTAGTCCTGTTGCAGGAGTGTGCAAGTGACAGCGTTAGACACGTTGTCTAGCGCAGTCTCTTTCCCACTGAAAGTAATATCAAAGTAATACTGCTAAAAGGGCTTGTGGTACGCCCCCTGGTATCACTCGAGCACAGCGTGATCTATGAGGATTTCTTACATTTTGTCAGTTCCAGCGCTGAACCATAAGCCCTCATAATTTTTTTATTGAGTTTAAATCAGCAGACCGAGCGGGCTATTGAATGAGACGAATAATTTATTTCACGGTGCAGAATGAACCACGCCATAGTAGCACAAGCTGGGTGTATCCGTGCATTTATATCTTTCTGAACGTAATTAATGTGAGGGAATTCTGTTGCAGGATACACTACGTAGTAGACAGCATCACTTCTTCCTGAATCATTTCCATGATCTATTATTTGGTCTTCTTCGCCGTGACATCTTATTTAAACCTCACAGTAAATTACAATAGTTATAATGAATTTTCGTGATAAGGCACTAATGATATAAAACTATGTCCATTTTCAAAGATTGCCCCTTGCTCCAGGGTTAAACTTGCCATTTTATTTCGATATGAATAAAAATATTTCGTAAAATTTTACTCTTGTCTAAACGACGTTCAAACGATATTTTTTGACAAATGTTAATTCAACAAATTAAGAAAAGAGTTTCATCATCACTTATGGCGAGATAAATAGACGTTACTAAGCACTGACTTTGGCACTATACCTGTCACTGTTACACAACAGCCAAACGTCAAGTGCACGATAGAGACGAAACATGGCTAAGCCGAAGCCGTTGCTTAGTAACGTCTTTGTTGTTCTCGTTGTGTCATTTTGCACAATAACTTCTAAAAGGTAACAAGTAACATCATATCGCATTTTAGATTTTAATGAAAAAAGTGTGATATAGAATGTACTTTCAAAATTGGTAAAACTTTTCAGACTGCGACCGTACATACTAAATTATTTTTAAATACCAACTTCCAAACGAATATTGAAAGCTTTATTTTAATTAAACCATTTTAACAGTCGTTCTTTTCGTTTTAAATAAAAGTGCTAGCATAGTGTCGGCACTGACCGGCGGGCAGGTAGAAGGTACAGAACTCGTTGAGGTAGCGGCACGGGAAGCTGCCCTTCTTGTAGCGCACGCAGCTCGCGATGTGGCGCCGGATCGCCGCCGCCAGGTCCGGCGCTGCAGCACACAGGGCACACATAGCAGTCACGACCAACAGTCAACTTGTGCACTGTCTATACAAGATGAGATGTTGAAGTGGATACTTACCAATGTAGGAAGGAGAGCGCTTAAGGCCGGGCCCGCCGCCCGAGATCCGCGACAGGAGCGTGGACAGAATCTCTTGTCGCTGAAACCTGCAACACACAACAACGCTCAACAATACGGCTTTCAATCTGACAATCTAGGTTTCGACAATTTTTAACCGACTTCAAAAAAGGAGGAGGTTCTCAATTCGTCTGTATACTTTTTTTTTGTATGTTTGTTACGCGATATCTCCGTCAATTGTTAACGGATTTTGATGGTTCTTTTTTGACGTGACAACGTCTTATAAATTGGTTTGCCGGGTGACACTTCAAGAAACTGCGTTACGCTCCGCTCACGTTATGCGCTCACAATGAGAGCGAGTGAGAGGCACGCGTCCCTTCCACTCGGGCATGGTTAGCCCGCCTAAGAGCGAGAGAGACAGACATAAAAAGTGAATATTCACATTAAAATTATTTTACCACTCAAAGTCGTTGTCACGTAAAACTTTCGCCCGTATACCGACTTTACAGGCAACCAATTTTTTTGTTTGATAAGTCATGATTCAGGAGAGGTCCCATATAAATTATGAGGCTATCGGTTCAGTGCTTCTCGAGAAATTCACCAAGAACAAAAAAAATTGACGAAATATTCATAGACGATGTGTGCTTTTTCTTCAAGTTTCTATTTTCGTTTTATAAGATTGTAAGTAGTTTTATTTTTTAAATAAATTACTTTGAAAGATACTATACACAGTCAAACATTGGGAGTCGACACTAAAAAGTAGTAAATATAAAAAACTTTTTTCAAAAAAATAATAACCGCCTTCAAAAACTAAAAACCCAAAAATAACTAAAATTTCGTAAGTCGGTGGTAACACAAATGGAATGGCAGAAGAGAAGCCACCGACGACGGGACACTTTTTTGATTTTTAAGACGTTATCACGTTCAAAACGTTAGGACTCATAAAAAACTTTTAAAAAAAAAAAAATAACCGCCTTCTAAAACTAAAAACCCAAAAATAACTAAAATTTCGTAAGTCGGTGGCAACACAAATTGACTGGCAGAACAGAAGCCACCGACTTCCGAAATTTTAGTTATTTTTGGGTTTTTAGTTTTTGAAGGCGGTTATTATTTTTTAGCGTTTTAACGTTTTGAACGTGATTTAACGTCTTAAAAATCAAAAAAGTGTCCCGTTCCGCCTGAGCCGAGCGTGCAAGCGAAAGGGAGACATGGTCGGCCTAAGCGTTTGGCTTGGGGCGCATCTTATGACGTTATCACGTAAAATTATCGATGGCTTCGACGAGCTAATCTCAATTCTGGGGGTTAAGCTTGTTGTACATATTTTTTTTTTATTGTATAAGCTTTTTTGTGCAATAAAAATATGACGATAAACCGACTTTACAGACAACCATATTTTTTACAACTGTTTTTGAGTCCCAATAATCGATTTTCCTCCGCTCAGGTAGAGGTACTAGAGTGAGTAGTGTGCAGTCACCTGATGGCGAGGTGCACGAGCGTGTGTCCCGCGTCGAAGGCGGAGGCGCGGTTGAGCAGCGCGACCTCCGCTCAGGTAGAGGTACTAGAGTGAGTAGTGTGCAGTCACCTGATGGCGAGGTGCACGAGCGTGTGTCCCGCGTCGAAGGCGGAGGCGCGGTTGAGCAGCGCGACCTCCGCTCAGGTAGAGGTACTAGAGTGAGTAGTGTGCAGTCACCTGATGGCGAGGTGCACGAGCGTGTGTCCCGCGTCGAAGGCGGAGGCGCGGTTGAGCAGCGCGACCTCCGCTCAGGTAGAGGTACTAGAGTGAGTAGTGTGCAGTCACCTGATGGCGAGGTGCACGAGCGTGTGTCCCGCGTCGAAGGCGGAGGCGCGGTTGAGCAGCGCGACCTCCGCTCAGGTAGAGGTACTAGAGTGAGTAGTGTGCAGTCACCTGATGGCGAGGTGCACGAGCGTGTGTCCCGCGTCGAAGGCGGAGGCGCGGTTGAGCAGCGCGACCTCCGCTCAGGTAGAGGTACTAGAGTGAGTAGTGTGCAGTCACCTGATGGCGAGGTGCACGAGCGTGTGTCCCGCGTCGAAGGCGGAGGCGCGGTTGAGCAGCGCGACCTCCGCTCAGGTAGAGGTACTAGAGTGAGTAGTGTGCAGTCACCTGATGGCGAGGTGCACGAGCGTGTGTCCCGCGTCGAAGGCGGAGGCGCGGTTGAGCAGCGCGACCTCCGCTCAGGTAGAGGTACTAGAGTGAGTAGTGTGCAGTCACCTGATGGCGAGGTGCACGAGCGTGTGTCCCGCGTCGAAGGCGGAGGCGCGGTTGAGCAGCGCGACCTCCGCTCAGGTAGAGGTACTAGAGTGAGTAGTGTGCAGTCACCTGATGGCGAGGTGCACGAGCGTGTGTCCCGCGTCGAAGGCGGAGGCGCGGTTGAGCAGCGCGACCTCCGCTCAGGTAGAGGTACTAGAGTGAGTAGTGTGCAGTCACCTGATGGCGAGGTGCACGAGCGTGTGTCCCGCGTCGAAGGCGGAGGCGCGGTTGAGCAGCGCGACCTCCGCTCAGGTAGAGGTACTAGAGTGAGTAGTGTGCAGTCACCTGATGGCGAGGTGCACGAGCGTGTGTCCCGCGTCGAAGGCGGAGGCGCGGTTGAGCAGCGCGACCTCCGCTCAGGTAGAGGTACTAGAGTGAGTAGTGTGCAGTCACCTGATGGCGAGGTGCACGAGCGTGTGTCCCGCGTCGAAGGCGGAGGCGCGGTTGAGCAGCGCGACCTCCGCTCAGGTAGAGGTACTAGAGTGAGTAGTGTGCAGTCACCTGATGGCGAGGTGCACGAGCGTGTGTCCCGCGTCGAAGGCGGAGGCGCGGTTGAGCAGCGCGACCTCCGCTCAGGTAGAGGTACTAGAGTGAGTAGTGTGCAGTCACCTGATGGCGAGGTGCACGAGCGTGTGTCCCGCGTCGAAGGCGGAGGCGCGGTTGAGCAGCGCGACCTCCGCTCAGGTAGAGGTACTAGAGTGAGTAGTGTGCAGTCACCTGATGGCGAGGTGCACGAGCGTGTGTCCCGCGTCGAAGGCGGAGGCGCGGTTGAGCAGCGCGACCTCGGCGGCGGTGAGGGCGCGCGCGGGGTCTCCGCCGCTGGACAGGTAGGCCTCCACACAGCGCGCGTCGCCCTCCACCACGCCTGAGGGCACCCACAACGTCACTAGTCTCATCACTGTTACATCTATGCTATCGTACTAGAGTTCGTCCCGAGCCTATAATCGTTCGCATGGAGGTCACGGGAAAACAATAAACTACATAAATTTTTATTCGCACTTAAACCTATAAAGAAGACAGCTGGTAGGCAGCACTTCTACCGAATTTTTAATACACGGCATATTATTTAGAGCTATACTTGTACTGACTTTTATTACTTCGTCTGACATAGCAAGTACGAGCTTATAAAACTTATTTTTAAATACCTCACAATCACAGTAGGTATGCTGTTGCGTAGGCCACTCAGAAGATTACTATACAACCTAAACTGTTTGCTATTAAATACTGTTGTTGTAATTACATTAAAGTATTATTATTGTATGCATGTAACTGGTCACAGGTATATAAAGTTGTGATAGTGAAAGAAAGTCTCACCGAGACACGCCTGCAGCCAGATCCAGTCGGCGTTGTTGTTGCGTCGCTTGGAGCGCCTGTTGTTCGGCTCCAACTCGTGGATCGACGCGTTCTGACTGTTGCAGATGTCGTTGATACCTGCAACACCAGGGCCACTCCCATGTACTCGTGGGGTGTGTGTGTGTGTGTGTGACGTACCGAGCGCGGGCGGCGGCGAGGGCGGCGCGGGGTTGCTGCTGCCGCACATGGCGCACTATAGCGACTTGTGGGGTGTGTGTGTGTGTGTGTGTGTGTGTGTGTGTGTGTGACGTACCGAGCGCGGGCGGCGGCGAGGGCGGCGCGGGGTTGCTGCTGCCGCACATGGCGCACTATAGCGACTTGTGGGGTGTGTGTGTGTGTGTGTGTGTGTGTGTGACGTACCGAGCGCGGGCGGCGGCGAGGGCGGCGCGGGGTTGCTGCTGCCGCACATGGCGCACTATAGCGACTTGTGGGGTGTGTGTGTGTGTGTGTGTGTGTGTGTGTGTGTGACGTACCGAGCGCGGGCGGCGGCGAGGGCGGCGCGGGGTTGCTGCTGCCGCACATGGCGCACTTCAGCTACTTGTGGGGTGTGTGTGTGTGTGTGTGTGTGACGTACCGAGCGCGGGCGGCGGCGAGGGCGGCGCGGGGTTGCTGCTGCCGCACATGGCGCACTTCAGCTACTTGTGGGGTGTGTGTGTGTGTGTGTGTGTGTGACGTACCGAGCGCGGGCGGCGGCGAGGGCGGCGCGGGGTTGCTGCTGCCGCACATGGCGCACTTCAGCTACTTGTGGGGTGTGTGTGTGTGTGTGTGTGTGACGTACCGAGCGCGGGCGGCGGCGAGGGCGGCGCGGGGTTGCTGCTGCCGCACATGGCGCACTTCAGCGACTTGTGGTGTGTGTGTGTGTGTGTGTGTGTGACGTACCGAGCGCGGGCGGCGGCGAGGGCGGCGCGGGGTTGCTGCTGCCGCACATGGCGCACTTCAGCTACTTGTGGGGTGTGTGTGTGTGTGTGTGTGTGACGTACCGAGCGCGGGCGGCGGCAAGGAGTGTGTGTGTGTGACGTACCGAGCGCGGGCGGCGGCGAGGGCGGCGCGGGGTTGCTGCTGCCGCACATGGCGCACTTCAGCTACTTGTGGGGTGTGTGTGTGTGTGTGTGTGTGTGACGTACCGAGCGCGGGCGGCGGCAAGGAGTGTGTGTGTGTGACGTACCGAGCGCGGGCGGCGGCGAGGGCGGCGCGGGGTTGCTGCTGCCGCACATGGCGCACTTCAGCGACTTGTGGGGTGTGTGTGTGTGTGTGTGTGACGTACCGAGCGCGGGCGGCGGCGAGGGCGGCGCGGGGTTGCTGCTGCCGCACATGGCGCACTTCAGCTACTTGTGGGGTGTGTGTGTGTGTGTGTGTGTGACGTACCGAGCGCGGGCGGCGGCAAGGAGTGTGTGTGTGTGACGTACCGAGCGCGGGCGGCGGCGAGGGCGGCGCGGGGTTGCTGCTGCCGCACATGGCGCACTTCAGCGACTTGTGGGGTGTGTGTGTGTGTGTGTGTGACGTACCGAGCGCGGGCGGCGGCGAGGGCGGCGCGGGGTTGCTGCTGCCGCACATGGCGCACTTCAGCGACTTGGGCCAGTTGTCGTACGTGCACGTCTGCAACAGAACGTTTCTGTCGTAACAAACACACTAGTTGTTTTCTTACAAATACATGCAAGTCATTCGAAGATATCAACAACTGGACTAGTACAGTTACTTTGTGGACAGTATGCAAACAAGTGCTCGTTCAAAAATAAATATTCACCTTTAATTTACTAAATAGTTTTTAGTTGTATAATGTGAATCAAATTAAAATCACAACTGCCATAATTTGCTAATTGGACGAGGCACTGACCGGACACGGCCACTTGGCGACGGAGGAGGCGCTGGCGCCCTGCGGCGACGAGATGCGCAGCGGCTTCAGGCGCTCCGCCACCGCCTCCGCACCTGCACACACTGACCTACTGCACTACCGCACGACACGCACATCGAGCAACGTCAGTAGTACACTGTAACACTGTATTCACATTGCTTTCTTCGAAACACCTGAAAGGCTAATAAGGACACTGAGCTCGTTTTAAGTAATCAGATGGTATAAAATGGTAAACTAACTGACTGTTGAAATATCAACGCACAGCTAAAACCACAGGTCCTAGAGACATACAATTAGGAGGGTGTGATCTTTGTGAGGGGTAAACAACCACTAAGAAAGAATTTTTATAAATTCTACTTCTAAGGGGTAAAATAGTGCATCGAAGTTAAACATCCACGCAGTCGCGATCCATTGTGTCTCGAATCACGTGTGTTCGAAGGTAAAAATAAGGTTGAGATGTGTTAAGAGGGTATGTTACCGCAGACGTCGGGCGCGGGCGGCGGCGGCGCGGGCAGCGCGCTGGCGCCGTCCTGCAGCCGGAAGATGTCCTCGTTGAGCGCGGACTTGGGGCTGCGGCACATGGTGCACTGCAACAGTATCATACTCCACATGTTTCGTCATCGCCACGGGACTTCACCTTACACCATCATATTATACGTGTTAACAGCTACTTACTACAAATCAATAGGCGAGACGATAAAGAAAAACATTTTTTTGTTTGTTGATGGCGACACTAATACTTCCGCCAATAAAAGAAAAACTTAATTAGTTTTTCTTTCGCGTCATCTGTCATACCTGACGGACTAATTAGTTTTATAAGATTAGCAACATTTTTGGACACACGGTATTTTTCTCGTAATTACGACGATACAGTGAGTTGCAGTTTCACGTGACGTCACGCCTAGGTACAATTTTTACTTTACAGTGACGTCACTATTGTATTTTTTTATGATTTTGATGAAGCAAAAATACCTATACGTTTAATATTTTTGGGCGGCCGAACGGGCGGACTAAACAGAATGCCATTTTTTAATACAGTCGTCATCCCTATTCTACGATCTTCTTGGCTGACAATCTCATGCCCTAAAACCATTATGTCGGTAATCTGAACTTTCACACCATTTCTTATCTACACACGACTGCTTTGAGGTGCAAATAAGTACCTATTCGTATCTTGCTTTCCCAAAGCCGTGCCTCATTCCAACGTGTCTACCGGTCGTACCTACACATCGGATTTTAGGATGCATGCGATGTATGCGATACGGTTAATGGTAATAAGAAACGTGAACTCAATCATTTAAATAACGAGCAGATGGCCACCGCTTACAAGAACTTTCGCTCGCTAACAAAATTATGAACATAATACGTACAAAATAACAAATTATAATGATGAAGATTAGAGTACACAGATACGTCACAGAGTGCACAGCGCACGATGTAGCCCCGTGCCGTGCGCGCGCGAGCTCTGAGAAAGTGAAAGTGCTAGCTAGCTAGACAAAGCTGTCTGCAGTTCGGCACTAATTGATATCTTGAGAATGACAACAACCAGCACTGATCTTACTTTTTCTTTTATGCTATACTAACTAACAGAATCAATAACTACAATTGTCACAGATGGATTTAATTTCTGACAACAAACACATAAAACATACTTCCCCGCTGCGTCTATCTGTAGGTTCGCGATAAACTCACAAATTATTGAACGGATATTCATGGAGTTATTGCTATTAGACAGTGATTAATAAGGAAGGTTTAGGTGTATCTAAAACGTATATTATAGTAGCGACAAGCCGTGAATTTCAACGATTTGTAGCATTTGTGCTAAGCTGGGATGGGTCGTTAGTCTAAACTATATATTTAAAAGGTGTAAATCCTAACTGGTTTACATATTTACTTATAGAATACCTAATTATATTCTTGAGAGATAGTATTATTATTTTTTCGAACATGCTCGGAAATTCGATCATTATTCTTCTTTCTTCGAAACAAATCAAGATATCGACTATTCACCAACACGCGAGTAGCGGCCGACAAAATAATAAGTGAAAATCCTTGAATCATGTTTTCTGTAGCCCAAATATGAAAATCAAATAGGTAACCTGCCAAGTATTTATTTAAAAAAATAGCTCGAGAACTGGCAATGCACTGAGTACGACCACGTGAGAAAAAAAGAAATTAAAACTATAATTATGGATCGTAGAATTGGCGCGTCTCAATAAATATTTTTTGTACTGATTGATGTTTGTAAAAGTAAAGCTACAGATGAAAGTTGTTAGGTAATAACTTAAGAAGTAATTGTATTTAAATAAATAGCATAACACAAATTACTAATTTATAAAACAGTTACATTAACAACATTAACATTAGGTGTTTGATTACTGTTGTTTTCTCGAGGACTAAAGTTGAATGTTATGTAGTTGAGTTCGTACTCATGGTGGATCTTCTATCGAATATTTATTCATGCCCTTCTTATTAAGATAATAGTGCGAACTTGACAAGTGTAGGTAAAACAATGGAATAGATGGATACCTTTCGTGAGAGTGGGAAGTTTTCGTAGGTGCACACGTCGCAGCACCACTTGGCGCCTTCTGTCGCAGGCATAGAGCTTGCTGTCATCTGAAACAATACATGTCGCTCATTACGTCATCAGGCCACGCAATGAATACTCCTTGACACACGCCTAGCGTCCGTAAAGTGACATAATTAAGGTCAAAGCTGACATAAATAGTCTGCATTCGGATCCTCATCACCTCGCTCGTCAAGCACGTAGGAACGTGTCGTGTCTACCGAGCATTACGGGCCCAGCATCTCTGGAGACTGGCCGCCGTGATGCGCATATGTTTCACCCTACCTTATGATGGAGTCGATAAATGGGTGCTGCAATGTGGACTGGTTACAAAATAAATGATTTATTATTATTAATGGTCGGAGCTACCATACTGGCACTATCACTATTCATTTATTAGCTGCACTCAATTCTTAGACAACTTACATAATAATCTGATAGGGTTTATAAAAGCAGGGTTCAAAAATATCTGATATTTATTATAAATATTTGTAAGAACTTATTCAGAGCATTCCAACTTCAGACACAACTGATGCTAAACAGGATATTATTATATTTGTTAGGGGTGAAAACACATCCTCTTTTAGCACACATTATAGAAACATTTGAAAAAACAGATGCCTCAAGGGCCAAATTGTTATATTGTTTTACAGTTTACTGAACATAATTACAGTACTACAGGCACTATAATTACTAATTAAAATTTTTATTTATGTTGAAGTAATGATAAGCACCATTTTCTGATTCACTGCTTTTTAACAATAGATATTGTATTATAATATTTGATATGTATATGTTGATATGCACAGTTGTGTTGTGTTTAGTTTAGTAGGTAAACTTCAATGGTATTGTCAGATTGTAGATAGGCATAGTGCATGGTGTGTTGTGTAACCAGCACTACACTAGATCTAGCACTGCATGCACAATTATTGTTGGTGACAATAACTAAGAAAAGGAAAACATGTAGCAACTGCAAATAATATAGCACTGACGGTGACGGCCTTTTGTCACAAGTGCTTTTATCAATTTTGGAGTATTTAAGAATGTAGTTGGTACTAAGTTAATCAGATCAGTTTATCTGCTAATTCCTACTATAAGCCACATTTAAAAACTAAATTGTGGTAGAAGTAGTTGATAGACTTGTAATTGTTCACATGTTGCAATAGATTGCGCGGACATTATGATAGTGGCTCTACTTCACTAAGGCAGACAACACAAACTATACAATGTTTATTGCACATGACATGTGACCTTACAGGACTGTTGCCACTTCCATTGTGTTTACATGTTAATGAGAGCAGCAATCAGCATGACCAAGCATTAATAACTTGATTATATCAACTCCAAATCAAACAAAACTTTGTTAAATAAACCCTAGTCCTAGTTGCGTCTCTGTCTCATGGAGTGCCCTGATAAGTTAACAGGATAATATAATATGATAATCATAGAGCCTGCTCAGTGTGACGAGTGGACTAGTAAGCAAAGTGAGTCACCTGGCTGATGGTGGTTTGGGAGACGTTGGTGGAGGCGTCCAGCGTGGTGCACTCGGCCTCCGGCTCGCCGAGCGACTCGCTATTCTTGCTTCCGTCATTCTGCACCTCCTCACTCATCTTACCATCAATTATAACATTGAAAATACAACTTTACGCGCTACACTTCACAATCAACTACTATGAGGTTCTCATCATACGAGATTCTTAAGTATAGCCTCAGATCAACTATGAGTAGCTAAGCTTCTATTTATTCAGGTGTGCTGACAGTCCACAGTTGTTTCTCTACGTGCGTCTGTAGACAGGTTCCTGTGATCTAAAAAAAAACGTACACAATGAACAGGCTACTGTAGATACCAGCGCATATTCACACAGCGAGCAATGGAAAGGAGAATGATAATTTCACTACAAGAATTTCTTATTGGTATTGCTTTGACAGGTCGCGACAAAACATACGCAAATGTGAAACTTAGGTACCTATTTAATATAGATACGAGGTTGTTGTTATGGAACTTGGCATCGTTCGTTGTTGCTAGAATTTTGGCGTCGTTACACAACATAAAATATGAGAGTTCGATGGCATAAGGTCAAGACTGCTAAAGGAGTTGAAGTACGGTTTACTTACTGTGATGACGATGTGACGATATACTTAAAACGGTTTTTCTCGTAAAAATTGCCAAACAATGGATAAAACAAACCCGGGGGAGACGGAAGAAAACATAAAAGAAACAATGGAGTTAAAGGCAATTATGTTTATACGGTATTTTGACAAATTTTGTGTCAATTTTGGTGTCATTCAAAGAAACGAGATGGCTCAGTCAGTTGTATGTATAGCTCACTCTTTTTTACTTGTCAAAATCACAATATTGCATGATGGTAGTGAACTGTGATTGGCCCTACTCATCAAGTGTTTCACTAAACCTATTTTTCTACCAATGAGAAACATCATACATAAAACTAGTTAATTAACGACCAATGTAGTACTATACTACTATCACAATATTTATTCAAAATGGCTACCCCAATCGCAAAAAAAAATGGTTCTGGCTGTCTGTGTCTGTGGTAAAATTTGGTTTCATTTCAAATTGGCTAAATGCTTTTGCAAAGCCTTAAAAAAAAAAACCCAAAACCGCGGTTTCATTTAATTTGTAAAAAAATAAACATTTTTTGATGAGAAAAACCATGGACGGAACATCCATGAGAAAAACTAGTTTTATCTTAGTTTTGTAGAATTTTAGGCGTTGAATTTAATTGGACCAAAGATTAATAATATTTAGAAGTCTTAAATAATAGTAGTATTTGCGAAAAAACTCGAGTTTTGGTATGGTGGTGAAAATCCACGCATGATCACAGATATTGCCCAGGTATGTACACTATTAAGGAAGGCATCCACAGCAAGCGAATCGTGTTGAATGAAACGGTGCGACACAAGTATTTTTACGTTCTATCGCTGTCGCACTCTGTCTCGTTGCGCCAAACACGTCGATACTCGAAGATGTAGTTTGAATAAAAATGTATAGCAGGTGCATTTTTACACTAACACACACCATGGGGCCCTAAACATAACCGGCTAGACCTGGAAAACCAGGGAAAACCTGGAAGCGAGATTGGGTGGGGAGCACCACCACTACGCCATGTGTGGGCTCGCCTCAAAGTCGACACGCTCGTCGCTGGTGGCTATAGGTAGTAGAAATGACATACCTACAAGAAATGACGAATGGTGTCATGTAAATGACAAAATTTTGGTTCCACTGTTTTCCGCATATTTACAAAATAATTGTTTTTTACTACGAGCTGGAATGTTTTAAAAATGATTTAGGATAAGTTAAAAATTCAGTTTATGAATTCGAATGAATTTTAGACGTATTTTGTCGAAAAGTTCCTTGAGGTCCTCATCATCTTCAGGGAAAAGTCAGAAGAAACCTGAAGAAATAGCGAAATTGCAAAGTGAATTAGAGTTACTCAAGCAAACCATCGATTCCTTAAAAGTTTCTGTCGAGAGTAGAGATGCAGCCATAGGTACACTCGCTCGTGAGAAAGAAAAATTATATGTTGAACTAAAAAGCGCGCAAAGAACAAACAGGAACTTACATCAACAGCTAATAGACGAAAGGTGAAAAAAAAATTCTGCATTCTTATCACATAACAAGGCATGAACGCTAATAATTATATAGGTCCCTCCAACGTGAAGTAGATGTGCCTTAATATTATTTTAAAAATTAACTAAAATTTTAGGGACATTCACTCTAAGGAAAAAGATTTTTTCATTAACGAGATTAAAAAATTGCCCAAGCGTGACGACAAAGAGCTAAAGACTGAAGAAAGCGGAGACGTAAGTAATAAATCTTACCTACTCTATTAATTAATCGTAGTAGCGATTTAAACCTTCAAACACACGTGATTCCAGATACAATAGAAAGAAAATAGCAGCCCGACAGCCGGCTGTCGGTTGGTCGTTGAAAGATTAATGCAAACCTAGGCTTGCACTAGAATAATGTAACGTGTGTTGGAAGATACTTGCGCAAATTCCTAACTTCTAGACTTGTGCAGTGCAAGTCTGGGCTTGCGTAATTGAATCGCAACGTTTGTGGCTACTATAAGTGAACAGCAGCGTATAAAATATTATGTCGGAATTGTCTGCAAACTTTCTATTTTTTTTCCAGTTACCTCAAGACCAAGCAGGGGTCTCCTTAGTTGATGAATTAAAAGCCAAGGATGAAGTGATTTATAATATTGGTGCAAAATATTTAAAAATAAAATCGAGCAAAATATTTCTTCAAGAGAAATTAGAAAAATTACAGGTTCAGAACAAAAAGGTGATTTAACAATTTTCCTATTCTCTATAATCTTTCACCTTAAAACTTCCAATATTTTTAATGCTGAGCTGCAAGGTTTTACGTCGCGGTTGGCTAAACCTTTGATTGAGTCAAACTGTTGATGCTTAGTCTGAGAATGCTAAAATTCAGAAATGATCTGCTGATTAACGCACGGAGTGCACACATCGCTCTCACGCAAGCTCTCGGGTCTACCGATGTTACGGCGGCCGTGGTATGGAAAGAGCTCATTGTGTCTTTCGAAACCATTGTGCCTTTGACAAGTGAAAACCCGTTCCTGCATCACTCAGGTTCTTTAAAAGTCGTGATGGCAGGGCCAGTCGACAAGCGAAACTTGACGCCAGTTGAGTAAAAGGTGCCTTAGGTAAAGTAGAAATAATTACGACTAGAAGTGTGAAAAAGGTTTTTCTATGTATGAGTGTAATAAAGAAGATGGTCTTCTCACGAATTTGCAAAGCATTCACTCAATATTAAAATATTTATTTTCCCTGATGCGCATCTTACGTTTTTCAGACATGTGAAAATATTATTTTATTGTTACAAGATAATAGAAAAACTTTGGATACTCTCCTGGATAAGCTACTAAAGTCTACTTCAGTTTCGCCAGATAGTAAAAAGTATCTAAAACTTTTGCAAATCAATGCCAGTTTGCATTACGAGAATACTCAACTTAAAATACATGCTACATCCCAGCAAAGCTCGCCCCTCGATGTAAGACAGCACACTGAGACGTGTGGTCCGCTAAATAAACAAACGACATCTGGAAGTAAATCGGAAGAGAAAGTGAACCGCCACTCTTTTAAAATAAAGTTAAAAAAATTCTGCAATGCACATGATTGTGAAGGTGTTAAACGTTTTCAGTACGTTCATAGAACTTTGTCGCCGAATGTTCGAGGGACGATTTGTAGGTCAGTTTCAGATTCTTGTATCGTGAGATCGACTTTTAAGTGAATTATGCTAGTAATATAATGTTCAATATTGTTTTATTTTACTGTGTATCTGTGTTCACCCTAGAAGAGTAATTTCTGCCGTTGCGCGTAAGCGTCATAGAGGCGTCGTCGTGTCATCGTGTGATGCTGCCTGTCCACCGGAGCAGAGCGAGACAGTGGAGCGGAGAAACTGAGAAATATGAAACAATAGAATTGCATAAAATCCCACTCGCGATACTTACTCTATACAATTCTTTTGGTGGATTTTTCTCCGGTTCTCCGCTCCACTGCCTCGCTCCGGTGGACAGGCAGCCTTACTGATTGATTAAATAAATATCCTAGATTATCATCCTAGAAATATTATTATACCCTTGGAGCACCAGCGACTTGGTCCTCGAGTCGAGGATGTTGGAAAACAAAAACTAATGTTACATTACAATAGAACTAGTTTACTTAATCCTGGGCGGGGCGGGAAGGCGTGTCAGACTTTTACTAACTAACAGCCACTCATGTTCCTTCGGTTGCCCTTATGCTCCAGGGCCACCGTAAAGCCTGCTCTACACTACTCGCGAAGTTGGTCGAAGTTGAGCGAATACGATAGTGTAGAAGGGCACTTTGCTTCGCTTCGTGCAACCTCGGCTCGCATCGGGCGACTTCCAGTCGTTGTCGGTTTTTGCGCCCGAGTCTTAGAGTACTTCGTCGAGGCAACTTCGCGAGTAGTGTAGAGCAGGCTTGACTTTTATAACTATTCTGCTACTCCGGCAGCATTGGGCCCCTTTACGGTTAAAATCACCCTTTGATTTCAAAAGTGTTTCATGTTATTCCTCTAATTTAATAAATCATATTTGTTTGAAGCATTTGGTCCTTATGAATGACCCTATCAATTAACGCCATAAAAGTACAGGATGTTGTTTTTTCCTTTTTAAGCCAGGTCGATTCCCGGGAGTGACACACTTTCGAACTGACAATCTTTGAATATAGGTAGTGTTATTTCTTTTAATAAATAAAGGAAAGCTTTCTTCATATTAAATAATCTATCTAGAGGTTAAAGATTTAAAGTAGTTTTTTCCATTGCCCATAAAAACTATCCTAACTCAATACAGGATAGAATTTTCATGAGAGGTATTATTTTTTTGACCTAAGCTGGTCTATTGATAATTCAGCTTCAATGATATTTTATATGAGCTTTGTCATTTTCAGCAGGGTACCGTTGTTTTGAAAAAAGGTCAAAGATTACAAATTATGCCATGGAATAAATTAACTATCATAATTTAGAGAGGGTGTGTACTGTGTGTAACTACTTCCACACAAGTCCCACACTGACTGACTGCCTTTATCCTATCTACACTTTACTACTTATAATATCAATTAACTATTTTTAAGCTATAGCTTCAAAATAGTTAATGGCCTTGAGCGTGGAGACCGAATCCAGAAATTCCGTAAGGAAAATTTTATTACACACACACACACAGGCACAGCGGTGATACTTTTTAGTTTTGCCATTGCCAAGAACTTTTAATGACTTTGTGAAATATCACGCTTGGGTCTCGTTTTTGATGTGAAACATCTATAGCCGCACGTAAAACAAATTTCTGGCGTGGCGACGCATGCCGTGGCGACGCGTCGCCACCGTCGCCACGCTATATGATGGTGTATACCTATATACAGTTACAGTCTTGTGTACTGTGTGGCGATGATGTAATGTCGATGTTTCACATCTGCCAGGCGTCCCGTGACGGCTCACTTTTTTTTTTAGAGAAGAACTGATTGATCTACTCGTTCCCTTAACCATGACGTTTAAAGTAAGATTGTTTTAGTCCTGTTGCAGGAGTGTGCAGGTGACAGCGTTAGACACGTTGTCTAGCGCCGTCTCTATCCCACTGAAAGTAATATCAAAGTAGTACTGCTATAAGGGCTTGTGGTACGCCCCCAGTTTTCCGAAGCAGAATTTTTGGCCAATAGTTAGGAGAACTACACGGCTATGTAGGCACTTTATGGGTAAATGAGTAATTTATAAGGTTCTTTATTGTAATAGTCGAACAACTTATAAGCCTACAGAACCCTATACTCAATACTGCATAATCGTATACTCGACCACAGGTCTCGATACAAACTTCCCCAGTTTTTTTATTGAACTGGTGTTTTTCGCCCGCGCTAAATTGTTCTGTTTGATGATATAGGACGGAATTGCCGAAATTGTCTATGAACAAGTATTGCAAAATTATGTTGCCTACGAAAAGTAATCTTCCAGCTTGAAAGGAGTTGCTAAAAGAATGGGTAATCATTTAAATCTTTAATAATAATCATTAACAAGCTAAATAAAAGCTTGTAAAAATATGCAAGCACTTTTTGATGCATACAATACTATTGCACTCAGCCTGTGTTTATAAAATATAGACCCCCTGTGTGTAAAGTATCGATTAAACTTAATCTTTTGATTGAAAAAAAAGTAAACAGCAGAAGCAAACCTAACATCATCGTAGTATAATACAAATTACAACCGACACCAATCGTCAAAATCTTTTTTTTACTATCATCATATTTGTCGAAAAGGTCAAAAGCGAAATAGGCACGCACGGCACGATATTAAAAATGGCATGATATTAATTTAAAATAATGTATACACGATTAATCATGCATAAATGTATGATTTATCAATACATAAAAGCGAAATGGAAGTCCCATTTCATTTAAAAGTGGTGATTTCGGGTTTGGGGAGGTGGGGAAAAACTACATTGTATTAAATTGAATGGAAGTCGAAGTTTATTGTTGGCAACATTGATTTCCAGATTTGTGTGCGCCGGCATCGCACGTGAACGTGTCGCAAAAATCTCAATAAATTAGTGAAATCACCATGTCGGACGAATATTTCTATGGTAAGTCTTAATCTTTATACTATTGCGCTTACTATATGAGATTTATTTGCATGATTCACAATGTACTTTGTTCTTAAAAACACTTAAAACATTGGCGTCAGCTTTGACACCCGGCTCTCGCCATTTTATTTCACAATATTGTGTGAATATTTGTTGTTTCATTCACGTTTGTAGCAATAATATTACGTTTCATTCGTGTGCCCCACTTGTTTGCTTTAAATTTAGCGTAATATGAGTTTTTAACAGGCTTGCCGCCATTTTTGATTAAGGAAATGAAATTGCTAATTTCTTTCATGAGTTCATAATGGCGTTTTTGATTAACGAAATAATTCTACGTCCCACGCGAGATGAGTGCTATTGATTTTTTGTTAACGCATGGAGCGTACGAAATGTGCGATGTCAATCAGTAATGTTGGTTGGGCGCGCAATTTGAATTTGTGGCGTCCAAAGCCGTGACAGAAACAATGCTATTGAATCTCCAACCGTTTGCCGAAATGCCAGATCTGTTGATTGAGTGTTCGCAAAGAGTATTGCCGTTGTTTATGTCGACACCGCGATGTCATCTTTTTGAGGTTATGGTGACTAAATGTACACGAGTTCATACGATGCGGTCGCTTGCCGCTGCCGCCATTCCCTGCGCTGTGCGATGCCGACAGTGGCGATAGGTAAGTTTTTATAAACTTGTTGACAAGCTCGGTGTGTTACGTTTCAGGTGTAACTCTGTCGGCGTCACATCAGTCCGAGACATGGGACCCAGAGGCGAAGGCGGAGTACCCCCGCAGCAACAAATTGCTTATACGTCAGGCCCTACTAGGTCCAGATGCCAAGTCTGATGAACTCAATGTTGTTCAGGTATTTTGACGTTATGTTTATATAAGCAGGCTAAAGATGAATGAGTTAAATTTGAATTCGATTTTAATGGAATGGAGGAATGATTCTAATGTCTTTGCTGTCACATGATCAATATTTCCTTTTAAATGTTAACAACTTTGTGTTTGCCACAAACTGTAAAGTCCAAACTTACACTATTGTTAACTTTTCTCATAGCACATGGCAAAATCTTTGCTCTGTAATAAACATTTTTACACAAGTGTAGTAAATATAAACCTTAGGCCATCTTTATTGCATGATTGAGAGATGTGTGAGTATATACCTCTATACTTAATATTATATTGTGGTAAAACAGTACTTCATAATTATGACTCATCATATTTTGTGTTTGGTCCGACATCTATTCAGCAATAGAACTAGCTATATTTGATGTTTATATTGATGTGCAGGTAGAGACCATGTCACTTCAGGAGTCGGTCAAGATCCCAGTGGCAGTACTGAAGGCAGGAGAGACACGGCATGCCCGTCTTGACATTGAATTCCCAGATGCCCCAGTCACATTCACTCTTATTCAGGTAAATAATGTATTCAAGCCATTGTTATTTTATCCAATTATAATTAATAATCAAATAATGTACTTCCATATGTACAAATATGAAACAATTTTCTATAAAATATCTGATTTTAACTTCAATAACACTGAAATGATGATAAACACAACCATTAATTTGATGGGCACGCGACGTCGTTTTGACTGTTGCACTGCCTGGTAGTGATTGCTTGAGGCATTTGTCTGATCTCTATAATGACACAAAGGTAATGCCACTAAAAAAGGACAAAGTTAACTTAGCATTGTGTTGTGCAGGGGTCAGGGCCAGTGCATTTGATTGGCCAGCACCTTCTTGGAGCCCTTGTGGAGGAGTTTGAAGACATGGAGGAGATGGAGGAGGAGATGTTAGATGAAGAGGAAGGAGATGATTCTCAATTTAAGGTACTGCTGTGACACTGACACTTTTACCAGTTATGAAGTGCAGATCATGCCAAACAGATTGCTTGCCACTGATAGGGATGTTTGCATTTCATATTGTTGTGCATGCTGAATAATGACTTGTGCCAATATTTAAATAACTCAAAGTTATGCCAGTGACATAGTAGATTGCTGAATTTACAGGAAGATGAGAATAAACGGAAAGCATCAGCAGGCAAGCGCAAGACTAATGAGGTACTGAAAACCTTCAACTAATATCAGATTACAATGTGACTGGTTCTGTACACGCTCTACAGAGGGAAAAGGACCTGAGACCTAGTTCTTTAAAGAATGACAGTTCATGTAAGAATTTAACTTCAAACTGTTTGGGGAATACTTATAAAATTGTTGTATCTAATCATTTCACTGTCATTTTTCATACAGCTGGGCTTGCACACTGGCACAGTTTAACGATCCATACAGTTGGTAAACGCCTTTGATGTCGGACGACACCGCCGCCGCCGCCCGTGTAGGTATTTACGCTACCGCGTGCAAATGTGCAAGGGTTGTCAAAAAAGACAAACTTTATTTTTTTCATAATTGAATATTACCTACATGTGAGAATTACGCGGCTGTGGGGTTTTATAAAGGGGGGCAAATTTTTCATTATTTTTGCGATAGGACACACCGTTTTCGAGATACAAGCTTTAGAAGAAAAAAAGACAGGTCACAGCGGCATGCGACTACGGTCATAACTTGGAAACAGACTGGTACACAGGACAGAAGGTACCTAAGTACCTTTGCTTATTGTTTTATCCGGGTTTTTCGTAGTCAGATTTTAGTTTTTTTTTACTTTTGTATAAATAAATAAATAACCTAACATTGCGTGAACAGTGTCCAAGTGCCTGAGATAGCCCGTTCGCAAAGCGTATATACCTACAATACGAAATATAAATGATACCGATTGAAATGTTTTTCCGATTGTAATAATATAACGTATACGAATACGTGTACTTATAACTTAACTTTACTCGTACCTACTATAATTATTATATACGTAACTATAAACACGACGAGTTTATACAAAATAAATATTAGTAGATACCCACCTGTTTAATACGAATTTATAAGAATAAACTTACCTCGCGTCACGGGGAAATCTATGAAATCTTAAATCCTTATTGTGTCTCGTTGTCGAGGTACATACGTACACAGAACAAGAAGTGTGCACCATTATAATAAGTTTATTCAATGATTCTTGAAAACTCGCTCGCGATTTACACGGATGCGTTAGCCCCAGAGTTTAGCCCCTCAACTACGCGCACTCGTGGGCAGCGATCCGCGCCGCCCACTTCCCCTCGAGATCCCCGCCGTTGCTCTATGCAAGTACATTCGTTTTACAACTGTATGGATCGTAAAACTGTGACACTGGTGTCAAAATTATATTATATGATAATATTGTGATAATTGGCTGTTGGTTTTCTGTATACTCATTCGGTGAATACCTTTACCTTCTGATAGCTGAAAAAAAACATTACTTTGACAAGCAGAAAAGGCTACCTTGCATTTGAATCTAAAGTTGATGTTAGACAGAGTTGTAAGCTAAAGTTGGCCTTTTTTGTATATTAAGAAGAAACCATTTTTCGATTAGAGTTAATTTCATAATTTTTTTAAAGAATGTATGCAAATAACTGTAAATTTTTCAGGATGAGGATGATGAGGAAGGAGAGCCTAAAGGTAAAAAGGCGAAAATGTCAAACAACGCTAAGGGCAAGGCTCCGTCGCCCAAGAAGAACGCCAAGAAGTGAACCGCCTGCCGCGCCCGCCCCGCCGGCAGCGCCCGCCCGCGCGCTGACGCGTCGCCCGCGCGCCTCTCACAGTCAGACAGACCAATTCCATTTAAGACTGACTACATCCTCGATCACTAAACTTTAGGTACTCTTTACCTAGTGTAATTATGGAGATATTTCGTTAACGTTAGCACACAGGCCAGTAGCTGGCGGTGCGACGCGGCAGCGAGCGGACGGGCGCGGCCGGCGGCCGGCGTATCTCTTAGTTGTACGACATAGTGTGGTAATTCAGTCTAGGTTAGCGTTGTATCGACTCGAGCGTGCCTGGGTGAGTGGAAGTGTGAGTATTTGTTCGTGATAGTTACTTACTGGTCGAGGTATCTGCAAACTTATCGATCCGATCCTACGTGGTTACCGACGATCGAGCGTGATTTCTTCACTTATTTTTTTTATGTTTTTCTAAACTAAATTTCCATTCCTTACTGTGGTATAGTGTTATGGATGTCAAATTTAATATTAAATAAGTCTTAAATTCACACATGTATTTTTAAGTTAAGACATTAAGCATAATCAGTGTACTTTTAAGACATTGAATTTTGTAGCTACCGGTCGACATAATTGAATTTGCTAACGATTTCTCATTTCAGAATGAAAACTGATAATCTATTATAGTTTGTTTGTACATATACATTATAAAAGCATAAGAACGGTAACAATAAAAAGCATTTCTAAACATTCTCACACCTTTTATTTCTCTCCACAGAATTCCCTTACAAAATTGCACCAATCTGGTGTTTGATTAATATTATTCATAATAATGTTTTGTAATCAGAATTGAGTAGGTGACACTGTCTTTTGCTAAATCACTTTTTGTCTAACAATGCCTGAAGTATTCTATTTCGTTCCCGTTGTATGTTGTTGGACTCTTCCACAGCCCGCACCAAGCTTTCAAACTTGTCACTTTCTTTCCTGTCCTGCACTTCTTGCAGTACTCTTTTAATTTCCGTCAAAGTCATGTCATCCAAATTTACCACATTACATGTGCCTGTTCCTGTGGGTTCATCAAAAATTTTTTCAAAGTATGAATAATATGGCCAGTGGTTAATTTTTCCAGTTTCTTTCTTTTTCTCAGCTAGTCTGATGAAGGTTTGTTTTAAGTTGCGGAATTTACGATCGCACTCTTCTGAAGATAAGCCTATTTTTGAAGCGAACAATCTCCATACATTTTTCTTTTTAACTAGAGGATCTCTAAATCTTTCTTTGTTGTCTATGTAGAATGTTAGAAGCTGTTGGACATAATCATCTTGAGACTTGTATGTTATCTTAGGCGGCCCACCACTGGGGCAGGTGTAGCTAGTTGCTCCATTGTATATTCCTTCGAAATCTTTAAAGTAGCGCCACTTAGTTATACATCTTCCTGTATCTGCTCTCATTTTTAATCTTATATAAGTTTGTTTAAGATTCCGGAACTTTTTGTCACAGTCTGTGGGACTTTCTCCTACTGATGCAGATATCTCTTTCCACAACTCTTTCTTTTGATACCTAGGATTTTTAAACTTATCAGCTATTTGCTTGTACTCTTCGATTAACAACCTAGTTTTATTTTTGTCCCAGGGACCTATACTTGGACTGTAATTGTAAAATATTCTCTCGAAATAGTTGTGATACTGCCACTTGATTGGTTTACCAGTTTCTCTACTTTTCTCTTTCCAATTGAAGTACGCTCTTTTTAAATTCTTGAACTTGTGGTAACAGTTGTACTCGGTTGTCCCTAACTGTGATGCTATCTCCCTCCAAACATCTTTCTGCAAGCAGTCAGGGCTTCTGAACTTGTTCAGGTTATCTATGTACAGACTTAACAATCTTCTTACCTTGTGCTCTTCCCATGGCTCCAGCACAGATGGTGGGAGTGATTTGCATTCTTTAAATACCTCTTCACAGGTGTTGTAATGTACCCATTTGATCTCTTTTCCCAATCTTTTCTTTTTCAAGAGCCTTATGTAAGTTCTTCTCAGATTTCTATATTTTTTAATACATTCATCAGAACTTGTGTCCAAGTGTGCAGCAATATCTTCCCAAAGGGATTTGTCTTTAGTGACATTTCTAAATCTGTTATCCAAGCATAATGTAAGCAGTAGCTTTATTTTGTTTCTGTCCCAGAAGTTGTCGTCGTCTTTGGTCTTAGCTACTTCCTTTACATTTTTTTCTGATATACTTTCTTGGATAGCTACTGGGGTCTCATTGATTTGTATATATTGCCTGTTGTCCCCAGTATCTACGATGTATCTCGCCTCCTGCCCTGTAACTGATGTAATCAAAGTACATGTTAGGTTCGTTTATTTTAATGAAATTCATTATCAATATTGTTTGAAAACAAAACTTACTTTGAGGATTTTGTATGGTAAAGTTATTGCTACTGAATATGACATTGCTTTGATCTTCTCTCAGCACAAACCAATAACTTTGGTTATGGGGATTATTTAGATCCATAATAAAGTAAATTTTAAAGTAAACAAATACAATACTGAGACCTGACACATATCAACTGGGAGTATTACGAAACCGAAACTTATGTTAGGTACAGAAGTGCGCCCGTGAAAATCCAGATGAAGAGCTTTCAAGCACAACAATGATACGGACCTAGTATTGTTTGTTTTTACTGTAATAATTAATTATTTCCATTCACGATCTTTCCTGCACTAATCTGAAATCTTCATCGCTATATAGTACTCAGAGTAGGCATAATATAACATTATAATAACATAGTACTCTGCTGCAAGTGCATCTTAATAAAATTAATTATCATAAATTTCTGAATATTACTTTACTCTAGTGATGGTCGTTGAATGAACGAACTATAGTTAATTCGACCGTCGTCCACGTACTGTGAACGAATCGACGGTTCACCGATAAACGATGGACTAGCCGATTCCGTAAACTGAAACTTATATTTTGTACGGGATGATGGTAGTCTCGCGTGTGCGAAAGAGAAAGACGATGGACTGGTCGAACGATGTAAGACAAACCCAGTTTTTACTTGTTTGTTATTATTTACGTAGTTCAACTTGTTTTTATTTTTAAAATGCATTGTGTGACTAATCGCGCTCCGCGCTCAAGGTCAGAGTTCAACCTTTTCAAATGTTTGCAAGTTCAATGATTAACTGGTCTTGTATATTATATTTAATTAATGTAGATATTTGTAAAACTGTATATTAATAAAAATTAAAAAGTAAATCAGTTGATATTCTAAATACGCCAGAATAGTGAATACAACTTTATAATTAACTCTCTTCAAGTATTCAGTGTTCAGCCAGTCCTAAGCCTGGAAAAGTATGAAGGGAAGTTCAAATTAATAGGTACTTAAAGCACGCGGGAGACTAGTCTAAAATCCACTGGCCACCGCCTACGTCGCCGTCTCGGCGCGGCGTCGACGCCGCCGTAGACTTCGTTCTAAAGTTTACCAAGTTAAAGCGTAAACTAGTCGACGAATTCAACTAGTTGATCGACTAGTCGATGAATGAAATTGGACGGTCTAGTTTTGTTGACGCCAAATACGTCGACGACCCATCTCTACTTTACTCTTTACTCTATGATGTCTGATCTGGGGTGCGTTCCAAAACGTGCGAATAATTCACTCGAAAATTAAAAAGAGATAGAAACAACGAAAGAAAGAGAACGGCTATACTGTTTTTGAACGCTACAGAGCGATTTACTGTTTTGGAATGGGTTAGGGTCATGATGGTTAGGGTCGTATGATGACACTGTCAGTGTCAACATAACCTTTTATCTCTATTGCAAAGAAGGAAAATTGTGTTTTTAAGCATATTTTGCAAATAAATAAGCCTATACCTGTTCGTTTCTACTTTAGTAAATCCATTCTTCAACATCAAACTTCAACATTGGCGCATATATATGATTCTGACATAGGTATGTCAGGTAATTTTTAACGACGCTCAGCCAAGGGTGAGAAATCGCACTTGTCAGTGCGAAGATTACTCTACCGATAGCGTTCCAAAATACTGCTCGGGTAGCTGTCGCGTAATTGTTCGGTTACCCTCGGTTTCACTCGGCTCATTTCGGAACGCTCTAGAGTAACTTTCGCACCACTCCGTGTAATTCTTACCCCTTTTGGAACGCACCCCTGAATTGAATGAATCCTGTCAAGCGAGCGAGCGCGTCGCGTGACAGCCAATAAAGGTCCGCCACAGTCTTCGCATTCGAATTCTTTATATGAAGTTCTATGCCACCTCGCACATCTACCCGCGGCCAAGTCTACTTGGCCGCACCGCACGCGCCGCAGTCCCCGCAGTCATCGCATTTTCTTTGTTGTCGTTTCAGGGTCTGCGGCAACTGCGACGCGGGTAGGTGTGCGAGGTGGCATAGAACTTCATTTATAGAATTCGAATGCGAAGACTGCGGCGCGTGCGGTGCGGCCAAGTCTGCGTTCACCTTAGGGACAACGCACACCGGAATGGCAGCGGCCGGCAGCGGCCGTCAGCGGCCGCCCGCGGCGCCGCGAGCGGCCGCGCGCCTTTCGTTTCTATCGACGCCTGGCGGCCGCTGGCGGCCTCGCGGCGCCGCGGGCAGCCGCTGCCGGCCGCTGCCATTCCGTCTGCGTTCACCTTAAAAATACTAAAAATCTCTAGCATGGACGTATAAAATAATTCGAACGGAGCGTCAAAAATAAAGTAATTGAAGCAACAAGATCGCGGCGGCGCGGCGTAACTAATTTGTGTGATTGTGCGTGTTTAAATAAAAGGATGCCAGATGAAAGAAAATTACCCATTTTTCAAACAATATTTCAATAAGATAGTGACAATTATTGTTAAAAAAGTAAAATTAAATAAAGTTAAAATAAATTAAAATAAATTGTAACTTGAAATACTAGCAACACTGATTGATTTCATGATTGATAAAATTTACTTACATAAAATGCGGAAATAAGCTTAAAAATGACATGCATAGTGATGAAAAGTGATGCCGTGGCTTTTATTGATTGAACCACCATGGTATCAACAACTTTTTACAATACATGAAAGCATAGTTTAATTTATATTAACAAAAATAACACCGAACATCACGCGAGCGCAGTTCGATCGAAGCGTAATGGCCGACATACTATGGTGTGGATGTGTGCGTGTTAGCTTTTCCATATAGGAGCACTGACATACTATGGGTGCTTCATTTGTAGTTTAACGAGACGGCGTTCGCCATTTTTTATACGCCCATGATACGGATGCATCTATCATAACGTCTTCGAAAGACAACTTTGAAAGCAATGATAAAGCAAAATAACGTTTTTATCGTCCAACGGCATTAACAAATCATTGTCCGCCTACACTAAAAAAGGGTGGCCTGATAATTCTCCACCGATTGCGAGATAGACATACTTAAAAGTATTTGTCTCAAGTTTTTGTTCGTGTGATCTCGATTTTTATCTTTACCTTTTTTGCTAGGTATATAATCTGTGGTTTGACACGCGCTGCGGAAAGAACCGGTCAGTGCCTGGAGGGTATATATTTTCTGTGGTAGTTGGTGAACGACGTGAACGACGACCGACGACGACGGACGACGCCATTATTGCATTATTTGTTGGTGATCTTGTTGTCGTTGTTAGTGACTACGTTATTACTATTTGTATTTCATGAGTTTGTAATGTTTTATTGATGTACATTTGGATGCATACTGACTGAATACGTTTTATATTTGATTACGGATTATGTGCTGATAAATAAACCTAAGATTAAAGAAGAAATCTGACAGCGGTAAGTTGATCACCACCGGGGCGCATTGTTTTATTTTGAATTCGTTTTTAAGCGAAACTGACATTTAGACTTCTGATTAGTAACTAATATACAAGTAAATTAAGTATTTGATAGCTGCTATAAATATTTACCCGAGTAGGATGCATGTTCGGACTAGGAATCTGTTGGCGGGAAACGGTTGGGCTCAGGGCCGAGGCGCCAGTGCCGCGGAGAGTAGACCTCTGGTGTTACTTTTCTGTACTCATTCAATTATTGACATTACTAGCTTCTGCCCGCGGCTTCGTTCGCGTTAGAAAGAGACCAAAAGTAGCCTATGTTACTCTCCATCCCTTCAACTATCTCCACTTAAAAAATCACGTCAATCCGTCGCTCCGTTTTGCCGTGAAAGAAAGACAAACAGACAGACAGACACACTTTCCCATTTATAATATTAGCACAATATTAGTATGGATACATACACATATTTATACGCACAAATTTCGTACAAATGTATACAAAAATGTATTCATTTAATTTCTATTTCATTTTAAGTACCCATAGTAAACTTGCACACATGACACATGGTAGTTCCTAATTACACCTACTTACTTATATTAAACTAGCTGCCTCCTGCGGTTTCACCCACATTTAAAATGTTAAGGGTTATAATAACCCTTACCACTTAGGGGTATGAAAAAATGTCGAAATACGTATTTTTATTTATCTTCACTGTTTTTAATTTCTACTCCCTCAACACATTTTTTGAAAATAAATTTTAATTTTAATAAGACATTTATGTTACAATAAAAGTTTTGCATGCTATAGTTTTAATAGCTAAACATGTCGAACTCCTATTTTAAGCTTAAGACCTTTAAATACCATGTTTTGAAGCAAATAAAGATCTTGACTATTGAATAATAATAAAATAAAATTTGAATATGTTTTTAATTATTGTCTGGAGCTTTCAAAAGCTTCGGTTTTCTCTATAAAAATATCTGACTGACTGCTTAATGCCTTGACAATTCAAAAGAATCTGTAAATGGTTCATTTGAATAAAAAAAAATAGAGTTTGAGTTGTTTAATTTTTTAATAATGTTTAGAGAGAAAAATTACATATACCTAACTAGTAATTGTAAGTGTGTGTAGCGATATGTCGGGCGGTCAGCTGGTCGTGCTGGACCGCGGCGGGCGCGACGTGAAGCGCTTCCCGCTGGCCGAGGGGCTGGCCACGCTGGGCAGCGACCCCGCCTGCGACATCCGCATCATGCTGCCCACGGTCAGCCCGCACCACGCCACCGTTGTGGTCCATGCCAACCAGGTAACCACTGTCATGTCTCTTAGGCATTAGAACCTACCTGAATGCTGGTGGAAAAGAAAGGGAAAGGTGAATTGACATGTAATTTTTACTTTTAGTAAAAATTACATGTCAATTCACCTTTCCCTTTCTTTTTCCTGACTATGTTGGGGTATACTTATTTTGCGACATTCAGGTAGATTCTGTGTCTCTGATGTTTAGTTATGGTTTTATTTGACCCGAGAATGAAGAAGCATGCCTGAATGCCTTAATATGTGAACTTTGCTCAGAAGGTGCGATTTTGCCCTTTCTAGATAAGGTCTTAGATCGCAATCGTAAGGCCGTTTGTCCACCTCCGCCGTCAACGTCACGTCAATCAGAACGGGATGACGGTGCCGTGTTCACCGCACATCACGTCGCCTGATACTAAACTTGGCTCGCCGTCATCTCGTTGCTTGTTGTCGTGACGGCGACGGCGGCGGTGGACTATCGCTGCGCAGAGCTAAGCTGGTGGTTGTGCGCAGACGGTGGTGCGCAACGTGTGCTGTGAAGAGACGCTGGTGAACGGGCGCGCCGTGAGCGTGGCGGCGCTGCGCCACGGCGACGTCATCGGCATCGGCGGCCGCGCGCTGCGCTGGGACTACGACCTGCCCGCCGCGCGCCGCCTGCAGGCGCCGCAGCCCGGTCAGTAGAGGACTCTCTAACAAACATATCTTTCTTAGTAATAACCCTATACTGTATCCTAAAATTTTACATTATTTTGGGCATAGTGTTGGATTTAACTTTAAACAGGAGCCCTAGACCAGTTGCGTGCTTAGGTGGGAATGTTAGAGCAAGCCCGATATATAAAAAAAAACCTGTACCGCCTTATTACAAAACAAGGTTTTTCTCTAAACCAGGTTTAAACCATTAGAATAGAATAGATTTATTTATTTGCAATGAATGTAGGTACAAATTATTAGGTGTTACAAAGTTTAAGGTTCCTTGTACATTCTACCTTAATTGGCATGCAAATTTATATTTGAAAAGAATCTACTAAAACTTATCATCTAAGAATTCTTGTACTGAATAATAACATTTGTGCAAAAGTAATTCTGTAACATGCTTTTTAAATTTTGTAAGTGGTAGTTCCTTGACATTGTTCGGTAACTTATTATAAACAAGTGGTGCCATGCAGATAACATTTTTCCTTAAAAGACTGGTTTTAAAAACACCCGTGCTTAAAAGATTTTTATATTGGGATCTAATATTTATTGTTCTATTTCGAGTTTCTTCCAAGGTGGTAAACAGGTGTAAGTTCGTTTTAACAAATATACATAATTCCAATATATAAAGACACGGAAAGGTTAACAATTTATGCGACTGAAATATAGGTTGACAGCTGTCTGTTACTTTTAAGTCAAACATAGCTCTGATGCAGCGTTTTTGAGCTTTAAAAATACTTTCTTTCTCGCTACAGTTGCCCCAGAATATTACACCGAACCTTAAAAGTGAAATAACTAGTCCGTGGTAGGCAACCAACACGCTAGGCAGGTCAACTTTTTTGGACAAATTGTACAGCATGTAAGCAGATGTACTGAGTTTCTTACAAATGCCCTCTGCTTGAGGCTTCCATGTGAGTTGACTATCGATTAAAATTCCCAAAAATTTTGCAACATCCACTGTGCCAACAGCTTGACCATTGTGGTTTATATTCATGTTTTTAGGGGGGATTCTTTGGTAAAAATGCATAACTTTAGTCTTTTGAAGATTTATTATTAAATTATTATTGTTTAGCCAATCTATTAGGGAACTGAGTGTGTTATTAATATCTTGTTCATAATTTTGTTTATTGATACATTTTATTAAAGACGTACTGTCATCGGCAAATAATACCATAGGATTTGGAGTTTGGCGGGGGAGGTCGTTTATGTACAGTAGGAACAATAAAGGGCCAAGGACGCTGCCCTGAGGTACGCCATATTTGATAACTCTGTAAGAAGATCTGTATTTCAATTCGTTTTTTGTTTTTAGACATATCCTAGATACCTCGGTGCATTGTCTGCGGCCATATAAATATGATCTTATCAAATTCAGGGCGTTTCCTCGGATGCCGTATGCTTGAAGTTTTTTAAGGAGGATATCGTGATTAACATAATCAAATGCTTTGGACATGTCTGCATAGATTGCACATATAGGTGTCTTCACATCTACAATAGGCAGTATTTTGAAAAGGAAATCATAAATTGCCATATTAATGTTTTTATTTTTCCTAAAGCCCTTCTGTTCATCGCATAATATATCGTACCGTGCCAAAAATGTGTAAAGTCTTTCATAGATTATTTTTTCTATTAATTTTGAGAAAACAGGTATCAAAGCAATGGGTCTATAGTTTGACATATCTTCTTTGCAATTCTTTTTAAAAAGAGGTTTTACAATGACTGTTTTGAGTCTTTCCGGAAATATACCACTGTAAATGCTAACGTTAATTATATGTGCTAGAGGAGAAGCTATGCAGTCAGACACAAATTTAATTACTTTAATAGAAATCCCATCATAACCAACACTTTTTTTGTTTTTTAACAATTTTACAGTACGAGTAACATCTTGGGGGATAATTGGTTGCATAAAAATTGAATGTAGACTGCTGTTTATGTTTATTACATTATTTGAAGTTGTGGGTTTTTGTGTAACTGAAAGTTGGTCAATAAAGTAATTGTTGAATGACTCCGCTATTTCTTTAGGATCTGTTATACAATTTTCTCCTTTTTTTATTTGTAATATAGGTTCACTTGTTGATTTTGAATTATTTATAACTTGCCATGTTGTTTTACATTTATTACTAGAATTATTGATTAGGTAATTGTTTTGAGCTTTTTGAGTCAGTCTGATGATTTTTTTAAATCTTTTTGAGTAGTTTTTAAATGTAACTTTGTTTTCAAATGTAGGTTTCATTCTTTGTTTCCAGAGTAATTGTCGCTGTCTTTTGCTGCATATACGTATGCCTCGGGATAACCATTTAATCTTTTTTTCAGATCTTATTGTGACAACTTTATGGGGGAAACATAAATCGTGTAGAAGTAGAAATATTTCTAGGAAGTTGTCATAGGATTTGTTAGGATCTTCTGTGGCGTATACATCAGAAAAGGATAAACTCTGAAGATAGGATTTAAATTTCATTAGGTTTTCAGCAGAAACATCACGTCTCAACGTTTTCCAATATTTAATTTGAAGAGACTTAATGACTTTCACTTTTAATATTTGGGCTGTATGGTCAGATAAGCCGAAGTCTACTACCTCCGATTGACATTTATTTTTACAGTTGTGGGCAAAGTTGTCCAAACAAGTATTGCTGCTGAAACGAGTTGGTTGTTTAATTTCTAGTTTGAGGTTGTAACTTGTAAGAAAGCATTCAAAGTCTAACGTAATCCTATTGTTTTTTAATATGTCTATATTAAAGTCTCCGCATAATATAACTTTTATACCTTTCTTTAAGCATATTCTTTTTAATACAATATCTAAATTTTCATAAAATTTACTTAGGTTACATAACTTTGGCGGTCTATAAACACATAAAATTATTAATTTTTGAAAAGGCAGTTCAATAGCACAGCATTCTATAACTCTAGGTATCGAACATCTCATTATGTCAGGTAGCTCTTTGTAAACTAAATGGTTTTTAACTAAGATGCAGGCTCCACCGCGTTTCTTATGAGGCCGAGCATAACATGCCGCTAACTTATAGTTCGGAATAAGTAATAATTCTTCCTGTCCAGACATTATGAAATGTTCGGTAATGCATAAAATATCTACAGAAATATGTTTATTTAACAATTCCTGAATATGAATTGTAAGAAGGTCTGTTTTATTTATGAGACCGGCTATATTTTGATGTAATACGTTAATGCAATCAAAGAAAAAAATCACTAATTGAAGAACTATTTTCTTTACTAGTTATCAGGTTTTCTGAATAGGGGAAGTCACTTATAATTGACAGTAGATTATGGAATATATTTCTCATACCGTGATCGTTTATTTTCCTACTATACTCAGAAAACATGCTAAAATCATATGCCAAATCTAAATTGGAATCTAGTACTGTTACGTATTCATCATTTTCTAAATCGAGATGCAGTAAATTATTGAAAGTTTCTATCCGCCAATTGAACATTGTTGTGTAGTTACTTAGTTTGAATGTTGGAACACATAGTATAATGTTTGTATGTTGTATTTCTTTAATCGTTTCCCTGAACTGTATAACTATATTAACATAGTTTTTTGTAGTTCGAAAGTCTTCCTCTCCAATCATTACTACGCAGAAGTCTTGCATTGTGTAACCGTCCAGTTTTTTATCCAAGTTACTGATAAGCTGTAGTGTATCGCAGTTTGGAGACACATAATGACATACTTGGAAATTTTGGAATGTCTCTTCTGCTAACGATAGAATTTTATTTCTTTTATTAGTACTGACGATACATATTTTGTTTCTTGTGCGTGTAGGTTTTGTGTTGCTATCACTTTCTTTGTGTACTTTTTGTTCCGCAGTTATTGGTTGTGTTTTTGAGGATTTGGTGGCTGTAGGGGTAGTAGTGATTGGTTCATGTAAATCCAACTTGGAGGACATACTTGATTTTTTTTTCTGAGACCCTTTACAACGAGGAGTTGATATCTTAGAATTTTTGTTTGGAGTGCCTATATCCTGAGTCAGTTCCCTCGTCGCTTTTTTTAGGAGCTCATGTTTGGAATTCATATTGTTTATTGTTTTTTTAAGTTCGCTGTTTTCGATGGATAAATTATTAATTTCTTCGTGCGCAGAGTTTAATTGCATGTTCAATTCTTCAATTTTTTCTTTTAATTCCATTATTTGTAGCACATTTTCTTCGGCAGATATGTTTGGTAGACTGGTAGAGGTGCCATCTAGTGTCGTATTGACTGAACTGATCTCGTCATCGCATGATAACTCTGTAGATTTAGTACGTGTCTTTCTAAATGTTATATTTTCAAAGAAATTCATTGTAATAAATGCTCCAAATAAATCATAAAGTTTCTAAAAGAATTTCGGGTGGTGAGGATCGATCTCACACCTATATGTACGTTATGACCGCACCTCACGCCGCTAGGCCAAATGTTCAGTTAGCATGTTCAGTTCGCTTTCTAGTATTAATAATATGAATGTAGGGTATGTCATTTCTTCGTAATGACGCAAAATTTTTGAATTGATCGTTTTTTTTCTTCTATTGTTTTAATAATAACACAACATATTCTTTGCACAGTTTATAGGTTTTGATGCACTTCAGTACCGAAAGTTTTGATTGTTTTTGATAGGTTCATTAGAGCAAATCACTGAGTTAAGTAAGTATTGAAATTAAGTTTATTTTCAAAGACATGTTGCACTGATATTTTAAGTCGTATTATAACTTCACTGATTCTGTTTGTAATCACTAGATAACAATGTCACACAATGATTAGTGTCTGTTCTCACTTTTAAACATAGATAATGCACTAAAAAACTGTTTTAACTATTTTTACAAATAAAATAATACGGAGCTACTTATTGTCGTTGGCCACAGCGCCATCTCTATGATTTTGAGCATTGAGCCAGGTTTTGTAATTTGAATCTTATTCTGATACAATCAAGATTCGAAATACAAAACCTAGCTCAATGGTTTAAACCTGGTTTAGAGAAAAACCTTGTTTTGTAATAAGGCGGAAAGTGTTTCTTTTCGTCTCACTTGATGTAAGAGCCATCTATTAAGATTGTGTGAATGCGTTTTAAAGACGAAAAAGCACGTTCCGCGGAACAACTCGTAGCCGGAATGGTGATAAGTAAATTATGCTTACTTTAAAAATTCAAATAATGTTCAAAATATTGCCGTTCTTAAATTCAGGTGATGAATACATAACTACCTATTCATTGACTCTTTAACGTATTTTTATCAAAATAATTACCTTAGAATCTAATGCATCTGCTGGAAATTTTCTGTTATAATAATTAAAATGTTTATGATTTGTTAAAATGTGTGTCCTATGAAAATACCTATTATGTGATTTTGTCTTAATAGAAATATTGAAATCAAGAGTATTCTTAGGTGAAAATTTAAATGGTATTTGTCTGTAAAATTCAAAGTATTTACCTTCCCGAGTAATGATTTCACCATAGATATATAAAAGAAGGAGATATGCCCTGTAGACGAAAATGTATCGGATACCTGTGTCTCCTGTTTCCCCTACCACAAGGCAACTACTACACGCGCAGTTCAGTAAAAGCAATTTATGCAATAGATACGCAGCCGCGCACACACCCGCATTTCTTATACTAGAACGTACAACACAATCAATTATGAACCTTAAAACACCTACACAGCGTGTATTTACCATGCACCGTACAACTTACTCACACATAAACATTGATGGCTATCGTTGTGCTGTGCAAATGCAATTTATTTTACATTTACGCTAGTGATTGACTAAATCGGAAAATTATCGAAACTTCTATTTATTATCGACCAAATCCGATTTGGGTTCCCGAAAGTAAAACTAAATAAAAAGATGGCGTAAATAGATAAATTTGGGTTTGTGTAACTTAAAAGCATTTTTGAATTTTATAAATATGAGTACGATGCAGTTATTTATTTTTTACGATGGTATAATACTGATACAAAATGCCACGCGACATGCACTTGAACCGTGTTAGGTAAGCCGAGGGACATATTTAGGACGCTGTAATATTTGGTCACATATGACTAATAATCAAAGAGAATTAAACCACTTGAGAGCTGATAGACCCATTTCGCCTAGGCACACGACTCACCACTGCAGGTCGGGGGACGAAGAAAAAACAGCGGTTGTGATTGGCCGATGCAAAAACGTAAGGACGAATGTTCTAAACACTTCACTACGTAACGGGATTTAACGCGCACATACCTTTTATTTGTTTATTGCTTGACGTTTCGGCAAGGTTACACCTGCCATGGTCACAAGCAGACTGTCCGGCGACTCTACTCCGTCGATGAAGTAGATTGATCTTCATCTACCCTCGATGTTGATGAATGTCCACTATAAAGCCGCGTACACACTACACTCACTGAGCTGCAGCTGTGAAAAATCGTCAGACGAATAAATCAGCGATTGCAGAACACATACTGGAAGCAGGCAGCAATCATTGGATCGAATTCCATCGTCCGGCTTGCTCTTGGTCCCAGACTAGCCCGAGGGCATAGACGGGGCCTACGATGGAGCGAGCTTACCCAATAGATGCCTATGCACTCGTTTTTTAAATACTTCCGGGTTATACGAATTTGGAAACACAGACGCCGGCAGGGAATTCCATTCCTTCGCGGTGCGCATTATAAACGATTTTGAGAAGCGCTGCGTGCGGATATGAGGAATATCAACCAAGAAAGGGTGGTATCCTGCCGTACGTCTGGATGTCCGGTGGTAAAAAGGAGATGAGGGAATAAGCTCGTGTAGCTCATGAGCACACTCACCGAAGTGCAATCTGTAAAATACCGCCAGGCAGGCAACTTTTCGCCGATGTGCTAGTGGTTGTAGTAGGGCCACCAGCTTCTTGTCGCCAATCAACCTTCTGGCTCTGCGATCCACCGAATCCAATGCGGCCAGTTGGTATTTGGCTGAGCCATCCCATAGGTGACTGCAATACTCCATACACGATCGGACTTGAGCTTTATAAAGTGTTAGAAGCTGTCCCGGCGTGAAGTATCGCTTAACCTTGTTAAGGATGCCCAGCTTTTTCGCCGCAGTCTGTGCTTTGGACTCGATGAAAGTGCCGAAGTTGAGATCAGAACTCAACTCCATGCCAAGGAGTTCAAGGCAGCCGGTTACATTTACAGATGCACCTCGGAAAGTAGGAGCCAGGTCAAATGGGCTCCGTTTGGCGGAGAACAGACACGCTTGGGTTTTGGCGGCATTGAACTGCACTAGATTGTCATCGCCCCATTGGGACACCCGACTCAAGGCAAAGTTCACTCGCTCGACCATGGTCTCTCTCTGTGAACGAATATCGTCCCTACTGTCTTTTGCGCCGGCCAGATATCTCTCTACAACAGTACTGTCATCTGCGTAACCGACTATGCTAGGATTTAGCATATCGTTTATATGAAGCAGGAATAGGGTTGCAGAGAGAACAGACCCTTGAGGAACACCGGCATCGATGGCCATTAGGTCCGAAGAGCAGCCGTCGACGACCACTCTGATCGACCGTTCCGTCAAGAAGTCTGATACCCAGCTACAAAAGTCAGCCGGTATGCCATAAGCAGGAAGCTTGCTAAGGAGACTTGCGTGCCAAACCCTGTCAAAAGCCTTTGAGATGTCGAGCGAAACGGCAAGGGCTTCGCCGTTTTTCTCAATGGCTTCACCACAGCAATGTGTAACATACACTAGAAGATCCCCAGTAGACCGACCACGGCGAAAGCCATATTGCTGGTCATTGAGTAGATTGTTGTCTTCTAGGTATGCCAACAATTTGCTATTTAGTACCCTTTCCATGACTTTACAGAGCATGGAGGTGATGGCGATTGGTCGATAGTTACAGGAGAGAGAGCCGGTATAGACGTGTCAATACAGGCGACAACTCAGGCGCACAGTGTTTAAGTACTCGCGCAGGTATTCCATCTGGTCCACTGGCTTTATTCACGTCTAAATTCAGCAGAACCTTCCGTACCTCTTTTTGGTGAACAGAAATATCCTTCATTGAGGAATCGCAATGAGGTATAGTAGGTGGTTGATGGAGGCCTGCATCAAGACGAGAGTTGCTCGCAAATAGGGAAGCAAACAAGTTCGCTTTCTCTATCGCGGAGTGGGCCAGCGTACCGTCAGGTTTCTGCAACGGTGGAAATGTGGGACGGCAGAAGTTGGATTCGACCGCTTTGGATAGGGACCAAAACTGCTTGCTACCAGAAGGGTAGGACGTGAGTCTGGCCCCTATTCGACTGATATGGTCAAATCGAGCCTTCCGAATCACCCTTTTGCAGGACTTGGCGGCATCGTTATAGGCTTTCTTCTTCCTGCGAACCCTCCGGGCCCTTGCTTTGGTGTCGCGGGCTTGCACCCAAGCCAGGTATGCTGACTGTTTAAGGGCTTCAGCCCGAGCACAATCCGCATTGAACCATGCTTGAGTTCTGTGATCGAGCGAGACGTCGGAGAACGGAATATAATATTCCATTCCCTGCCGAATCACATCCACGACAGCCTCAGCAGAGTACGAGGGATCGCCGGAAGAAAAACAGACCGACCGCCAAGGGAAAGATGCAAAGAATTGCCGCATCTCATCCCAATCCGCTGACTCGTATCGCCACACTCTCCTCGTGCCCTTTGGGCTGCGATCCGGAGGGGAGCAGACCGATACGGATTTCACCAGACAGTGATCTGACGAGCCCAGCGGAGCTGAGACCGAGACAGAGTGCCGATCCGGATCTGTTGTCAGTAGAAGGTCCAAGCAATTGGGTGTGTGGTCAGCAACATCCGGTACCCGCGTCGCAACTTTCACCAGCTGGGTGAGGTTTAGCGACAGCGCAAATTTGCGTGCTTCCTTGCCAGCGTGGCAGGTTTTCTCGAACGGGGGCAGCCACTCCTTGTGGTGGGCGTTGAAGTCCCCGAGAAACACTAGTTCCGCAGCAGGGTACCGTTGTTGGGCATTATCTGCTGTCTCAGTGAGGTGGTCAAATAGCCTGGTTGTCTCCTGGTCTCCGACGTGCGATCGGTAAACACACGCATATAGGGTCTTCTGGGACCCTGTGTCTACGATGACCCACAGAGTAGAAAACCCGGAAGTCTCAAAGCAACGAAGACGCTTGCAGCAGATGTCGTCGCGGACGTACACACAGACCCCAGCTTTCTCTTTGAACTTATGTTCTAGTGAGTAGCCTGGGTAGTTGAGGTACGCCACGTCCGCTGGGGTTTTAATTTGCGTCTCCGTCAAGAAGAACAGGTGCGGCTTTTCAGTCTCGAGGTGGTGGTGGACTGCGTCGAGATTTGAGTGCAACCCTCGTATATTTGATAGGTGCACTTTCAACGGGAGGAAGTGCCGCCGGTGTTTGACCTTATTCTTCTTTTTCGTATTCATTTTTTTTTAGTAGTGCGGGTTGGGGGACGTTTCGATGTCGAGGTGCCGCTTTCGCCAAGTGGATTGCACGAGTGGAACCAAACAATGAGAAGCTCACTTGGAGACTGCGGGGACGCCCGAGCCCCCCCGAAATAGCCACCGGGTCCTCCCATCCAGTCGCCAGCTGGCACGGTGGAGCTATTCCGGGATTTTTCGCGAGGTGGCGGGGCAGCCTTTGGCACGTGGCTAGTGCGCTACTTGGGCCCCCAACTACCTGCGGTCGATCACCGGCAAGACCGTGCCACGGATCCCGCTACCCTCCAGCGTGAGCTACTCGGTCTGGTGTCGCTCAAGGACCCACAAAAACGGCTACATGCAACACAACTAACAGCCATTCATCCCCCCCAAAGGCTCAGGTGTTCCCGCGCACAGATGAAACACAGCAAGCTGCTTGACACCTGACTCCGGCGGGAAGGTGGTAGCTACCAGGCGGTCTCTTGCGAGACCTACCACCGCTGGTTGGGTCGTTCAGCCGTCACCACAAGTGGTGCCGTTGCCCGGGGCGGACCGCTAGGAGGTAGACCCAAACCACCCCAAAAGAAAAATTTTTACTCAAGAGTTGTGCGTGAAGCGATTGAGATTAAAAAACACAAAAATTTCAATCGGGAAGAAGAATTCAAACTGTCGGGCGCATGGAATCCAGTGATTGCAAAAATTCACCATCGCGATTTTAAGTCAATTAAAAAACCGGACTCAGTGAGTGTAGTGTGTACGCGGCTTTATAGTGGACATTCATCAACATCGAGGGTAGATGAAGATCAATCTACTTCATCGACGGAGTAGAGTCGCCGGACAGTCTGCTTGTGACCATGGCAGGTGTAACCTTGCCGAAACGTCAAGCAATAAACAAATAAAAGGTATGTGCGCGTTAAATCCCGTTACGTAGTGAAGTATAAATATGCAACGCGAAAGTTTAAAGTATAATATGAATGTTCCAAACATCAATCAGGCACAAGTCAGTTTTACAACAATACCTAATATCGATAAAATCGAACTTAATGATGTCTGTTAATTCTATTTTTTTTTAACTATACTGGTTGGGAGTTAACTGGGAGCAAATAAAATACTTACGTAACACAGTAAATTTTACTTTATTCAAATCAATGCTAAAATTAAATCAAGGTTAAATAATCGTAAAAAAAAAAACAAAAAAAAAATTTTTGCGCCTAGGTTCGACGATCCTCCTCGACGAGACAATTATTGATTTTTAAAATGAATCAATTTAGTATAGGTTTTCCCGATATAAGATAAGAGAAAAAAATGAGAGGGCTTAAGTTAAGCTCTGATTTTTATATTGCGTATTCATCTATTAAACCTTCGAATACACGTGATTCGAGACACAGAAGCAAGACAATTATAGCAGCCCGACAGCCGGCTGTCTATTGGTCGTTGAAAGGTTAAATACTATTATACATTTGTGCTAGTGCGATGAAATCATTATGTCGCCCTAACCCCCATATACCATACATTAGGTATAATGTGCGCACAACTTCCAATAGTGCAATTGTCTGTAAGGCAGGTGCAGTATCTACCAACAAGCAATAGCATGTCCATCAGCCAAATCGCAGTCTAAAATATAATTGTAATAAATACGGGAACGGACAAGTTGTGACTGAATCCGCACTCTAACTAGCCAAACATTATTTAGCAGGATGTATATGTTTCTCATATGATCCGATAACGAAACAATATCTTATCTTAATATATATAAATCTCGTGTCACAATGTTTGTCCTCAATGGACTCCTAAACCACTTAACCGATTATAATAAAATTCGCACACCATGTGCAGTTCGATCCAACTTGAGAGATAGGATAGGTAGTAGGTAGGTAGTAGGTAGTAGGTAGGTAGTATGTCAATTCGAATTCAATATTCATAGTTGACAGGACAACGTCTGTCGGGTCAGCTAGTACTTATTATAAAAAGTTCTCTATTCTAGTAGCTAGATCTTTCAAATGACTCTTGTTTCAATTCTGTTGGATGGTAGGTACGTTTTCTTTAATTGAAATCATTATTATGATCGCTATATTCTAACTCTATTTATTGCAAATACAAATCTTTTGATTCGTCAATGCAGGTGTACAATACAAAAGGTGTAAGAGTTACAAGTTACAAAAAATCTAAAATATAAACATTAAGTAATGTTACTTTTTTACAGTTTAGGGATCATCGTAATTTTTATCGTCAAGATTATAAAGAGTTTCTAAGTTGTCACAACACTACAGCAATGCGTCTGTCCCTTTGTATCTATACCTACAGATGGAAAGGGACATACTTATTGACAATACCTAGTGAGAGAAAGGGACTTTTCAAAAAGACATCAACGCGGTGTACGTTTTGTGTGCCTTAAACGTAAACAACCAGTTTAGCTTGAGGCCTGCAATTATTCATAATCTATTAAATTATAACAATTATTTACTTACCGGTGAAAAGTTATGCCATCCTTTTTATAGCTGGATGTTCTAGACGACTTACCACACCATTTAATTGAACAAGAACTCATAATTAATTTGATATAAGCAGAATTGTTTAAAAAAGTTATCAAAATAATCGCGTGCGGAGAGTTCCAATAACTGGTCAAAACTAAAACGGTCACTCATAGTTTCATCTAGCATAAGTGCAATTGCATTTATGTGTCGTGAGCCTGAGTCGCCCGTATGAGCAGTCAAGAGGCTTTATTGTCATTGCTAATAGTACTAAAACAAAATAAAAACAGGGTAAACATTAGTATTTTACTTTGATTTTCCAAGCGGGTAAAAACAGTGGACAAATTAAAAAAAATAACTTCCAAAAAAAATTTTATTCGTCAGGCGACTTTTTGTCGATAACCTACGCTAAAGGATTTGCACATGGACATCATTAACTCACGGCAAGAACCAGCGGCCGCATCACGCGATTCTTGCGTTTAGTTAAATATCGTTTTGTGATTTTTACATTGCTTGACCGCGGGTCCATGTCGCGTGGACAGCGACACGCCCACTTGCCACTTCTCCTGTTATTTATATTTATATGAATTTCACACACCTTAATTCTTCACAAGTAACAATTGCATGCGTTTCCAAATGCATCTTCTACTAAAGTTAATCACAAACATTAATCATCTTCTACTAAACTTAATCACAAGCATCTTCTACTAAACTTAATCAAAATCATTCAACATTTTAAAATATTTTTCGTACAAAAAATGCTACAGTACCGCTCAAAACAAAGTTAGAACTAAGTAATAGGAAAATATTCTATTTATTTCTCTAAAGAAATACGCACATGCATTGTGCCATCTTTCTCGCATTTCGCCTAATACCGCACGCCATTCAAATTACATCTATATTCACATTAAAAAATTGTTCAAATTCGTCAAACTAACACATTCACAAGTCTGGCATAATTTCATCAATTTTACTACGAATTTTATTTGATTCATTTAACATCGAAAGTTTCTGTCGTATTTTTAAAAGTTGAATGAATCTGAGTGAAAGGGATAAGCTATGGTTAAGCCCCGTAAGAAGCCCAGCGCGTGCGACCGAAATAGTACTATAAGACCTTGAAAGCGCGCTGTGTTCATTCGAGACTTCGATTCAGACTCGAGTCTGTTGTTGAAACCATACACGGCACAGGTGGCAAGGTGCTACTGGCCCGTGCGCTTAATTTTTAACGCGCGTAGTTTAAACTTTCAAATATTGTAGACTAGCTTCTGCCCGCGGCTTCGCTCGCGTTAGAAACAGACAAAAAGTAGCCTATGTTACTCGCCATCCCTTCAACTATCTCCACTTAAAAAAATCACGTCAATCCGTCGCTCCGTTTTGCCGTGAAAGAAAGACAAACAGACAGACAGACAGACACACTTTCCCATTTATAATATTAGTATGGATTATATACAAGACTGATCTATTTCAAAGGTGTTTTTTTTTATTATTTTAAAATTTTTAATATCAAGCTGGGCTTGGCTTGTATGAAAAGCATGCCACTGCCCTAGACATCCATACTAATATTATAAATGGGTAAGTGTGTCTGTCTGTCTGTCTGTTTGTCTTTCTTTCACGGCAAAACGGAGCGACGAATTGACGTGATTTTTTAAGTGGAGATAGTTTAAGGGATGGAGAGTAACATAGGCTACTTGTAACGTTAAGCGTTAGGTAGGGCTAGCGGTGGTGGATGTAAATAAAAAAAATTATGGAAATACGTTACAAATTTATTTAAAATTAGAAAAGCCGGTGAGCCGGGATGAGTCGGATAGATATCGATATCGCGTTAAGTTAAACGGCCTACGGAACACTACTGTCCTGGAGATCCTCTAGGCGTAGGTAGCGGAAACTGGAGGTAGATCCAGGGTCCCGTAGCGTGTTGCAGGGTTGTACAGCCACTCCCCTGAACACGGCGGTGGAAAGCAGTAGTAACCGCTCCTGGACCTTTAGTCGCTTGCGCAGCACGGGTAGACGCGCTGAAGATGGTTAAGGTGATGGTGGAAGGTAGAAGTCCGCTGAGCAGCGCGGGTAGACGCGCCGGCGGTGATGGTTAAAGGTGTTGGTAGAACCCTGGAATGCAGTCGGGGTGATCCGGTTAGATGGTGTCCGGTCACACACTCCCGACTGCCCATCCCGACAACCATAGACCCAGAGGTCCACGCAGACAGCAGCGAACTGGCCTCCGTTGGTTATCGAGATGAAGCAGTCTAGGGGCGCGTTACAATAAAAAGGCTTGGAGAGACAAAGGATGGATGATATCCAAATATGTGGGTGGATGAAGAAAAGTTAAGTATAATTTCTGCATCCACATTTAAAAGTATACTATAATAGAATTGGATATCTTCCACTAGATATAATAGGTAGCAAGCTGTAGGCTGTATTACAGATTGTTTAAAACAATATTTAAAACAAGAGAATAAATAGGTAGGTACTAATACAGTTAACGGTTATCGTTATGAAAATTTAGAATTATAGGCAGTAGGTAGCTATCTAAGTTAGCCGTGGTAACCAGAACATTCATAGCACAACAACTAATTTAATCGTTACTATTTAAGTTAACAAAGCCCGCTGAGAATAACACAAGTACACACATCAAAAGTGTCTAGGGATCAACATATATTTTTGCAATAACTTTTCTCCTGATTGATATTAATTAAAATTTTCTTTAAGGATTCATCAAATAAAGTGTTTTCGTTTGTCACAGTAACGATAAACCAAGTCACCTTTGCATTAATAAAGAAATTTGCCATTTTCCTAATAAAGGGATTTTTGACATTTGAACCACTAACACAAAAGTTCGAAAAAAAGACTGAAATAAGTTTTCTCTAAAATTTTATTGGGTAACTTAAACATTTAATAATCCGTGTTTCTACCGCGAACACTAACAACACAAGAACATCGGTTTGGCATACTCAAAATGAGTTCATCCAAATCACGCTGTGGAATGGCCGCCCATGTTCGTTGCAACAACAAAAAAAGGTCTTTTTGCGACTGGATACCCTCCATATTCGGCAGAGCTCTTCTCTGTAGCATATCCCATGCATGCTCAATCGGGTTCAAGTCTGGCGACTGAGCAGGCCAGGGCAGGACATTGATGTTAGCTGCGGCGAGAGTCTGTCTTACAACTCTTGCGGTGTGCGGTCGTGCATTATCATGCATTAACTGAAATAAGAGACCGATTTGCACTTGTAGAGGAACGATGACGTCTGATACAATCGTCTCAGCATAAATTTGAGCGTTGAGGTTGCCTCTGATCCAAATCAACTCAGTTCTTCCGCCGATCCAAATACCCGCCCATACCATGACGGTTCCACCACTATAAGGATGGACTTCCTGGCAGGATTTTAATCGCTGTTGGCGTCCAGGGGTTCTCCAGTGTCGTATACGTCTTGTATCCGGTCTCATACCAAAACGAGACTCATCAGAAAAGCACACGAAACGCCATTGTTCTTCTGCCCAATTTCTGTGTTCAAGAGCCCATTGATATCGAATCCTACGATTGTGCATTGCTATAGGTGGTACCCGTAGCGGTCTTCGGGAATGAAGGTTCACTTCATGCAAGCGGTTTCTGACTGTTTGGTCGCTAATTAAGTTCCCTGAAGAGTGATGAAGCCTCACGGCTATCATCATGGCGGTTATTGTTGGAGCTCTTCGAGTTAAGATTTGAATGTATCGGTCTTGTCGCCGTGTGGTGCAGCGATACCGTCCTCCATGGCGCTCAGCCACGGTACCAGTGCTTCGGTAACGTGTCCAAAGTCGACTGATAACACTCTGACTTGTATTCAGAGCTAAAGCCACAGTACGTTGCCGGGAACCAGCTTCTATCATACCCACGGCTCTGAGCATTTCTTCCCTGCTTAAATGACGTCGCCGCTCCATAATAACGTTGGTTTTAATCAGTAGTAGGGAAACAGTAGCACTAATAATGTCTTCAATGCGTTGTATATTTTTATAGGGAAAATATTGACAGCTGATTTTCATCTTTTACTCGAATTTGATTCACAGTTCCTGATTCAAATTATGAAATGCACCAAAAAGGATCCATATAAATTTATAAAATCATAAATTTATTACAAAGCCACATCTCAATCTCAAGAAATCCGCATAAAAATGCTTGATCCCTAGACACTTTTGATGTGTGTATATACAGTCGTGGTCAACTAATTAGGGACAAACAAAAGTTTCAGCTGAATTTTAACTTTCATGTCCATGGTAGATCAGATAAACTAAATAATTTAGTTTAATTTTATGAAATACTAATTAATATTAAGAATACTTGAAAATTGTGAGCATTGCTTCGAAGTTAATAATATTTTGTAATAGCAAATTTAAAAACAAATCTCTTGCAACCAAATCGCGGCGTGTGCTGGCTGGTCATCTAATTAGGGACAAAAACAAAAATAGTGTGTTATATTCCCATTTTTATAAAATTAGATGGAATGTATTTTTTTTTAATAATTAATATTAGAGTCTTTACGTTGACTTTGAATTTGTTGAAATATTAACATAGTATTTAAAACTTGGGGCGAAATAAAAGTTCTGATACAACAATGCGAAAAATAATTATTATTGTTTATTATAGTAAATAGCCATAGCGTAAATTATTAAAACATTGAAATTGATTTTCAAAACAAGACAATTATAATCCTTATTTAAATATTATACTTTTGAATCCATAAAACGACTAAACGTGCAATCAGAAAGGAAAGACCAACAAAAACTGTTGTGCAAAAAAGTCGCTAAACAGTGATAGCGGCGTTCCACTTATGGGCTTTTTATTGATTATAGGTCTGAATAGTGTTGGTATTTGGACTAGAAAATGACGGTGGAGTAATCTACAACAACCTTTCGACGTCAATTTGTTGAAGCTAAACTGTTTGGCATGGTCGTACGAAAAGTTCCAGTGTTGAAAAAATCACAGACTCGCCACGGTTGGCCTTAGTTATAAGGCACCGATATTAAGACTGATTGTCAATTAAAAAATGTTTTGATTTTGGACTAAACGAAGGTACATTTTGTTTCATCAGAAGGCAGGCAGTATTAATAGCGCCCTAAAAAGCAAAAAGTCTCCAAAATACTTCAATAAACAAGTTGAACTTGAGGAGAGAACATAAAATTATGGCGTTGGTTTTCTGGAAATGGTGTGGGACCTTTAGAGCAAATGGTAGGTACACTAGATTCAATTTAATAAAGAGAAATACTACAAGCAATCACACTACTTTATGTTGAAGAACACACGATTAAGTACTACCCCAAAACATACTGCACTGTCTGTTAGAACATTTCTCACTGATGAGTAGGTATCGGTTATAAATTGGCCGGCCTAGAGCCCAGACCTGAATGCTTGGAAACATTTTGTGGTATGTTATGAAAGAATAGTAGGTTTAAAAATGGTGTAAAAAAACTGACTATTAATAAAAATCAACAGTAGTAACTTTGAAGAAGGCTGAAACAGTATCACTAAAGAACTATGTGGCATTTAGATTGCGTGTGCGATTGCGATTAGCAATAATTATTTTTAATGTTGTCTTACGTGTCCCTAATTATTTGTCCAGGGTACGAATTGGATGAAGAAGAACTTAAGTTAAATTTTGATCGATATTTATTTTACGTATAGTCCATTCCTTTAATGACTATGCCTATTTGTTAAGATATTGGTTTAGTTTTATATTAATAGTAACTAAACTGCTAAAGTCTCGAGCAAACTTAACTTATGGGAAGGAGAATTAAATGTTTCTCATAGTATATCAGGTTGTCCCTAATTAGTTGACCACGACTGTATATGCGGCCAAATAGCAGTTAAAATAGTTAGATTTGCAACACTCACCCGTCTGGGGTTTTTCACAACACTGATTTTAATTTGATAGTTATTAGGTATAAAATAGACTTTAGTCGTCCTATTTTTTATAATAAGGTAACAGCGTGAAGATGTTTAGTACAAGGTTCTCGGTCGTCTATGCCCGTAGAATGAGGCTGCAATGGCTTATAAATAAGGTTTTTCGAAGATTCTGAAACTAATTAAGCGCAGCCAATAACGTACGATTGTCATGTGGTGTCTTCTTCTCCCATATCCACTTTATTTTAATGTTGCCAGTTATTTCTCATTAGCTAAGATTGTTAGTTTATAAGTAATTTAAATGTTTGTTTATTTTAATATCAGAATTAACGTGCAACGTTACACGTCACGTTACGTTTTGTCTCTTTCTAACGCGAGCGAACCCGCGGGCAAAAGCTAGTCTATAGAATAAAATAGCGTCCTCTGTCAAACGCAACCACAAATTTCATTGGACTATAAGTACTCAATACTTTATTGCTTTCCATTTGTACATATAGGTCTTATAAAATATTGTCAGATCACAATGGACCCTGTCGGGCACAGCAAAGTATCACAAGTTTATACACGTAGGTAGCACAACACTGAATAACACACAAATTTTCGTAGAGTCGATAGCGAAAAATTGAATTGCATATCGTCCCTAGTCATGTGGTACTGACTGATGTCAACGTCATACAGGCATATGTCACCCGCACCATGCTATAACGCAAAGACTTTAGATATGTCATCATCACATCACATCACATCCTTCATCACATCACATCCTTCGCAAGCATAAAAGCCCAGAAATCGATGCAAGTGCTCTTAGTAGTCGTCGACCATACAATGTCTGCACCACACAATTCACTCATACTGCTACTGCCCAAAGACATTATAATACTATTGGAAGCCACTTGTACAATTTAGTCAATAAACACTGCAATATTTTTCCTCTAACTACAAAATTATGTAAGGATAAGGTCTGCAACTGGCTCCTAACTCTAAATTATGAAGAGACAGAAAAGTTAATTAAGATAAAACTATAATATAAATCTTTATTAACTCATTCACACTCACTCACACACACACACTCACACATACACACACACACTTTTTGTATTTTTAGAGGCATTTATTTTATTTTCTATTCTTTTCATTTTCATTTTGTTATATTTCTCGATTTTGTTAATATGTTACCCCACTAAAAACCACGTCATCCATCTAACATTTCATGTAACTCTGTGCAAATCATGAGAGAGCCTGGTATCCATAACACAAGTTAAATCTTACCTTGGGTACCAGAGTTCATTACACTACTTACAAACTTGAGTTATATAAAATCTAATAGATTATATTATTTAGTCTGTAAGTGGAACTGTACAATCTATCTGGAAATAAATTATTATTATTATTATTATTTGTTTAACGTCTTACGTTTCTCGGGTCCCTGGGGTCCCGGACCTTTGGAAGGCGTACGAGGGGCCGAAGCCAACTCGCAGAGGCCCCTTGAGAATTTTATGAGAAATGAGATACCAACCGACGATTATCCCTATATGCACTATGCAGGTGCACCTAAGGATAATCCCCGGTTAGTGTGAGACTATTGTAGAACTATGTAGCAAACAAAAAAAAAAAATGATCTATGGGTTTGGGTTTTTAGGTGGACTAGGTACTTAAGACTATGGAGGGACTATAGCCCCTGCCTGACCAATGTTTGAAAGCACGGATAAAAAGGCAGGGGGTGACTTGCACACTCAGTAAATGGGCCCCCGAAAACGGCCGCTAGCACAAAGTGACGTAGCGACAAGAGGGCAACATATATCGAGGTGCTAGAGGAGTGGAGAGGTATTCCACGGCTATCAGGACAATCCCGGAAGTACGGTCAAGATCCCTACCAGCATCTTACTGGAATACTTCCTTCCCCCGAGCACGTTTGCTCTTGCGAATCTCCACTCTAACCAGCCAATTAAGGCAAGAGAGAGGTGGGAGCCTTGTTCCTCGTCAGTGCTCACTCTGGCCGGCCAATGAAGGCAAGCCAGAGATGAAGAACAAAGGGTCTCCCAGGAGGTCAGGTCCGCGGGGGTCGCTACTGCCCGACAGCTCGCCACAAGCTGCCCTGCGGGTTTATTATTATTATTATTTTATATGCGTTACATATCTCGGGACCCAAGCATCCCGGGCTTTTGGAAGGCATACGAGGGGCCGAAGCCAACTCGCAGAGGCCTCTTGAGCTAAAATTTATGTGAAAAGGGACACCAACCGGCGATTATCCCTATATGCACTATGTAAGTGCACCTAAGGACAACCCCCGGTGGGTGTTGGACTATTGTAAAATATGGCAACTAACAAAAAAATTTGAACTATAGGCTTGGATTCTTTAATGAATAAGGTACCAGATACTATGGAATGACTATGGCCCCTGCCTGATCAATGTTTGTATACACAGATAGAATGGCAGGGGGTGGGTGACTTGCACACTCAGTAAATGGGCCCCCGAAAACGGTCGCTAGCACATAGTGACGTAGCGACAAGGGGGCAACATATATCGAGGTGCTAGAGGAGTGGAGAGGTATTCCACGGCTATCAGGACAATCCCGGAAGTACGGTCAAGATCCCTACCAGCATCTTACTGGAATACTTCCTTCCCCCGAGCACGTATGCTCTTGCGAATCTCCACTCAAACCAGCCAATGAAGGCAAGAGTGAGGTGGGAGCCTTGTTCCTCGTCAGTGCTCACTCTGGCCGGCCAGTTAAGGCAAGCCAGAGATGAAGAACAAAGGGTCTCCCAGGAAGTCAGGTCCACGGGGTCGCTACTGCCCGACAGCTCGCCACAAGCTGCCCTGCGGGTTTATTATTATTATTATTATTATGTTTCATTAATAATAAAGCAAAAAAATCCAGTAGGTGGTCTGGTAAATCTCGATTAGCCCTCCACCCACTATGATTGAGTGAAATAGTGTGAATCGAAAATTTAAAATTAAAATAGCTATCTAATTTTCGCACTGAACCGATATGAATGAAATTTAGTACATATATACCCGGGATGAAAACAAGGGATAGTTTTCATTCCGGAAATCCCCCGGGAACGGAAACTATTATTCCACGCGGACAAAGTCGCGGGCAAAGGCTAGTTTTTTTTTATAATTTTATTGATTTTAGCATTGAATTTTTTACAAATATTATTTGTTGGTAACATAACCATAGGTCTGGAGGTGCATAGACAACGCGTGATTTACCCATAACAGTGCACAGAATATCAGAGCGCGCGAAAATGACTCCGCGTGACCCGACTCAATAAAAACATTAATATCTGCTAAAATATAATAGCAATGAAAAAACATGTAAAAATATGTGGAAGTGTGTAGGTCAAAACGTATATTAAAATAATTAAGTTAGGTAATGTTAATAAATTAGTACCTACTTAAACCAGGATCAAACATAAAAAACGGGGTAAATAAACACTGTAATTTTTATGAATGTAGGTCATGAGCAGAAAATAAAGAGAATTTTACGAATAAAATTATTTTACAATACTAGACTTATTTTCCTTTCAAATGATACCAAGACCTTTATATTTAATCAACGCCAAGTGGGGTAATAAATTAAGACAAAACCCCTATTCCATTAATCTGTCTTACTTGTCTTGAAGTGGTTCTCTTTGTTTATGTTATGTATGGTTCACTCAGTGTGGCCATATGTACTTTTTAAGGTGAAGAAAACCATAGACAATAGTTTTAATCGACTAAAATAATACTATTCAGTCATGATTCTTAAATAAAATTAATTTATTTATAACATGATCGGCGTCGGTTGCCTTAAGCAACCGACGCCAGACGACCGGAAAAATCTATGGATAAATATGTAAGCAAAACATTTTCTTTAGCCACAGATCTGGCGGTGCATAGACAACGCGTAATTTACCCATAACAGTGCACAGAATATCAGAGCGTGCGAAAATGACGCTCTCGAACTCCGCGTGACCCGAGACACTAAAAACATTAATATCTGCTAAAATATAATAGCTACAGCAATGAAAAAACATGTAAAAATATGTGGAAGTGTGTAGGTTAAAACGTATATTAAAATAATTGGGTAATGTTAATAAATTAGTACTTAAAACAGGATCAAACATAAAAAACGGGGTAAAAACACTGTAATTTTTATAAATGTAGGCCATGAGCAGAAAATAAAGAGGATTTTACAAATAAAATTATTTTACAATAAACTAGACTTATTTTCCTTTCAAATGATACCAAGACCTTTATATTTAATCAACGCCAAGTGGGGTAATAAATTAAGACAAAACACCTATTCCATTAATCCGTCTTACTGTCTTGAAGTGGTTCTCTTTGTTTATGTTATGTATGGTTCACTCAGTGTGGCCATATGTACTTTTTAAGGTGAAGAAAATCACAGACAATAGTTTTAATCGACTAAAATAATACTATTCAGTCATGATTCTTAAATAAAATTAATTTATTTATTACATGTTTTTACATTTATTTTCGGTTGCCCAAAGCAACCGACGCCACACGACCCGGAAAAATTTTCGGTTGCCCAAAGCAACCGACGCCAGATCTATGGCTTTAGCGAATATTTAAATTACTCGATATCTTGGGATCACACTATTATAGTGGGTGGAGGGGTAATCGTGAATTACCTCTCCACCCACCAGTGGGAAAGTCTAGCAGTTGGATGGGTCGTGAACTCGTGACCCAGTACCCTTGCACGTAGGCAAAGAACCCTATTGTCTGGGTACTTATCTGTTCGAGTGTCAAGATGAAGGAAGAAAACAAAAAGCTTATAAAGCGTCCTCCCTGCAGCCCTGCACGTACCGCGCCGCACCGCGCGCGCTCCCCGGCGCGGCAGCGGGCCGGCACAGGCGGCGCCCAGGGACCCGCAGCTGCAGCGCGCGCTCGAGATGTCGCACCGCGCCTCCATGCCCGGTATGTACACCTGCTAGTGTGTCCTGCACGTGCGCGCTCGAGATGTCGCACCGCGCCTCCATGCCCGGTATGTACACCTGCTAGTGTGTCCTGCACGTGCGCGCTCGAGATGTCGCACCGCGCCTCCATGCCCGGTATGTACACCTGCTAGTGTGTCCTGCACGTGCGCGCTCGAGATGTCGCACCGCGCCTCCATGCCCGGTATGTACACCTGCTAGTGTGTCCTGCACGTGCCCCGGCGCGGCAGCGGGCCGGCACAGGCGGCGCCCAGGGACCCGCAGCTGCAGCGCGCGCTCGAGATGTCGCACCGCGCCTCCATGCCCGGTATGTACACCTGCTAGTGTGTCCTGCACGTGCGCGCTCGAGATGTCGCACCGCGCCTCCATGCCCGGTATGTACACCTGCTAGTGTGTCCTGCACGTGCCCCGGCGCGGCAGCGGGCCGGCACAGGCGGCGCCCAGGGACCCGCAGCTGCAGCGCGCGCTCGAGATGTCGCACCGCGCCTCCATGCCCGGTATGTACACCTGCTAGTGTGTCCTGCACGTGCGCGCTCGAGATGTCGCACCGCGCCTCCATGCCCGGTATGTACACCTGCTAGTGTGTCCTGCACGTGCCCCGGCGCGGCAGCGGGCCGGCACAGGCGGCGCCCAGGGACCCGCAGCTGCAGCGCGCGCTCGAGATGTCGCACCGCGCCTCCATGCCCGGTATGTACACCTGCTAGTGTGTCCTGCACGTGCGCGCTCGAGATGTCGCACCGCGCCTCCATGCCCGGTATGTACACCTGCTAGTGTGTCCTGCACGTGCCCCGGCGCGGCAGCGGGCCGGCACAGGCGGCGCCCAGGGACCCGCAGCTGCAGCGCGCGCTCGAGATGTCGCACCGCGCCTCCATGCCCGGTATGTACACCTGCTAGTGTGTCCTGCACGTGCGCGCTCGAGATGTCGCACCGCGCCTCCATGCCCGGTATGTACACCTGCTAGTGTGTCCTGCACGTGCGCGCTCGAGATGTCGCACCGCGCCTCCATGCCCGGTATGTACACCTGCTAGTGTGTCCTGCACGTGCGCGCTCGAGATGTCGCACCGCGCCTCCATGCCCGGTATGTACACCTGCTAGTGTGTCCTGCACGTGCGCGCTCGAGATGTCGCACCGCGCCTCCATGCCCGGTATGTACACCTGCTAGTGTGTCCTGCACGTGCCCCGGCGCGGCAGCGGGCCGGCACAGGCGGCGCCCAGGGACCCGCAGCTGCAGCGCGCGCTCGAGATGTCGCACCGCGCCTCCATGCCCGGTATGTACACCTGCTAGTGTGTCCTGCACGTGCGCGCTCGAGATGTCGCACCGCGCCTCCATGCCCGGTATGTACACCTGCTAGTGTGTCCTGCACGTGCGCGCTCGAGATGTCGCACCGCGCCTCCATGCCCGGTATGTACACCTGCTAGTGTGTCCTGCACGTGCCCCGGCGCGGCAGCGGGCCGGCACAGGCGGCGCCCAGGGACCCGCAGCTGCAGCGCGCGCTCGAGATGTCGCACCGCGCCTCCATGCCCGGTATGTACACCTGCTAGTGTGTCCTGCACGTGCGCGCTCGAGATGTCGCACCGCGCCTCCATGCCCGGTATGTACACCTGCTAGTGTGTCCTGCACGTGCGCGCTCGAGATGTCGCACCGCGCCTCCATGCCCGGTATGTACACCTGCTAGTGTGTCCTGCACGTGCCCCGGCGCGGCAGCGGGCCGGCACAGGCGGCGCCCAGGGACCCGCAGCTGCAGCGCGCGCTCGAGATGTCGCACCGCGCCTCCATGCCCGGTATGTACACCTGCTAGTGTGTCCTGCACGTGCGCGCTCGAGATGTCGCACCGCGCCTCCATGCCCGGTATGTACACCTGCTAGTGTGTCCTGCACGTGCGCGCTCGAGATGTCGCACCGCGCCTCCATGCCCGGTATGTACACCTGCTAGTGTGTCCTGCACGTGCCCCGGCGCGGCAGCGGGCCGGCACAGGCGGCGCCCAGGGACCCGCAGCTGCAGCGCGCGCTCGAGATGTCGCACCGCGCCTCCATGCCCGGTATGTACACCTGCTAGTGTGTCCTGCACGTGCGCGCTCGAGATGTCGCACCGCGCCTCCATGCCCGGTATGTACACCTGCTAGTGTGTCCTGCACGTGCGCGCTCGAGATGTCGCACCGCGCCTCCATGCCCGGTATGTACACCTGCTAGTGTGTCCTGCACGTGCCCCGGCGCGGCAGCGGGCCGGCACAGGCGGCGCCCAGGGACCCGCAGCTGCAGCGCGCGCTCGAGATGTCGCACCGCGCCTCCATGCCCGGTATGTACACCTGCTAGTGTGTCCTGCACGTGCGCGCTCGAGATGTCGCACCGCGCCTCCATGCCCGGTATGTACACCTGCTAGTGTGTCCTGCACGTGCGCGCTCGAGATGTCGCACCGCGCCTCCATGCCCGGTATGTACACCTGCTAGTGTGTCCTGCACGTGCGCGCTCGAGATGTCGCACCGCGCCTCCATGCCCGGTATGTACACCTGCTAGTGTGTCCTGCACGTGCGCGCTCGAGATGTCGCACCGCGCCTCCATGCCCGGTATGTACACCTGCTAGTGTGTCCTGCACGTGCGCGCTCGAGATGTCGCACCGCGCCTCCATGCCCGGTATGTACACCTGCTAGTGTGTCCTGCACGTGCGCGCTCGAGATGTCGCACCGCGCCTCCATGCCCGGTATGTACACCTGCTAGTGTGTCCTGCACGTGCGCGCTCGAGATGTCGCACCGCGCCTCCATGCCCGGTATGTACACCTGCTAGTGTGTCCTGCACGTGCGCGCTCGAGATGTCGCACCGCGCCTCCATGCCCGGTATGTACACCTGCTAGTGTGTCCTGCACGTGCGCGCTCGAGATGTCGCACCGCGCCTCCATGCCCGGTATGTACACCTGCTAGTGTGTCCTGCACGTGCGCGCTCGAGATGTCGCACCGCGCCTCCATGCCCGGTATGTACACCTGCTAGTGTGTCCTGCACGTGCGCGCTCGAGATGTCGCACCGCGCCTCCATGCCCGGTATGTACACCTGCTAGTGTGTCCTGCACGTGCCCCGGCGCGGCAGCGGGCCGGCACAGGCGGCGCCCAGGGACCCGCAGCTGCAGCGCGCGCTCGAGATGTCGCACCGCGCCTCCATGCCCGGTATGTACACCTGCTAGTGTGTCCTGCACGTGCGCGCTCGAGATGTCGCACCGCGCCTCCATGCCCGGTATGTACACCTGCTAGTGTGTCCTGCACGTGCGCGCTCGAGATGTCGCACCGCGCCTCCATGCCCGGTATGTACACCTGCTAGTGTGTCCTGCACGTGCGCGCTCGAGATGTCGCACCGCGCCTCCATGCCCGGTATGTACACCTGCTAGTGTGTCCTGCACGTGCGCGCTCGAGATGTCGCACCGCGCCTCCATGCCCGGTATGTACACCTGCTAGTGTGTCCTGCACGTGCGCGCTCGAGATGTCGCACCGCGCCTCCATGCCCGGTATGTACACCTGCTAGTGTGTCCTGCACGTGCGCGCTCGAGATGTCGCACCGCGCCTCCATGCCCGGTATGTACACCTGCTAGTGTGTCCTGCACGTGCCCCGGCGCGGCAGCGGGCCGGCACAGGCGGCGCCCAGGGACCCGCAGCTGCAGCGCGCGCTCGAGATGTCGCACCGCGCCTCCATGCCCGGTATGTACACCTGCTAGTGTGTCCTGCACGTGCGCGCTCGAGATGTCGCACCGCGCCTCCATGCCCGGTATGTACACCTGCTAGTGTGTCCTGCACGTGCCCCGGCGCGGCAGCGGGCCGGCACAGGCGGCGCCCAGGGACCCGCAGCTGCAGCGCGCGCTCGAGATGTCGCACCGCGCCTCCATGCCCGGTATGTACACCTGCTAGTGTGTCCTGCACGTGCGCGCTCGAGATGTCGCACCGCGCCTCCATGCCCGGTATGTACACCTGCTAGTGTGTCCTGCACGTGCGCGCTCGAGATGTCGCACCGCGCCTCCATGCCCGGTATGTACACCTGCTAGTGTGTCCTGCACGTGCGCGCTCGAGATGTCGCACCGCGCCTCCATGCCCGGTATGTACACCTGCTAGTGTGTCCTGCACGTGCGCGCTCGAGATGTCGCACCGCGCCTCCATGCCCGGTATGTACACCTGCTAGTGTGTCCTGCACGTGCCCCGGCGCGGCAGCGGGCCGGCACAGGCGGCGCCCAGGGACCCGCAGCTGCAGCGCGCGCTCGAGATGTCGCACCGCGCCTCCATGCCCGGTATGTACACCTGCTAGTGTGTCCTGCACGTGCGCGCTCGAGATGTCGCACCGCGCCTCCATGCCCGGTATGTACACCTGCTAGTGTGTCCTGCACGTGCCCCGGCGCGGCAGCGGGCCGGCACAGGCGGCGCCCAGGGACCCGCAGCTGCAGCGCGCGCTCGAGATGTCGCACCGCGCCTCCATGCCCGGTATGTACACCTGCTAGTGTGTCCTGCACGTGCGCGCTCGAGATGTCGCACCGCGCCTCCATGCCCGGTATGTACACCTGCTAGTGTGTCCTGCACGTGCGCGCTCGAGATGTCGCACCGCGCCTCCATGCCCGGTATGTACACCTGCTAGTGTGTCCTGCACGTGCGCGCTCGAGATGTCGCACCGCGCCTCCATGCCCGGTATGTACACCTGCTAGTGTGTCCTGCACGTGCGCGCTCGAGATGTCGCACCGCGCCTCCATGCCCGGTATGTACACCTGCTAGTGTGTCCTGCACGTGCGCGCTCGAGATGTCGCACCGCGCCTCCATGCCCGGTATGTACACCTGCTAGTGTGTCCTGCACGTGCGCGCTCGAGATGTCGCACCGCGCCTCCATGCCCGGTATGTACACCTGCTAGTGTGTCCTGCACGTGCGCGCTCGAGATGTCGCACCGCGCCTCCATGCCCGGTATGTACACCTGCTAGTGTGTCCTGCACGTGCGCGCTCGAGATGTCGCACCGCGCCTCCATGCCCGGTATGTACACCTGCTAGTGTGTCCTGCACGTGCCCCGGCGCGGCAGCGGGCCGGCACAGGCGGCGCCCAGGGACCCGCAGCTGCAGCGCGCGCTCGAGATGTCGCACCGCGCCTCCATGCCCGGTATGTACACCTGCTAGTGTGTCCTGCACGTGCGCGCTCGAGATGTCGCACCGCGCCTCCATGCCCGGTATGTACACCTGCTAGTGTGTCCTGCACGTGCGCGCTCGAGATGTCGCACCGCGCCTCCATGCCCGGTATGTACACCTGCTAGTGTGTCCTGCACGTGCGCGCTCGAGATGTCGCACCGCGCCTCCATGCCCGGTATGTACACCTGCTAGTGTGTCCTGCACGTGCGCGCTCGAGATGTCGCACCGCGCCTCCATGCCCGGTATGTACACCTGCTAGTGTGTCCTGCACGTGCGCGCTCGAGATGTCGCACCGCGCCTCCATGCCCGGTATGTACACCTGCTAGTGTGTCCTGCACGTGCGCGCTCGAGATGTCGCACCGCGCCTCCATGCCCGGTATGTACACCTGCTAGTGTGTCCTGCACGTGCCCCGGCGCGGCAGCGGGCCGGCACAGGCGGCGCCCAGGGACCCGCAGCTGCAGCGCGCGCTCGAGATGTCGCACCGCGCCTCCATGCCCGGTATGTACACCTGCTAGTGTGTCCTGCACGTGCGCGCTCGAGATGTCGCACCGCGCCTCCATGCCCGGTATGTACACCTGCTAGTGTGTCCTGCACGTGCCCCGGCGCGGCAGCGGGCCGGCACAGGCGGCGCCCAGGGACCCGCAGCTGCAGCGCGCGCTCGAGATGTCGCACCGCGCCTCCATGCCCGGTATGTACACCTGCTAGTGTGTCCTGCACGTGCGCGCTCGAGATGTCGCACCGCGCCTCCATGCCCGGTATGTACACCTGCTAGTGTGTCCTGCACGTGCCCCGGCGCGGCAGCGGGCCGGCACAGGCGGCGCCCAGGGACCCGCAGCTGCAGCGCGCGCTCGAGATGTCGCACCGCGCCTCCATGCCCGGTATGTACACCTGCTAGTGTGTCCTGCACGTGCGCGCTCGAGATGTCGCACCGCGCCTCCATGCCCGGTATGTACACCTGCTAGTGTGTCCTGCACGTGCCCCGGCGCGGCAGCGGGCCGGCACAGGCGGCGCCCAGGGACCCGCAGCTGCAGCGCGCGCTCGAGATGTCGCACCGCGCCTCCATGCCCGGTATGTACACCTGCTAGTGTGTCCTGCACGTGCGCGCTCGAGATGTCGCACCGCGCCTCCATGCCCGGTATGTACACCTGCTAGTGTGTCCTGCACGTGCCCCGGCGCGGCAGCGGGCCGGCACAGGCGGCGCCCAGGGACCCGCAGCTGCAGCGCGCGCTCGAGATGTCGCACCGCGCCTCCATGCCCGGTATGTACACCTGCTAGTGTGTCCTGCACGTGCGCGCTCGAGATGTCGCACCGCGCCATCTCGAGCGCCCCGCGGTATGTACACCTGCTAGTGTCAAAGTCAAAGTTTTTATTAATGCGATTTTTGGTGTTACAACAGGTCTTACAGTATTATAGTATCTCAAAAATCTACCTTACTACTGTGTTTCAAATATAAGAAGTGCAATTTGACACTTCTAACCTACTGAAGAATAGGGATTGGGTTAAAAAAATCGATTACTACAATATCCGATTTATACGAGATATTGATTTCATTTCTTTGTAATTTATAATCGATTTAAGTTACAGATTTATTTATTTTATGACTGTAAATTTCTGAATTTCAGATGAAAGAAATTCTCAAATTCTCACTTGCCAGTGTTGCCAAATTAAAAATAAAATATTTTTTTGTCAAGACTTGAGCACGAGCGATTTTGCTTACAAAAACTTATTAAAATTATAATAACCATAGGTTTAATTTTAAATATGCTTTTTCGTTGACATTCAGAAATCATCAAAAATATATTTAAACAATATGTCGCTTTCATTGAAAACGATCGTTATTAGTAAGTTCGATTATTCGGTCATTTTTAACGATTATTGGTATACAAGTGAATTTAAAGAGTCACAACACTACGGTATAGTACCTTACTACGTGACTTTGACACGACGTCGAGAAAAAATATTATTTATTGTCAACAATGGTTTTATTGCTTTGTTTGAAAATTTTTAATCTAAATTAAGTGATTAAGAATTGTGCAGTTTGTGATAAAATAAAAATAACTTTAAAATTACGTGGTTTTACGAAAGAAATAAATGTCAATTTTTGAGTTACGCATGTACAAAGTTGTGTCGTCATGAAAAGTATGAAACGTCAAATTGCACTTCTTATATTTGAAACATTGTAAGGGCATGCATTATTAGTATTTATATAGAAATCAAAATGAATATAATTAAAAAGTACCCAGGTATAGAAATTTAAATGTCAATTATAGTATTAAATATGGCAAGATTACAGGATTATTTATGTCATTTTTTCATTAAGGAATTCGTCAATGGTATAGTAGCATTTGTCTATTAAGAATTTATTTAATTTTCGTTTAAATTGTGTCAAGTTCAAATCTTTTATGTCATTTGGCAACTTATTAAAAATTTTCGGAGCCATGCAGAGTACACTCTTGTGCATAAGGGCAGTTTTTGAACTTCTCAGGCATATTTCATGGCGATACATGGGTCTTACAGAGCGGTAGCTTTGTTCTGAAGCTTTTTTAAATAAATCTCCGTTTTTCTTTACAAATAAAAAACTTTTTCCAGAAAAAAGATAACCGACTTCAAAACCGAAAAGCTCAAAAATAACTATTTCGGAAGTCGGTGGCTTCTCTTCTGCCAGTCGAATTGTGTTGCCTTGCCACCGACTTCCGAAATAGTTATTTTTGAGCTTTTCGGTTTTGAAGTCGGTTATCTTTTTTCTGGAAAAAGTTTTTTATTTTTTACTTTTTAGTTAGAGTCCCAACTACGTTTTAGAGTAACTTAAAAAAAAAATGTACCATTTCCTATAAAAAAATTGAGGAGTTCCCTCGATTTCGGCATGATTCCATCATCAGATCCTGGACCTGATGACAATGGGACCATTTGGGAAGTCTACCCTTTCAAACAAAAAAAGAATTGTTCAAATCGGTTGGCAAACGACGGAGATATGCGCGAACAAACATAAAAAAAAAAAAAAAAAAAACATACAAACATTCGAATTGAGAACCTCCTCCTTTTTTTAGAAGTCGGTTAACAAAGCAGTCTCGTATATGTAAAGGCAAGGTAAAGTTAAAATTTTGAGAGAAATAAAATGTGATTTACAACTTTCTGTCGGTTTTATATTGCATATGGACCTAATACACCTCTTTTGCGCTTTAAAGAGTTCATGCTTTTCACACGAATTAGCCCAGAAAATGACTCCATATCGTAATATGGAATCTACGTAGCCGTAATATGCAGTTACGACAGCTGCCTGATTTACTATTTTGCTAAGTTTATAAAGGGCAAAGGCAAATCTGCTTAATTTTGTAATTAAGTTCGATACATGTTCTTTCCACGTCAGTTTAGAGTCTATAGTCAATCCTAAAAATTTAATATGTCCTACTTCTTCAATTGTATTATTATTAAAAGTAAAATTAATGTCAGGTGTGGTCATCCTTTGTCGAAATTGAATAATTTTAGTTTTATTTAAATTAATTATTAAATTATTTTGTTCAAGCCAGTCAATTGATTGTTTTAGCGCATTTTCAATTTCACATTTATTGTTTAGACTTTTTTCATGTTTTATAATTAAAGTGCTATCATCGGCAAAAAGAACCATCGGAAATGTGACGTGTTTTGGAAAGTCATTTATATAGGCTAGAAATAATAGCGGGCCTAATACGCTGCCTTGTGGTACGCCAAATGTAATGTTACGTTTTTCTGAAATATATTTATATTCTTTTTTATCTTTTTTGCAAATTCGTCTTACTTCTGTACATTGTGTTCTATTGGCAAGGTAAGATTTTATGAGGGAAAGTGCATTTCCCCTTATTCCGAAAGCACTTAGTTTTTGTAACAAAATACTATGATCAACTAGATCGAAGGCTTTCGTCATATCCATAAATATAGCGGTAGTCGGAATTCTTCGATCGATTGCTGTCATTATTGTATCAAGAAAGTCATAAATAGCCATATTTATGGATTTATTTTTCCTAAAGCCTTTCTGTTCTTTTACTAAAATATTGTGCTTTGTGAAGAAGGAAGACATACATTTATAAATAACTTTCTCAAATATTTTTGATATTACCGGTATAAGCGCAATTGGTCGGTAGTTATTTAAGTCAGTCTTGTCCTCTTTTTTAAGTAAAGGCTTAATTATAGTCGGTTTCAGCTTATCAGGATAGATGCCAGAGCAAAAACTTAAATTAATTATGTGACTAATGGGACCCGATATTTCTTGGGAAACAAATTTTACTACTTTTGTTGAGATGTCATCATAACCTACACTAACTTTATTTTTTAGGTCTTGTATTATCTGGCACACTTCATTAGGAGTAGTCGGCGCCAGGAATATTTAACTGTCGCATAAATTTGGAATCTTACAGCTGGCAGATTTTGTAGTTTTAGAAAGTAACTCTGCCTGATCTATGAAGTGATCATTGAGTGCATCGCTATATCACTGGGATTTGTTATAGAAGTACCATTACTGCGTATTTCTGTTATATATTCAGGGGGAGGGCAGTATCTGTTATCATTTATAATTTTCCATGTATCCTTCGATTTATTGGTTGATGTCAATATTTTATGGTAATTTTTTGCCTTTTGTGTCAATTTTATTATTTTCTTTAGTCTTCGTGAGTAAATTTTTAGTTTTGTCAGGTTTTTATTATTAGATTTAGATCTTAATTGCCAAAGGAGTTGTCGCTTATTTTTACTACAACGTTTAATACCGGTGTCGGCGCGATAAATAAGACAATAGCGGGCCATTCACTAACGTTCATTCCTGCCGGTATCTACAATCCTTACGGAATGAACGCCAGTGGATTTGCAAGAACAAGAAAGAACGACGGCATTAAAACCTCGCCACCAGTCCCGTCGCGACGGGCGCGACGCGCTCTGTGATCAAGTTAGTGTCTGTTCATTTGTCCGGCGTGATTGAGCGCTCGTTTGTAATCATTTTGAGTTCGTCTTCGTCCCGGAAGGACAAAATGGATTCTCAAGAAAAATAATATAGTTTTTAAATAGATTATTAAGTCATCGCTTTGAAACTTGGTACTGACAGTATTCATAAGTTTAAAAATGTACTACTTTGTAAAAGAACGTAAATAAAATTATTATTATTATTTTATATATATACTTTTCGTATCTCGGGACCCAGGGATCCCGGACTTTTGGAAGGCGTACGAGGGGCCGAAGCCAACTCGCAGAGGCCCCTTGAGCTAAACTTTATGTGAAAAGGGACACCAACTGGCGATTATCCCTATATGCACTATTAGTTCACCTAAGGACAATCCCCGGATGGTGTTGGACTATAGCAAAACATGACTCCTAACTAAAATTTTGGACTATGGGTTTGCGTTCTTTGGTGATTAAGGTACCAGGTACTATGGAATGACTATGGCCCCTGCCTGACCAATGGTTGTAAACACGGAAAAATGGCAGGGGGGTGACTTGCACACTCAGTAAATGGGCCCCTGAAAACGGTCGCTAGCACATAGTGACGTAGCGACAAGGGGGCAACATATATCGAGGTGCTTGAGGAGTGGAGAGGTATTCCACGGCTATCAGGACAATCCCGGAAGTACGGTCAAGATCCCTTACAGCATCTTACTGGAATACTTCCTTCCTCCGAGCACGTTTGCTCTTGCGAATCTCCACTCAAACCAGCCAATGAAGGCAAGAGTGAGGTCCCACCTCACTCTTGTTCCTCGTCAGTGCTCACTCTGGCCGGCCAATGAAGGCAAGCCAGAGATGAAGAGCAAAGGGTCTCCCAGGAGGTCAGGTCCGTGGGGGTCGCTACTGCCCAACAGCTCGCCACAAGCTGCCCTGCGGGTTTATTATTATTATTATTAGTCACTTTTTATTAATTATTTTATAATTTAATCAGCAATGATATTCTTGGGTTAGTAGCGTTATGACTACATCTCGTTAAGACTAAATAGCAGATATGACTAGTTCGCTATAGGACTTAATCTCGATATGACTAGATCTTGTTAGGACTATATCGTGTTTGGACTAGATCGCAATAAGGCCAGATATCAAAATGACTCATTATCGATAAGACGTACAATCGCATCTAAAAGTGGCATAAGTATAGGAACTTTATGGAGTATCTACTTAGCTTTACTAAAGTGAAAAAGAAAAAGAACAAAAGAAGAAACACTATATTATTCAATCGCAAGTATCAAAGACATTTTAATAAACTTGAGACGAAGGAGAAAAACGTTAGGTAGTGATTCAAAGCGTAAGTTTAAATAAATAAATAAGTATGTTACAATGAAATGCTTTCATTTTACGTATTTTAGTATAGGTACCAAGGAAAAATCTTAATGCTTTAACTTGATAACTGTACTCCAAAAAACAAACGAAAATATAGTCGTTACGCTATCTAGCCTTATTGCGATCTAGTCCAAACACGATATAGTCCTAACAAGATCTAGTCATATCGAGATTAAGTCCTATAGCGAACTAGTCATATCTGCTATTTAGTCTTATCGAGATGTAGTCATAACGCTACTAACCCATATTCTTTAATTAAATTAATGATTACGATTAATAATAAAGTTTATTAATCACGATTACGATTAATCTATTAAAAAGTAAATCGATTAATGCCAACACTGTGTAATCAATAGTTCATAAGATACAAAGGCTTGTCACTGACCGTGCACACGGTCAGTGACAAGCCAAGCTCGTCCACGACGCTAATATGTGAGCTCTCACTGACAGGCAGCGCCGGCGGCAAGCAGGTGGCCATCGTGCAGCCTCAGAGAAGAGACACTACACAGCAAACTGGTAACAACTTTATACTAACTCACACCTGCCACATATTTAGTTCTCGCTGCTGATAAATAATTCATTATAGATAAGAACCCGCCTCGCACGTCTCTGCAACCTAAAACTCGACCAAGAGCTTCCAAAAACGATCTGGAAACATCTATCGTGGAAGCAGACGAGAAGACTAAACGCAAGTCCAGCGCGCGACTGAGTCCTAAGTCTTTGTGTAACTTGCAACCCACCACCAAGGCCACGCTCTGGATCGAGTCGCGGAAAACGAGCCCAAGGAAGGCGAGCAAGCCGGGCCGGCCGAGCGCACCGAGCAGAGCGAGCAGGCTGAGCTCTGCGAGCGCGCCTCACAGAGCGAGCAGGCTGAGCTCCGCTCGCGCACCGAGCGCGCCGAGCTCGCCGGCACTGCGCGCGCGCAGGAAGAGCACGCCGCTGCGCCTCACCGTGCTCAAGCGAGCGCAGAGCGCCGGCAAGCTCAGGGTCACCAAGATTGAGGGACCAAGAGTTATGGGTGAGTACTCTATAGACTACACTTCGTTACTACTTACTAAATTAACTACTTTTAACGGAACCTGCCTCACTAATATATTGTTAAATGTTATTCATTTTTGACTCAACTTACATCATTTTATTACAAATGCAATGCAGCAGGATGCAAGTTAGTTTTCAAATAAAATTTTATGTCATTTGCCTGTCGAAATATGCCTATCAAAATTAAATTTTAATATGGCAAAAGTAGCCAGAGTCCACTTTACATCAAATTAATCAGTTACAGCAACAATACTTGCAACTTGCAATGTCCTAAACGTGTATGTTACCTTTACGTATTTTACGAGCTATTAGACTTTCCTTTCACCACGGTCAAATAGTTCTTCAAATGAGCATTTTTAGGAGAAAAACTTATTAGTAAATAAAAATATCGAATTAGAAGTTTCGTCGTGCAGTAGCGACCTCTAGACAGCGTCACCTACATTCGCAACACATAATGTGAGTGCAGTGACCTTGAATTAAATGAAGTTGGTAAATATATCGCGATAACTCCCACCTCAGCGCCATACTCGCGCCGTCACTCATTATCATATTGCCGCGGAGCACTGCTCGGCGCATTACGATTTACATAGTGTTGCGTAACCAAACACTTCCCCTGCATGCGCCGGCACACGTGCGCTCGACCTCACAGCATTCACTGCTATAAGTAAGTTCTTCTCAATGCGTTACTAAATCAATTACACATTTCATATCACTGCTTCCTCTGTGTAGGCAAGTCGCTGTTACTTTCGAGACTTGCATTTAATTACTTCACTTGTTATCCGTCGCGATGACGTCGCTATCTTGCAGCCGCCGACTATTAGATCGGCGTGACTCAATTACTTGGATGATGTCGCGGTAATAGAGCTACATATAATTATGTAGAGTGTATTTGTACTGACTCTTGCGTGTTTGTGTCAGACCACACGAAGCAGGCGGCCATCCGGCTGATGACCGGCCACACGCCCAAGCCCAAGCCCGCCAGCCCGTCCTTCGTGGTAAAGAGACCCAGCCCCGTACGCCGCACGCCACGCACACGCCACAGCCGCGCCACGCCCGCGCGCAACAGCAACAACAACAGCGTCAACACGAGCGGCTCCAGCAACACTGCAAGTGGCGCCGACCGCACTGTGAGTACTACCGCTGAGGGCGCGCACACATGAAAGCAATCCGGCGTTTAGTTGTAGGCACATGACATTTGACTGGCCTGTTGGTCTAGTGGTTAGCGACCATAATTGCTAAGCAGTAGGTTCGATTCCCACTTTAGACAAATCTTTGTGTGATGAGCATGATTGTTTGTTCTGTGTCTGGGTGTAGATTGTATAAGTATGTATATCGATTGTCTGGTTACCACAGTACAGGCTCTGCTTAGTTTAGCATTCGTATTATTTATTTATTTATTACCAACATACAACTATTATAACAGGAGTTTCCTAATACAATAGTGTAGTTACAATACAAAGCAACCTTACATACTAATTATAAAATTATATAAAACTTATTACAAACCTAAAAAAAAAAACATAACTTTCCTATATTCAACTTCTTTATTAACCTACCACAGAACTTATCTTGTATGCGGTCCGAGTGAATTCATTCATAGTGCAGTGAAACAAATCTATATGTTGCGACATAGCGTTGAGCGCACGCAAGCCCGTGCGCGCGCGCGGCACCGACAGCAGCGGCGGCCGACGCCGACGCCCCACGTACCCGTCCGGAACACACCACCCTACTGTGGCTAGCACTTCTGGATTGTGAATTTGTCCTCTTATTACTTTCCATAAATAGACAGCGAGAGCCACTTCCCTTCTTACCTCAAGTTTATAATACCCTGTCATGCCTAATACAAAAAGAGTAGGATATAACAGGGGATATCCAGGGTACACACCATATTGTTTTAAATACATAAATCTAATAAATTTGTTCTGTATACGCTCTAACATAACTCTATATTTGGCTTCATGGGGCGACCAAACTATGGCATTGCATTCTAAATGACTCTTAACTAGTGCCTCATAAATTGATTTGCTAGCCGTAAAACCATTCCTAAATTACGGTAAGCTTTCTTGCAAACCTCATCAACATGTTTCCTAAAAGTGACATCGGCAGCAAAGCGCACACCTAGGTCCCTGACCTCCGAGACACGCTGGAGTGGCGTTCCTCCCATGTAGTACTGATGATGACTGGGGCTGCGCGCACGACTGAATGACAGCACAGAACATTTACTTATATTGAAATATAATTTATTTTCAAGACTCCACTCCAATATATTATTTATGTCTTGCTGCAGAATGTTATGATCTGTCGCCTGCTTCACTTCAACAATTAATTTCAAGTCGTCAGCAAACAACAATGGTGTACACCTTTTGACTACTTTCGGCAAGTCATTAATTGTTAAATTGAACAGAAGAGGACCCAAATTACTGCCTTGACTCACGCCTGACCTAGTGAAATATGGTTCAGAAAGCCGTCCGCCACAGTCTACGTACTGGCATCGATCTTGCAAATAGCTGGCGAAGAATGACAACGTATGCGGTGTACATCCTACGCCAGCCAACTTGGTCAGAAGGATGTCATTATCTACTGTGTCGAACGCCTTCCTGAAATCAAAATAACCAACATCCACTTGATGACCTGCATCCACCGTCGGCACAATACGCGTCATGAGCTCCAGCAAGTTCCCCGCTGTCCCCCGCCCAGGCCGGAAACCGTGCTGTGCGTCGGACAACAGAGAGCTTATTTGCGGATACAAGTTACTGTGAATTGCCGACTCAAAGACTTTAGCTGGAGTGCATAAAACCGCCACCGGTCTATAGTCACTTGCTGCCGAACCTCCACTACCCTTCGGAACCGGTAATCGTGTGTGGGAAGCCCTGAGATATTTATTATTATGTGCAGATTTGTTTGTTCTGATTCTGAAATGGCGCTTTCATGTCGTGTTGACTAGAAACGAGCTATTATTATCTTATTACGATACTATTCAGTAAGTATAGATAGTATGGTTTGTTGAGCAGGATGTATTACAGTAGACACTCGGACGGGATAATCTCATTAAGATCGGCGGGTGGCGCAGGACCGATGCATGTGGAGAACTTTGGAGAAGGTCTTTGTCTAGCAGTGGACGTCTTTCGGCTGGTGATGATGATGATGAAACACTCGGCGCCGTGTTCATGACTCATACCTGTTCGACACCGAGCTCACTTTATGAATTTACTAGCTTTTGCCCGCGGCTTCGCTCGCGTTAAAAAGAGACAAAAAGTAGCCTATGTTACTCTCCATCCCTTCAACTATCTCCACTTAAAAAATCACGTCAATTCGTCGCTCCGTTTTGCCGTGAAAGAAAGACAAACAGACAGACAGACAGACACACTTTCCCATTTATAATACTTTTGCCCGCGGCTTCGCTCGCGTTAAAAAGAGACAAAAAGTAGCCTATGTTACTCTCCATCCCTTCAACTATCTCCACTTAAAAAATCACGTCAATTTGTCGCTCCGTTTTGCCGTGAAAGAAAGACAAACAGACAGATAGACAGACACTTTCCCATTTATAATATTAGTATGGATGGATATTATTTAAGTTCATAAACATAATATATTTACTTAAAATTGCGCTCACATTTTCTATTAACCACTTCACACAACTGCGCGCCTAGTACTTTTGATTGATTTAAGTACTAAGTATCTCAGTATATTAAATTTTCTCACATTATCACTTCACATTACTGCGCTCCTAGTACTATTGTTCTCTTAAGTTTTCAATCTTTAATTGAATTTAGAATTAACTATAGGGGAAAATGATTCATTTTTTAATTATGTTCTCGTCGATTTTTCATTATTTTTAAAATGTATTCTGCTATTCGGGGCAGAGACAAATCCAACGAACCAAAAACCATGAAAATTGGTCTAGCCGATCTCGAGTTATAAGTGTTGTAACAAACCCGACTTTGTTTTATATATAATTATGTATATTTAATGTACAGAATTGACTTCTATACTGTTTGTGGGCACTTATGTAGTAACTATTTAGTAATTTGTGCTTAGGTATAGGCTGAGGATGTTGTCATAGCGGCAACAGATAACATGGTGCATGAGATACCCCTTTACTCCCCTATGGGGGGGAATTTCCAAAAGCGCTCTCGCAGTGCTCGGTTGCATCACTGGTGGAACCTAAATACAAAGTTTTAAGTGAATCCAAAAAGAAATAAAACACTCAATTTATCCCCCTTTACTCCCCCTTGAAGGGGAATTTCCGAAAATCCTCTCGCAGCGCTCAGTTGCATCACTGGTGGAAGTAACATGCAAAGTTTTCAGTGAATCCATAAAGAGGTAAAAAAACAGTTTATCCCCCTTTTCTCCCCTATGGGGGGGAATTTCCAAAAATCCTCTCGCAGTGCTCTGTTGCATCACTGGTGGAACCTACATGCAAAGTATTAAGTGAATCCAGTGAGAAATAAAAAAAAATCAGTTTTTCCCCTGTTCTCCCCTTTGGGGGGGTATTTCCAAAAATCCTCTCTTAGTACGCGCCTACACCCCCCAACAAACACACATGCCAAATTTCAGCTCTCTACGACCAGTAGTTTCGGCTGTGCGTTGTCTGTCAGTCACTCAGTAACGGAAGCGTTTTATATATACAGATTTTAAAATGATCTCACTAGAAATCTGTGAGAGTTGAAACGTACGGTAGGCGCAGTGGTATGTTTGACTGCTGCGCTGCGTGTCGCGCGTTCGACACCAGTATGACCTACTGGTATAAATTCCAGGGTCTGTTTTTTGTGCAAACGCGACCGCGATACAAAAATATTTTATCTAAATTAGAGGTATATTATTTTATTTTTTGAATAGGATATTTCCTTCGCAACCGCCCAAAAGCGGTTATTTAAGTCCATGACTTTGTTTGTGGTCGCTACAACCTACATATGTGTTGCCGAATGTGGCCACGCTATAGACTGTATAGACCGTCTCGTCTCGTCTTGTATTGTTTTCAGTGATTAATTAGTTCTCACAGTACTTAGAGAAAACATAAATGTATCGGAAGTAGTCAATAACAACGTTTTGTTATTTAAATCTTCGAACACACGTGATTCGACACACAATAGAAAGACAATAGCAGCGCGACAGCCGGCTGTCGCTTGGTCGATGAAAAGTTAACTGGAACTATAGTTTAGTCATTATTTTTTAAATTTCTACAATAAGTTAAAATCTAAGTTAGTGCAGTAAATGGTCAAAACGTAACAGATAGACAGAGACTTACTTTTTAATTGTTTTTCTAGGTAACCATCTTAGAGATAACAGATTCAGACGGGCGGAACTCAACGGCTCGTGACAGTACTCTGTCGCGGCGCTCCGGACGACACAGCCCCAGGAGGTCCGCGCCCGCCAGCCCCAGGAAGTCGGCCCTCAAGGACCCCTCCGCCAAGCGAGGCACGAGGAAGACGGAGTCCATCAAGTTTGACCTCAGCAACCTGGAGACCACGGCACAGGACACTGACGTCCTCATGTTGACTGACAGGTTCTTATTTTTACATGCATTATTGATATGTTATTGTAACAACTTCATTTAAAAAGAGTATGGAGCTTCTTACAAGTTCTTCTCCATACAAAATAACTTTTTTAAATGGGTGACTAGATTCAATTATTTTTAATGTAATTGACTTGTCAAAGTGCTTTCATGAACTAATAAATGTAAAATTTGTCTCTTCAGCACGCAGCGCGGCACGGACGATGACATCACCCTGCGTTACTCCGAGTCCCCCTCCCCGCGCCGCTCCGCGCCCTCCCCGCGCCACTCCGCGCCCTCCCCGCGCCGCTCCATACACTCGCGCAGCAGCAGGATCCTGCGCGCCTCGCTCGGACACACCCCCGCCAGCCCCGCCCCCGCCACCCCTGCCGCCCCCTCCCCCAAGCGAGCTTCACGAGGCAGCCTCATAGTGCAGCGCGCACTCAACCACACCAGCTCGTCCAAGTACTCGCCGTCCGACGCCACGCTCACGCGCACCGCGCGAGACCTCGAGTCCTACTCCATCGTGGACCTGGTGTCCGCCGACGACGACTCCGCGCTCTCCGCGTCGGCGTACGGCAGCGCGTACGGCTCGCCGCAGCGCAGCGGCCGCACCACGCGCTCCAGCATCGACCCCGCGCTGCTCGGCTGCAGCACGCCGTACGCGAGCGGCAGGCCGCCCACTCGCAGGTCGCGCTCCGACCCCAGCATACGCAGTTCCACGAACAACACGCAAGTCTCCGTCAGAAGCTCACGTTCCACGCGCTCCAAGTCGTCGTCCACTCCAGAGAACTCCGAGGATGCGAAGAAGCACATCTCAGTGAACAGCACCCGCGTGTCGCGCGCGTCGCGCAGTCGCTCGCGCGTCACGGACACGTCGCTGCCGCAACACTCGCCCGCCTCGCCGCGCAGCTCGCGTCGGCTCACGGAGGGCGACGTCACTACACCGGCGCCCGGGGATGGCGACTGCACTCCTGAGAACAGACACAGCCCTGAAGAAGCCAGCACTCCTGTGCTCAGTATTCAAAGTCTGTTAGATTCCAGCCAAAGCTCATTTGCCTCGCAGAAATCATCACAAAAAGGCAGGTCGTCATTTAATAACAGAAGAAATACCACCGGAGGAGTCACCGCATCTAAAGTTAGAGTCGGCGCCGCGTCCAAGTCTATGAGCTTCCGCGCTAGGAAGAGTAGACTGAGACTGAGCAGCGGCTCGGCGGAGCTGCCGAACAAGAACGACGATGAAATAGTGACGCCCAAGAGTGCGGTGAAGCTCGTTCCAGAGGGAGTCAAGAACAAGCACTCGACGGCGAAGAAGCCGCAGTCCAAGCGGTCGATCATAGACGACCTGAACGAGTCCGACATCGTGAAGCAGCTGTTCAACAGCCCCGTGAAGCGCAAGCTGTCGCAGAGCATGACGGAGTTCTCGCGCGCGCAGCAGTCGCTGGCCGAGCTCAGCGAGAGCTACACGCCCGAGCGCTTCGTCAGCCCGCTCAGCACGCCCGAGCGCAGCCCCAGCCTCGACGGACTCAAGCGGCTGTTCGCCGACCGCGCGCCCGCGGGAGACCTGCGGGACGTGCGCGGCGTCAAGCAGTTACTGCGCACGCCGCGCGCGCGGAAGTCTATCAGAAATGACTTGACCAATGTATCCGGAGTCAAGAAAATATTCGCAAAGAGCCCTAAGAACCGACTCAGCGATGTCAGAGTAAAGGAAGTGTTCGCTCTGTCGCCCAGCAACGATCTGCGACGCGTGACCGGCGTCAAGTCCCTGTTCCGAACTACCAACAAGAGAAAGTCGCCCAGAAATGAACTAGACGACGTGAGAGGAGTGAAGCGACTGTTCACCGCGAAGAGTCCCGCTAACGACCTGCGGAATGTGGCGGGAGTCAAGAGGACCCTGCGCAGACACAGTCCCAGGAATGAGCTCAGCGACATGCGCGGCGTCAAGCGCGCCTTCCAACGTGACGCGCGGAACGACCTCAGCGACGTCAGCGGAGTCGAGGAGCTGTTCAACTTGTCCAACTACTCGTCTGCGACCGCGTCGCGCGCAGAGAGTCTGTTCGACCAGCTGGTCGGGAAGCCGCCGATAAAGGCGGTGTACTCAAAAACGTTTACTGCAAAGACAGCAAACAAGCAAAGTCAAACCAAGCCACTGCACGCTTCTCTGGACCAGATCACCGCCACCGACGACGACTGGCTACAACGAGCACTCAACAAGCGACTACAGATCAAGAGTTACTTAGATTCACTCAAAACTGTTAACAATTCTAAGGCCAACAAATCGAAGGCGAACAAATCGAAGCCACTGCACGCGTCTCTAGACGAAATAACTGACGTGGACGTATTATTAGACGAAGAACTAAATAAGGAGCAACAGATAAATAATTATTTGGAATCCATGAGGTCTGTCAACGAGTCGAAGGCGAGTAAGTCTAGGAGCAGGGTTAAGGCCGACCGGTCTAGGGTGGACGTGTCGAAGGCGCAGTCGTCCAGGGCTAACGTGAGCCGCGAGCTGCAGAAGTTGGTGACGGACACTGTGCAGGGAGACTCCCCGCTGTGCGCGTCCCGGGTGCGCGGCAGCACGCGGGGGCGGAGCACTACGAGTCACTCTCAGTACGGCGCGCACACACTGCCGCTGAAGAAGCGCTCGCTGGCCGACAAGTCGGCGGACAGGTCGGCGGACAGGCCGGCGGACGGGTCGGCGGACAGGTCGGCGCTGCCGCTGAAGAAGCGCGCGGTGCTGGCGCCGACGTCGACGCCGGTGAAGGGCCACGTGGCGCTCAGCGTGTCGCTGGCGCGCGTGTCGCCCATCCGCGCGCACGACCACACCGCCGCACATCTACACACGTACGTTATTTGTTGTTTTATTACTTACTCTCCTAAGAGAAACATTTCTACTCTCATTATCACCCTTTTGTTTTATGTCAAGTCGTGTAAATTTTGACACCATTAACCCCAGTAACTAAAGCTATTCGGTGATACACCAGTCAATTAACCTTTTAATTAATATTGTGTATTGTATATATATCATAACTAATTATCTAGCAAGTATCACATGAATATTTTATGTTTCTTTCGTATTTTTTTATAATCTTAATATAAATGATGCCTAAAATAGTTTTACCGTTTATTTCAGGTCTACTCAACCAAAAGAAACGACTGAAGCAAAACCAAAGACCACTAGAAGCACGAGGGTTAACATTGAAGACGCGCCTGAGCTTGCCAAACCATCGCCTAGGAAGACTCGCGGGAGGGCCACAGCTGGCAGTCCTAAAGCTAAGCTGGCAACCCCTGTCAAGAAAAAAGCTGCAAAAACTAAGAAAACCACTCCTGAAAAATCTAAAAAGGCTAGTCCTGCTAAGGCCAAAGCAGCTGGTAGAGGTAAAGCCAGTCCTACGAAACCTGTAAAAGTCAGTCCTGCGAAACCTAAAAACGCCAGTCCTGTGAAGTCTAAAAAAACCAGTCCTGCAAAGTCTAAAAAAGCCAGTCCTACGAAAACTAAGAAAGTCAGTCCTGTAAAGGAATTAGCCAGTCCCGTATCAGTCAAAACGACTCGCTCTCGCAGGAAAGACGTCTCTACCCAACAATCTAACACTAAAAAACGCACTGCGACTTTAGTTGTCGCCAAGAAGTCGCCCGTCATGAGTCCCAAGCCGAGGGAGACGCGGAAACGAAAAGAACCGGAAACTTCGACAACACCTAAGCCAAGTCCAAAAAAGACACGCGCGACACGTAAGAACGAATCCGTCAAAAATGACAAGCCCAAGACACCAAAGATTACCAGAACTAAAGTTCAGAGAGCCAGCCTGGTCGTCAGCAAACCATCGCCGCAGCTCAAACCGCGCGCCACCAGGAGAGCGGCGCCCGACCTGAGCGAACAACACACCACGAGGAACACTAGGAAAGCTGTTGTGCAGCGTGAATTACCAGAATCTCCAAAGAAATCTCAACTACCATCGAGCAAAACTCAGGTTGAAGTACTGCCCAAGACTAGAGGAAGAAAGACTGCTGCCGGCACATCTCATGCTGAAGTTGAAAAGCCACAAAAAACTAAGAAGGCTCGTAACACAGAAGAACCTGTTGCTAAAAATGCGAAGAGTAACAAACAGCGGAAGTCATTGAAAGTTGAAGAACCTAAACCGACGAGAAGTCGCCGCAAGCAAGCGGAGTCACACGAGAGTGTGGAGCCGCCGCCCGCCGCCAGGGGGAGGCGCGGCGCCAACAACGACAGCGCCGCGCCACTAACTAACACAAGGAAACGAAAGACGACGCCCACCGACAACGAGGTACCTCCCAAAGTGAGGAAATCAAAGGAAGTAGTGGCCGAGAGAGGAAGGAAGCGGACCTCTGACGTGCACACAGAGAGGAACACGCGGAAAAAGGAGAAAGTGAAAGAAAGTAAGGAAGAGAAAGTAAATGAAGCGCCAGTGAAGCTCACTCGCGGCAGGAAGGCGCCAGCGGAGCCTACGCCGGCCGCTAAAGTACCCGAACAAAAATCTACACGAGGGCGAAAGGTACACTACATTCATTCATATTTGCAGTTCAAAAAATATGTCGAAATTTTGAAAAAAAAAAAACAAAAATATTTTGGTTATTGTAGTGTATTGACAATAAGTAATGTGTTTCCAGGCCAATATTGAGAATGTTCCTGTGAACCAAGTGTCAGGAAAGCGCAAAAGACCTGCCGCAGAACCATCGCCCGTAAAAGAAAGGAAAACGCGCAACACGCGTGGAAACACTCAACCAGAAGGTACGTGACTTCATTTATAGGAACAGTATTACGAATGAAGAGGGACTTAAAGTGATGAGAAAACCAAAGTTTGAAAGATGACTACGGAGTGGTAACATATTTTTTTCATAACACTACTCCCTGTCATCTAGTCTGGAATTTATTGACAGACTCCGATGTTACAATAAGACGTTCGTATTGTTTAGTCCTTAGGGTTTTTGCCGACCGAAGAGCGATTGATAACATCAGTATTTCAGTCTGATAATAGTAATATTAAGTTGTATGATGTGTTGACAGTTAAGCCCTCGGGCCGCTCGCGCCGGAGATAGCGGCCGTTTAGCGCACAGCTGCCTCTCAAGTACAAATACTTTACATATTATTATATAAGGTGAGTCCATTTAACTTTCTTATGCCTAGGCCGCACTCATCGCGATAACATTCGCCGCGAAGCTTCGTGACTTCACTCTACAGCGAAGGTGCGTGGCCACATTACATCGCTTGCAGATTCATTGCGATAAACTAACGATAACGATCCATGCACCAGATTTAATAGATTTCTTTTTCAAATCTTCAACTGTGGATGCCCAGCTCAGATTATTCTTTATTCGCACCCAAGCGTCGCGGTCGTGGCAGAGATCCTTTCTTTTATGGCTCGGCTCAGACTCGTAATGTGCGATAAAATCTAAAATTTTATCGTTACTCCAATCCATGTTGGCGACACAAACTTGCACACATCCGCTTCGTACGATGGCTGCCGGCCGACTGAAGTGTGGCCGGGCACGCGAAGTGCATCGCGATAAAACCCTTTGATCTGCGACATTTTACCGACAGCGGAGCAAAGCGTATTCGCCGTGTCACTCTCTCTGGCTTGGCCACCATCAGGGATTTTAATTCTGATAACACAAAAAAATAGTCGCTAAATAGTCGAAATTAGTCGCCAAATATCAGAAATAGTCGTTCTCTAGTTCAAAAGTTATAAGGGTTTATAGGTGGCCGAGCTGGAGAGAGTCTCCCCAGCTTGGCCACATGTATATCTCGAAAACTAGGGCACCTATTGAAGATCTGTTTTTACAAAAAAATAGTCGCTAAATAGTCGAAATTAGTCGCCAAATATCAGAAATAGTCGTTCACTAGTTCAAAAGTTATAAGGGTTTATAGGTGGCCGAGCTGGAGAGTCTCCCCAGCTTGGCCACATGAAAACTAGGGCACCTAGTGAAGATCTGTTTTTACCAAAAAATTAGTCGCTAAATAGTCGAAATTAGTCGCCAAATATCAGAAATAGTCGGGTCTTAGATAAGAAGTTACAATGAGTTCAATTTTTAAAGTATAGTCCAAGAGCTAGACCGAAAAGTCTACGAAAACATTCCAAGAAAAAATATATTTCTATAAAAATGTGTAATATACTTCTAGTTTTATCGATCAAAAGACTTTACAAATGTCTAGGACTATGTTAATGACTAGGTTAAGTGCCGTAAACTTCTATGAAAACATTAAACCTTGCTCTTGGTCTATTAAGTGTCAAGATGTACAATCGCATGCAACGGTTTTAACAAATTATAACGTTAGAGACTCTAATTTACGTTAGAATAATAAAACTTTTTTGTTGTCGAAATAAGAATATAGTGATTTACCATAATACGTCAAAACTATTGTAAGTAGGTACTTACCCTCTAGTCTATTTTTAAATAATTGAATATATTAATACAATAAACATGAACAGACAAAAAAAATAATGGAATTTAATAGTTCATTCATCTAATCAGTTGTTGAAAATTAATAAGATAAAAGAACTGGCAAAAAATTTACGGATACGAATCTTTCTTCTTCCACGGATATGTACCTGTATTTGTACGCTCTGTGCGCTACTTCGAATGCGTGAATAAAGATAAAATATTACTTATTATTTTGGAGTTTGTATAGCTTTTCCTCGGTGGGTTCACATTATAGAATCACTATATTTATATGTTTTGAAAGAAACATTTCACCATATGACATTATAGTTACCTACTGTCAGAAACTACTTAAGTATTTTGTACCTGCTTGTATCAATGTATGGAGAAATTCTTTAACAACTTTTGATCTAGTGAACGACTATTTCTGATATTTGGCGACTAATTTCGACTATTTAGCGACTAATTTTTGGTAAAAACAGATCTTCACTAAGTGCCCTAGTTTTCATGTGGCCAAGCTGGGGAGACTCTCTCCAGCTCGGCCACCTATAAACCCTTATAACTTTTGAACTAGAGAACGACTATTTCTGATATTTGGCGACTAATTTCGACTATTTAGCGACTATTTTTTTGTGTTATCAAAATTAAAATCCCTGATGGTGGCCAAGCCAGAGAGAGTGATACGTATTCGCCTTCGCGCGAAGTATTTGCGAAGGTTCGGCTACATACATCGTGCTATCACAAATATTCGCGTTATCGTGATGACGTGCGGCCTAGGCATTAGCAACATTATTCGTTCAAAGCCGAATTTGTTGATTTGACATTTAAAAGTCATTCTCATTACATAGAAAAAGAAATACCGGCTGCTAAGTGGCGAGCAATGCGATCGGGGAAATAATAATTAAAATGAATAACACCAAAATGTATTAAACAGTTTATTTAAATACAGTTTTCAATAGTTTTCTTATTCGATATATTTTACATTTTCCTACTATAATAAATAATAGATTTTTATAAAACAAAATAAAAACTGTGTATCCGTTAAACATATTAATGACGTTCAATTATTAACATAAAATTCTCGTTTGTTCCAGAATCGCGTCGACGACACGCGCGCTATATTTTGTGAAGAATTTTTAAGAGTATTTTTAATGTTTAGCGTCCTTCAGGGACAATGTGTTCAATGCATACGTATGCTTCTGACAGAATGTTATGTACAAAGTATGAAATAGTTAATATCCAGGTGATTACTATTCATAGCCTTTAATCGGCAACGAATCTATGGATGTTCCAATCAAAATAGCTATGATGTTATACGAACATTGAATATTTTAGTAAAATTGACCTTTTAGAACTTTTATATAAATGATTTGATTTACGTAGTAAATACATTAGTAAAGTAGTTTCTGTTCAGTAATCACGCTGTGGTGCCTGTACTGAGGTGCTACATGGTGTCAGCTCATGACAACGTTGTACTAGTTCGCAGAACACCGCTCAGCTCAATAATGTGTAACAACACGCACAAACACCTCTTCGAATCCTCTCTATTTAATCATGTTCACTTCATCTTATTTATAATATTATGGTTTTAAGTTCTTTTTTATTACTTTTTCTTACTTTCTAGTGTGACACCAACGTAACGTAGGTTAGTTTTTTGATTTATAGAGATACTTTACTGTAATAGGATCCTATTACTTTAGGATTCCTAAGGAATGAATTTATTTTAGTTTTGTGACATAGTCGGTGCTAGATGAACGCACATTATTTTATCTTTATTTCAATACCAGAGTTTTTGGGAAATATCTCATTTGACGTAACTAAAACTAGATGAGTATTTCATATAGTGAAACGAGATAACAATGAGGGCAATATCTCGGGAACCAAGTTAGATTGTATAACGACCGTCTTAGATTAAACTGACGTGCGTCAAAATTATTATCATAAGAAGTGGAATTGATATTTTGAAAATATTGTTACATAGCTTTTAATAAATAAATTGTGAAATAAGCATGAGAAATTTTCTTTCTTACCCTCGAGGAATGTTATTTACATATATTTTATTCAGTTCCATTCGCTTTTGATTTGAATATTTTCACACTTTTATAGCTGATAGACGATGCTGACATTGTAAGAATCGTTGTTTAGTCTGGGCAAGCTGAATAGGTGTGCTAGCAGGCGGGCTTGCAGAACTTGACGGGGTTGGAGATGCGGAAGATGTTGGGCAGCAGCGCGGCGAGCTGGGTGAAGAGCTCGGGCTAGCAGGCGGGCTTGCAGAACTTGACGGGGTTGGAGATGCGGAAGATGTTGGGCAGCAGCGCGGCGAGCTGCGCGAAGAGCTCGGGCTAGCAGGCGGGCTTGCAGAACTTGACGGGGTTGGAGATGCGGAAGATGTTGGGCAGCAGCGCGGCGAGCTGGGTGAAGAGCTCGGGCTAGCAGGCGGGCTTGCAGAACTTGACGGGGTTGGAGATGCGGAAGATGTTGGGCAGCAGCGCGGCGAGCTGGGTGAAGAGCTCGGGCTAGCAGGCGGGCTTGCAGAACTTGACGGGGTTGGAGATGCGGAAGATGTTGGGCAGCAGCGCGGCGAGCTGGGTGAAGAGCTCGGGCTAGCAGGCGGGCTTGCAGAACTTGACGGGGTTGGAGATGCGGAAGATGTTGGGCAGCAGCGCGGCGAGCTGGGTGAAGAGCTCGGGCTAGCAGGCGGGCTTGCAGAACTTGACGGGGTTGGAGATGCGGAAGATGTTGGGCAGCAGCGCGGCGAGCTGGGTGAAGAGCTCGGGCTAGCAGGCGGGCTTGCAGAACTTGACGGGGTTGGAGATGCGGAAGATGTTGGGCAGCAGCGCGGCGAGCTGGGTGAAGAGCTCGGGCTAGCAGGCGGGCTTGCAGAACTTGACGGGGTTGGAGATGCGGAAGATGTTGGGCAGCAGCGCGGCGAGCTGGGTGAAGAGCTCGGGCTAGCAGGCGGGCTTGCAGAACTTGACGGGGTTGGAGATGCGGAAGATGTTGGGCAGCAGCGCGGCGAGCTGGGTGAAGAGCTCGGGCTAGCAGGCGGGCTTGCAGAACTTGACGGGGTTGGAGATGCGGAAGATGTTGGGCAGCAGCGCGGCGAGCTGCGCGAAGAGCGCGGGCGCGGCGGGCGGCAGCGCGAAGTGCAGCGTGCGCAGCTCGGCGCCGCCCCAGCCCGCCGCCTCCAGCATGAAGCCCTTCACGCACTTCAGCACCAGCTCCGCGCGCCGCACGCACCACGCCGCCGTCATCTCCTACGGGACAACGTGCTGTCAGCTAACTTAAGAGCCTTAACTTATATCTTTACTAATTAACTTTTCTGACCACACAAGTAAGGATGATGAAAGATGAGTGCAATTTAAATTAACAAACAAACTTCACAGAGAGCGGATGTTCATGGGACTTTTTGTTTTCACAAGTGTAAATAACAAAATCAGCATTTTTGAAAAGTGCAAACATAACATTCATGCTAAAAACTGACATAAAGACTAGCGTTTAGCTCGCTACGTGAAGCACGTAGTAAGTATACCTCTGACATCTCGTGCCTGAGCAGCAGCGGTATGGAGATGCTGGTGATGTCGTTGCTGCACGCCGCCTTCAGGATGTTCCGCAGGCCCAGGATCGCCGGGTGCCGGGACGTGATGTCTCCTGTACATATACAAGATATTCATGCCGATTCTCTTGTTCACAAACTAACCTAAATTTAAGTTATGTGCATCTTTCTCTTTTCATTACAATAGAAAAGGACAGAAAATACATATTCGTTTATTTTCGTTTTTTGTTTTATTTTTGTAATCCTGTCAAATTTAGACAAATTTAGACGCGATTAAAGACATCGCGTCTACGATATCTTTAATCGCGTCTAAATTAATTAGGAAGTGTCTTAATTTGACAGGACTGAACTAATAGGTTATGTTCTGTCCTTTTCTTAATGAAATGGAAAAATGCACTTAACTTAAATTTAGGTTAGTTGATGAATTAGAGAATCGGCACCATTAATCAACGTAGATCTTAAACCGTATACTTAGAAATCTGTTATTTTGGACTTCGTGAAAGTAGTATTTAATTACTCTTCCATAAAATCAAGCACATTGCTCTGCCACGCCATGAGAAAGCTAAAAATCCTCTCTAAAACAGCACTAGTAAAAAATAAAACATTTCAACCTTTGTCCAACACTCTAGCAGTGGGACAATACGGCTAGCTATAAGGCCGCGTTTCCACTGAAGCGGAGCTGGGCGGAGAGGAGCGGAGAAGACGGTGAAAAGTGGTCAGTGTTTCCACTGAAGCGGAGCTGGGCGGAGAGGAGCGGTGAGTGGTCAGTGAGCGGAGTAGAGCGGAGCAGAGCGGAGTAGAGCGGAGTGGAGCATACTTTTGGAATCGCGCATTTTTGCACTTAGTTACACCCAATCTCTCGGAAAGACCATACTTCATGTTGTCGTTTAAAAAGAAAAAAGCGATCATTTTATATCTTTCTCTACTTGAAGACGAAGATAACGAATCAGATGAAGTAGCATTGACTGTTGCGACTTTTTTGGATTCGAAGAGAAAACATAGATTCTGGATTCGACAACATATAAAGTATCATTCTGTGCATGGAGAATTTTCAACTTTTTTTCAGACGTGTGATGACGAAATGTTCGAAACTTCGTATAGGTAGGGTATCTAGAAAACTTTTCCATGAATTATCAGTGATCTTAAACCATATATACAGAAGAAGGATACTAATTGCAGGAGATCGATTTCGAAATGACGTAACGAAGACAACTGACACACTGGGCGCGAGTCACGCACCGCCCCGTTCCGCACCGCACCGCTCCGCACCGCCCCGCCTCGATGTATGAATATCCGCTCAGCTCTGCTCCACCCCGCTCGTACTGTTTCCATTGAAGCGGAGCGGAGATTTCAAGCATAGTCATTGCTCAATTTGTGCACCGCTAAGCTCCGCTCCGCCCAGCTCCGCGTCAGTGGAAACGCGGCCTAACAACACTCACCGGATCGGAGCGAGGAGTCGTCGACGATGAGATGGAAGACGACGTGCACCTCGGCGAGGTTGCTGTGCTTGGTGATGAAGATGTCGCCCGTCTGCAGGTTGCGCTTACTGCGCAGGCGCGCGCCCGAGCCCGAGCTACTCTCCGACTGCTCCTTCAAGCGCTGTGTGTTGCGCCGCTCCACCTGGCATGAAGGTAAAATAATTGAACCTAAATCCATGAAAGAAGGCATCGATGCTATCAGTCGAGTGTCTCGTTAGGGTGTTTGTGCACTACATGGAATTTTATGTGCCTGGCAGTGATTTTTTTAAATTCCAACTTCAAGCTGCTAAGATTCACAACCGTCTATGAATGGACGTTAAAACCTTGTCTCGGATTGGCCATATCTGGTTGTTGAGAGTTGTTACGGTGCATCATGTCACCCGGTTCCTGGGTTTTGGTGGTTTGGATCATACAAGGCAAGTAAATAGCAGTATGTATGTACGTAAGATAAATATTGATCTTCTTCAGGCCATTCTTCTCTGGAATGCGCTCCCTCTTGATATTAGGACGGCGACCAGTCGATATGCGTTTAAGCGGAAATTGAAGATTCATTTACAGCATTAAGTATTAAGCAGAGTTCTTTCATAATTTACTTTCACTTATATATAAATATATATTATATATATATATTTATTTATTTATGTATGTAGTTTATTATTTATGTATTATGTTTTAATTTTATTTTCGTTTTTCTATCATATTTCTATCATTTTAATTTTTTGCATCATAAATGCACCTACCATGCTATCTCTTCACCACCTTAGGTTGACTGGGAGAAAATGCCTGCGGCATTAAGTCCGCCTGTGTACCGTTGTGCATAAAGTATAAATAAATAAATAAATAAATCTTACCGGCTCCTGCACCTTCTCGCTGATGTCCCTGAGCTGGTGCTCCACGTCCGCGAAGTGGTGCTCCGTGCTGCGCGCGGCGGCGCTCTGCAGCAGCGTGGTGGGGGGCGCGGGGCGGCGGGGGGGGCTCTCCGTCAGCAGCACCACGCCCGACAGCTCCGACGAGTACAGCGACAGCGACGTCTGCAGCCGCCGCGACGACTCTGTGGGACTGAACTGTCGCTCACACATACTGACTGTACAGTGTCGCTCACACACACTGACTGTACAGTGTCGCTCACACACACTGACTGTACAGTGTCGCTCACACATACTGACTGTACAGTGTCGCTCACACATACTGACTGTACAGTGTCGCTCACACATACTGACTGTACAGTGTCGCTCACACACACTGACTGTACAGTGTCGCTCACACACACTGACTGTACAGTGTCGCTCACACATACTAACTGTACAGTGTCGCTCACACATACTGACTGTACAGTGTCGCTCACACACACTGACTGTACAGTGTCGCTCACACACACTGACTGTACAGTGTCGCTCACACATACTGACTGTACAGTGTCGCTCACACATACTGACTGTACAGTGTCGCTCACACACACTGACTGTACAGTGTCGCTCACACACACTGACTGTACAGTGTCGCTCACACACACTGACTGTACAGAGTCGCTCACAACCGAGACTCTAAAACGAATCACTCACTTGTCAAGTTGGGGCCCGGCGCACAGGTCGAGCAGGTCCATGGCGACGATGCGGATGTTGTGCGTCTGCTTGAGCTGGCTGCCGAGGTGGATGGTGAAGCTCTCCTCCAGCCGCGCGCCCGGCGCCGCCGCGCGCGCCACTGTCGCCGGCTCGCCTGAGAACGTCGCCAGCGGAGAGTTGCTGCGGGACGTTGCTGCATTACATTGTGTAATATACAGTCTTTGTGTATAGGAAATCGTAAGAATTGGGATTGGTGGAGATATGTATACATAGGTATCTATGTTCTAGTCTATGTCTGTCTAAGTGTATTTTTAATTAAACTAATAGGTTAAATTAAAAATACTATGGAAGGACTTTCAAAAATTCAACCCCTGTGGGGGTAAGGCTTAGGATGTAAGGTCAATTTTATCCTTTACGGAGCATAAGCACGCGTCCGACGCTGGCAACGCACAGTGTCGTACATAAGCATCCTGTGGTGGTGTTGTACAAGAGAGGGCTGTATCACAGACCTGGGCGTGTTGAGCGCGGAGGAGCTCTGGTACTCCTGCAGGGTGTCCATGAGCCAGGCGCGCTGCTGCGAGCCCCAGGTCTGCTGCTATATACCTGGGCGTGTTGAGCGCGGAGGAGCTCTGGTACTCCTGCAGGGTGTCCATGAGCCAGGCGCGGTGCTGTGCTCGCTGGGTCTGTCGGAGCGCGTCGAGCTGCGAGCCCCAGCGCCCCGCCACCAGCGCCTGCTGCTCGAACTGCTGCGCCGCTAGCGAGTTGATCTCTTCCTCTGTTGTCGTGCTGTTCAGGAGGCGGACTTTCTCTTCCATTTCTTCAGTTTGTCTGGCGATGGAATATCTCTAATAATACAAGTAAAAAATACAAAGAAAAAAACTAGTTTTCTGCAATAAGCAGTTCAAAAAAGAAGTACTTTATAATTCCCTAAGTATAAAAGGTGATTTAAATTTGAAATTGTAAAATGTTTCTATCACTCAAGAGATTACGAACTTTGTATGGAAAACAGGCTGTAGGATAAAAGCAAAACACACACACACACATACAAACAACAGTTATTACAAAACGCGCGAAACGCGTTTTACTTTTGTAATTGTTTAATCTGTAAATCCATTTACTCATTTTATCTTAGGCCTGTATTAATAGACGTCACTCAATTCTGAGACGCTCTCAAGTGTATTGCTGTCCTTATTTTTTCCTTTTGAATGACAAGGACAGCAAGAGACTTGAGAGCGTCTCGGAGTTGAGTGACGTCTATTAATACGGGCCTTAGAGGTTGATAAAAGCAGAGTAGTAGCAAACTCAAAATAATATAATATAAATTACTGATATTTTAAATTTGACCAAAAAGTACTAACTGGTGCGTAAGTTTTTTGATATCATCATCCCTGTTCTTGAGTGTGTTCATGACAGTCTTAGCATAGGAGTTCTCCACCTGCAGGATAGTCTCCAGTGCAGGAGAGTGCACAAGCTTGTGGTAGGCGGCTGCAAACACCTCCTCGTCCGTCGTGCCCTTCTGTTCCGCAAACTCCATGACGTTTTCCTTGAACAGCTTCTCCCAGCCCTTGACCACTCCTTCTACGTTAATCTCACTGTTCTTCAGCTGGTTCAGAAGTTTTCTGTCTCTTTCATTGTGAAAGTTTTTAGTTTCCTCTGCTACAAATTGTGCTAGTTTCTCATTCAGTTCTGTAACCAGAGTTATGTTTCAATAAATATGGACTTATTATGTATTTACTAAATGTACATAAATACAAATGTTAATTCATACTTTTTACTAAATAGCTGTGGCATGAATGGGAATAAAATTAATAATTCAACTAGCTGTCTCCTGAGGTTTCACATACATTTTTGATTACCTTTCCTTCTTCCTAATCTACCTCAATGAATGGGCTGTCCAAATGGGTGTTCAACCTAAAGAACAAACTCATCAGCTTTATAATATTATTAAGTATAGATTGGACATATTTTTGGAAGTCATACATCCCTGTTTTTTTTTTACATTTTAATGTTATGATTGCGAACCGGACATAAAGTGGGAGGTGAGCTATGATAACAATACTTACTTATAGTGGCTACTCTACTACTACTACTACTCAGTACACTTTTCACGGATACGAAGCTTGTCTCTAAACTCGATTTAAAAGTAAAAACCGATACATACCTTCCTCTAAATACACAGGAATATGGAACATGTTAATGACTCTCTGCACGAGCTCTCGCGTAGAGCCGGCGTGTGGGATGCTCACCGGCACCTCCAGCTTGAAGACCAGCTCCTCGTTGGTACATGTCGGGAACGAGTACTCAAACGTCTTCGTTACATTCTGGATAGTTTCTGCGGTCATTGTTTATCGTTTTCACGTACAACAATAACAAGTCGACCCCAATGATTGTAACCAGAACAGTGTCAGTCAGTGTCACTGTCATCGTGACATTAACTGTCTTTCTTTATTGACAGCACATATTCGTTTAGAAATATGTCATTCTCGCCACGGTGTCCTTGGTGTGCACGTGTGTTTAGAGTTTGGTTATTTTTTTTTTTTAGTGTTTTTGTGATAAACATAGTACAGCTGATACTTTGTGACTTGGTATAAGTGTGTCGTCTTTGTGTTGTGCCCGTATATAGGTTTGTTTTGTGTTTAAATTTAAGTATCCACTTTTCTACCCAAGATGGATAAAAATAAACCCCCCGATCCTGATCCCCCTCCAGATTTCTTCACTACTTCGCCATCCCTTTCCTCAAACCCTCTAACTCAGTTAGCCGATGTGGTGTGCAGTGTGTTTTTTTTTTTTTTTTTTTTTTGGTGAGTGGGAAATCATCCAATGACTGCTCCAGTCCTGGGTGCGGCGGGAGGGTGTGTCAGACTCTTACTGACTAAAACCCACTCATGTTCCTTCGATTGCCTTTTATGTTCCAGGGTCACGGTAACAGTTATAAACATAACATTCCAACAGTGTGTCTGAGATGGAATCTCAATCGCAGCTTCAGTCAACTTCCCGCAAACGTCCAAATGCTGAAGAGATCACAAATTCCAGCATACCAAAGCAGACTAGACAGCACATTGGTCGTGTGAAATACTCGGCCATGGATAAAGCTCCCTTCCTTGTCCACGTCACCCGCATAGAATCTTCACCAAATTCGGGAACCACGCTCCATCCTGTCAACTTTGGGAAATTCTTAATTAACAACAATATCTCCAACATTACCCGGCCCGGGATGGTGTGAAAAGAGTTGGTAGAAATCGCGTCTCTGTTGAATTCGTATCTCCTCAAGATGCGAATTCCTTCCTAGTAAATAGCGTTTTAACTAAACATGGTTATACAGCTAACATCCCAACTTTTAATATCACCAGAATGGGTGTTATTACTGGTGTTCCCTCGGATATTTCCGAGGATGAAGCCTTAAGCTATCTGTCTGTGCCCAGCGGGTGCGGTCGTATATTAAAGGTCCGACGCATTAGTAGGAAAACACAGATTGACGGTGCGACGGTATGGAAACCCACAGAAACTTGTGTCATCACTTTTGATGGCCAAGTCTTACCACAGCGCGTATACTGTTGTTACACTTCCCTTCCTGTTGAGCAATATATATTCCCAACAATTCAGTGTCGCAAATGTTGTAGGTACGGTCATGTTTCTAACTTGTCAGGTCTAAACCTCGCTGCAGCAAATGTGGCCACGATCACCCAGGTGATGGTTGCACCATTTCTGAGGGAGAGGCCTTCTGTATTCTTTGCTCGGGAAATCACTTTGCTGATAGCAGGTCATGCTCCGAGTATGGTAGACAGAAAGCTATCAAGACTATGATGGCTGAAAAAAGCATGTCGTATGCTGAGGCTAGCAAAACTATCCCATCTCCCTCTCGCAATTACGCAAATGCCGCCAAATCTCCAGTTACTCACTCATATCGCAAAACTGTATTTCTCAAGCCTAAGACCCATGCCCCTCTCTCACCTTCTTATGATAGAGCCGCACATCAGCGGTTAGTTAGCTCTCCACAATCATCACAGTCTAATGGCTGTGCTCTCATTTCCAATAACATTTCTTCTGATAGCACTACATACAACTCTTATTGAACTTCTAATTAAATTACTTCCATCACTTATTTCCCCATCTCCTAGTTCTCCCCAAATACCGTACAACGTTGCCGAACAACTTATAAACATATTATCAAACTTAAAAAATGGCGGAATGTGAGGAGCGTGTGGCATAAAAAGCACGACCTCATATGTCCTATAAATAAATACAAACCCCTGGTTTGCTCTATAGCTGAGACTTGGCTCATCCCAAGTCTCAGCTTTCGTATACCACACCACAATATCCTCAGATGTGATAGACCCGATGGGTACGGAGGGTCGGCTCTATTCATCAATAACCGTGTCCCACTTTTCCCCTTAGCTTTGCCTACACTTGTAGGCGATATGAGTATTGTTGCTGCGTGGATTGAAGGCATTACAGTGTTTTCAGTATATATTGCCCACCCTCGTCATGAATTTCTCATTACCCTTAAAAATATCCTTTCCAACGTTAACGGACCCATGTTAGTCATGGGCGATTTTAACTGCCACCACTACAGATGGGGGTCTGAGCGTTGTGATTCCTATGGTTTAGCTCTAGTCGAAATCTTGGATGACTTGAATCTCTGCATTTTAAACAATGGTTGCCCAACTCGCAGATCTCTCCCTGGTCAACAAAAGAGCTGCGTTGACTTATCATTTTGTTCAGTCGATGTAGCCGCCTCAGCCCACTGGGAATGCACAAGCTTGACACATGGCAGTGATCACTATCCAATTGTCATTTCTTTACTCAACAAAACTTATTTAGAAAAAACGTCTCCTCCACTTCTGAAATATAATTTGTCCAAACCTGATTGGTCCAAGTTTTGTTCATTATTGGAGGACAAAATTGATAATCTTCCAAATTTAAATTCAAATTCTCTAGTTCCTACTGATCACTGCCATGTCAAGAGCTGCTATGACAGTTTCATTTCTGCCATTTCTTCTAGTGCAGACTCCTGCTTCCCTCTTAAAAATGGTGCCCGAGGTAAAATTCCATCCCCACCATGGTGGGACCCTGAATGTACTTCCGCGATCAGGGAAAGAAATGAGGCAGAGACATGTTACTGCTACTTGCTGACATGAGTACTGTTAATCTTTTGGCATATCTGCAGGTCAATGCCAAGACCAAACGTCTCCTACGTAAAAAGAAACGTGCAGGTTGGGTGAAGTTCTGTAACTCCTTATCCCCCTCAACCCCACTCTCAGTTGTTTGGAAGACAATCAATAGGTTTAGACGTGGTTGCTCTCCTTCTATCTCAACCCCAATGACTAGCGGAATGGCTGAACTTTTTTTTGATAGAATAGCGCCATCTTTTGTCCCGCTTCTCTTGGAGTGTTCACAGCTGCCTTTGCTTAACACCTCTGAGGACCCCCTAGATGCCCCATTTACTTTTGAGGAATTGAGTGTGGTTCTAAAATACGTCAGGGACTCAGCTCCTGGAATTGACGGTATACCATATTCGTTTCTTGTGCACTCTGGGGAAAAAGCCAAACATTACTTCCTTAATATAGTAAATTTCTGTTATAACTACGGATGGGTTCCAGATCAATGGAAGATCCAAATTATCATTCCATTGCTGAAACCAGGCAAACATGTAGATGATCCGAATGGCTATAGACCAATAGCTTTATCTTCAGTCCTAGCCAAATTACTGGAACACTTAATCAAGAACAGACTGGAGTGGTTAGTTGAATCGAGGGATTTACTGCCGAACTATCAATTTGGCTTCCGAAAGGGTCTTGGCACGATGGATAGTGTTGGCGTTTTGGTGACGGACGTACGCTTAGCGTTTTCTAAAAACCAATCTGTTATAGCTGCATTCCTGGACATTTCCTCTGCATACGATAATGTTCTTCTTCCCATTCTCAGGCAGAAAATGCACCAGCTGAGTCTCCCGGATAAGATGATCAAATGCATATGCGGACTACTTTTGTCTCGTTCACTGATTTTGAGAGTTCAGGGCGAGGACTTTGATGAAAGGCAAACATGGAAGGGCCTTCCACAGGGATCCGTACTTAGTCCCCTTCTCTATAACATCTATACATCGGATATTGGTTCCTGCATAAACAACAATTGTCGCATATTACAGTACGCAGATGACATAGCCCTGTATGTGTCAAACCCTTCTATTGTCGACGCTGCATCATCCCTTTGCGTCTCTCTGGACTCTCTAAATCAATGGCTTTTATTCCACGGCCTTTCGCTATCCGCAGCCAAAAGTACGGCAGTAATCTTCTCTCGAAAAAAAATTATACCTAGCATTCAAATCGGTATTTCGGGTAATAGCATCCCTTTGCCCAAGTAACACAGAAAGCATTTTAACAAACGAAAATTAAACTTATGTAAAACTTAAGGCCCGTATAAACTTTTATATAAGTTCACCGAGCATCTTGACGCTTTATATTGGCATTTCAAAACCGTTAAGATGCTTTATACTGTATAACGGTTGGATAATGGTATATCAAAATGCTTTTGTGGAGCCTTTAGTTTCAGTGCAGAAAACCACAATGCTGTTGTACAGCTTTCAGCTGTTTTTGGTGCATTTGGATTTACAGTAGCATTTTTAAGTAGTAAATAAATGCTCAATGTTGTTTAATAGCATAAATATGAACCATTATAATGCCACGAAAATCCTCTATACAACTTTTAGCGGTTTTTAATGCCTTAGGGTCTACAATAGCATTTTAAAGTAGTAAGACTATCTTAATGCTGGTTAAGGGCATAAACTTGTATCATTATAATGCACCGAAATTCGTTAAACGGCTTTGAGCTGTATTTAGTGCCCTTAGTTGTGTAATAGCACATCTAAGTGCTAAGTAAAAGCCTACTGCTGCTGAACAGCATGAACGTAAACCTATGTAATGCTTGTATTTTTAAAGATCAACTGAGTGCTGTTGTACTGCTAACAGCTCTTTAAACAAATACAAGTGAGTTATTAAAATGTGTAAAGCTGTATATACATTCAATTTACTGCATTCGTAAAACCATTTGTCGACATATGTGTGTATTGCGTAACCGTGTGTTAGCATATGTTTACAATGTAGCTGGTCAAGTGCGAGTCGGACTCGCGTAACAAGGGTTCCGTAAAATGGACACCTACATTCATCAACAATATTTAAAAAAAAGGGTTTTTCCTTTTTTGTGCTACATGACATTGCCGATCAACTGATGAGGCTTAAGTTATTGAGATTTGTCACAAATCTACAGGGTGAATAATTATATCTGTATTCTGTTATGTTTGTCTGTTTTTATACCTAACTTTGGATATTGAAAAATATATTATCTTCAATATCCATCCATACGGATTTAAGTTGTACAAAAATTCTGAAATGGGTTTTATTGTTTTGCTCAAAGATCCCCAAAATTTCGTTCAAGTAATGGCACCAATTCAGTCTACATCAAGTCTACTGGTATATCGGCGAACCCGTATAGAACTACTTTATAGTCAATGGCACTACAGTGGTTCATCAAAAGTCTTTTTTCTGGCCTCTGACCTTAATAATTGTACATGAGTGAGTATTTATACTGCTGGCGGCATTAAGTAGCCTTTTTAAACGCTCACCGACTGCAATGGGCTGCCACCATTTTGTAAATATTTTATAACCTAAAAATATTATCCTTCTAACCTATTTATAAAAGTAATAGACCTATATATTAATGATTAACTTAATCCAACACTTCCCAACCAATACTGTTATGTTAATTATGCAAAATTCGTTCTACACAATTGAATTTCTCGAATACACAATTGTTTTGGTTTTTTCACACAATAACATTTTATATCAAAATCACAAAATATCAAAGGCGCGTGAAAATTTTCAAAGAAACCTATATAGATATTGACAGTAAACTACATTGCGCAGTAATATTTGATGGTATGAAATAAAAAAAGAGTCAAAACCTAACCCAGTATAATAAATTTTGTTTTAAAATGGTGTCAAGCACTGAGTTTTGACGTCTTCGTCCATATTATATTGCGAGTCAAAGTAGATAAATTGCAACGACGCGACGTTCAGTGTATTATAACAATTAGTACCGTGGCATTAGATACGTTTTTACAATGATGTAGGGTTCTAACTGTGAACCCTTATATAGCTCCAATCATTCTTTTACTCCATTCTAATGCTGGTATAATGCTTTTGTAATGTAATTAGCATTTTCATTAGCAATGTAACTGCTGGTGTAATGCTTCTGTAATGCGATTGGCAACTTCGTTGACCGTAATACTGCTTCTTTAATGCGACTGGTACTTACTTTGACCACGATAATGCTTCTTTAATGCGACTAGTACTTTCTTTGACCACAATAATGCTAATATAATGCGCCTGTAATGCGATTAAATAACTATTGTGAACCTAATAAGGATCTAAAGCCGTATAATTTGTGCCCAAATAAGCATTACAGTAGCCATATAAACGTTTGTAATGCTACTATAGAACTGAATCAAAATGCGAAAACGATTCAGAAATGCTGTAAGAGGGCCGTTATAATGCTTTGATGTGTTACTTGGGTGGCTAATAAAGCTAAATTTCTAGGCGTTTTTTTAGATTCAAAATTAACTGGCAAAGCCCATCTCAATTATATTGCAAGTAAATGTGAACGTGTTGTATCAATACTAAAAGTCTTGGCAGGAGTGTGGTGGGGTGCCCACCCATACACAATGAAGTTGGTATACAACGCCTTAGTACGTAGTATTTTAGATTATGGCACTTTCCACTTAGTTCCTTGTAATAAGGGCGCTTTGGCGGGACTGGATAAGGTTCAGTCTAAGTGCCTTCGGATCATCTCAGGTTGCATGAAGTCTACCCCCATTAATGCTTTGCAAGTCGAGTGCGCTGAACCCCCATTAGCCCTAAGACGGCAATATCTGGCTTCCCGTTTCCTTACCAAAATAGTTTGTAGATCCTCCCATCCTCTTAATGAACTTCTGTACGAGCTTAATCTCCAGTCAAGAAACTCAACATATTGGAAAAACAAGGACCTTCCCTTAACCTTAATAGCTTACCGTGCCCTCCAAAACTTAGAATGCCCAATTGTCCAATACCCCAGGGTCCCCGTTTTTAACTTTGCTTATGAAGCTATAACCTTCGTTCCGCAAATCCTTATTAACATTGGTATTTTTAAAAAATCCCCGTCAGCCAACTCGACATTCAATGCAGCGGTGGGTGAACGATGGAACGATTTTCACATTTTTTTTACGGATGCATCTAAACTGACAGACCTTAACTGCACTGAAGCTGCGGTTTATTACCAAAGCTCCAAGATTGTTCTTCAGTATAGATGCCCGAAGGAGGCTTCCGTGTTCACAGGGGAATGTGTGGCTATACTTGAGGCTTGCCTTTTTATAGAGTCCCACTCGAATATTAAAAAAGCGGTAATCTTTACTGACTCTCTCAGCTGTTTGCAAGCCTTAAATCAAAACCCACTCAGAAGTAAATTGTGCAGTCCACTTATTTTGTTAATAAAAAAATCTTTACTTGCATGTGCCGGCTATCAAAAGGAAGTTCAGTTAGTTTGGATCCCCAGTCATTGTGGTATCAAGGGCAACGAAGTGGTTGATGCCTGGGCAAAAGATGCTTGCACATCTGCATTGGCAGCTCTGGTACATAATTCCCATCAGGGCTATGACCTTTTAGCTATTCCAAAATTAAATTTGCAGGGCTCATGGCAAGAGCACTGGAACATGTCCAGTAGAAAAAAGGGCAGGTTTTTTTATGCAGTGCAGCCAAATATTAACCCTAAACCTTGGTTTTGCAGGTACAAAAAAGTCTCCAAAACTGTTGTTTCCGTGTTGTGTAGAATTCGTTTGGGTTTTTGTTGCTCTCCAGTTTTCCTAAATAAGATCAGAATTCGCGACTCATCTATCTGCGAGTGTGGTTTGGAGGAGGGTACTCTAGACCATGTATTTTTTGAATGTCCCAATAACGTTTCCCTTGACCTATATGGACGTCTATCCAAATTAAAAGTTCCCCTCCCAATAAATGTCCCTTCTCTCTTAACTCATTCCTGCCCAGAAGTGTTATTGGCAATGATAACCTTCATTCGCCACAATAAAATAAAATTGTAATCTATTTCCATGTTGGTGTGGTATGCTTGTACATATGTAAATATATATTTTGTGTTTTAACATTATTGCAGTATTTATGTAACTTTATATTTTGTTTGTTTGTTTCAGTCCCGTACTAACACATCAGTCTACAGTGTGTCCAGCTTACTGTTTCAGTTAATTTTTTTTTTCTCTCTTTTACACACTTGAAATCAAATGCACTTCGACATTGGCAGAATAGTCGACATCGGCTTTGGTTGCCATTAAATAAAAATAGAATAGAATAGTTTAGAAATATGTCGTCAACGGTGACTTTTGAAGCCCTCACTCTGGAACTTTGTTGCTCTTTATCTTAGTATTTATTAATTAATTAGATCAAGCAAAAACGTGCCCCACATTTTTGGCCGGTTTATCAGACGGACTAAACAGAATACTATTTTTTTAATGTTGTCGTCATCTCTATTTAGACCTCTAGGGTCTATCCATGACAGTATAGATAGAGATGGACACCAAACTTAGAAAATATTCAGCTTGAGTCAAATACCTACGTATGTCTATCTCGCTCTCTGTGGGCCGACTTACAAGTTGTTTTTGCACGGCACTTCCAATGATTTCGATTTGGCTTGTTGTGCATTTACGTCATATCAACTGGAACTTGAATTTCACGGTTGTCAAAATGTACCAAGATGATTTTTCGCATTTTTAATATTAGGGCCGAGTCACACCGGAATGGCAGCGGCCAGCAGCGACGCGGCGAGCACTTTCAGTGTGAAATAATTTTAAACATTAACTACATTCTTCAAAGACCAGTATCGCTTGAAATACTTGAAAAGGTCGCGAGGCCGCCAGCGGCCGCCAGCGGGCCGGTAAACTCGTCAGAAAGATACGGGGTCTGGAGGTCGCGCGAGCCGCCATTTCGGTGTGACTCGGCTCTTAGTATGGTTTCGGCCCTTAAATATATTTATTAATTCGGGATCCAAGCGTGGTATATTTATCATCATAGATTATATAGAACCAAATCATTAGGCAAACCTACCATGTTATAAAAACTACGGTATATCAAAGGTGAGTTAAGTTACTCACTTGGCTTCTTAGTTAAATTCCCAGGCAGGACAAGTTTCTGTTAAGTTTGAAAGTTTGGTTGACAACCCGTGCCGAGGAAGCACCATTATCCTGATCTGTTTTCGATTGTGTCGGATTGACATCCCAGCGGACTATGAGAATGAAGGAAAAGGCAGTGCTTTGCGTTTACGCATATCTTCTGGGTACTACGCTTAATATTGCGTTTTTAGACTTAGGCCATAGGTAAAGGGCTATATTGACTGCGCTCTTTATACTAATAATTCTTTGACTTTGTTAGTGTTCAGTGCAGGGTCAAATCTGAGAATCGAACTCATAGAGGGGGGGGGGGGGAGCAATCACATGACTGCTCGATTTGCGCTTGAATGTACTATCACAACGTCCTATGCAACTATGTAAATGTTTCTAGTATATAAAAGCTACTATCGAACAGCCTCAGCTGCCTTTATATAATGTGTTTAAAATAGCACGAATATTTAAGCAGAGTTGAATATTAGCAACAACAGCTCATAGCCCTGCCTGCACTAGGGTTCAAGGCAAATCAGAATTTCAGAGTGCAGTTAGTTTAGACAGGCTAGTTGTTGATGTGTGTGACGAGTTTCCAGATCTTGTAACTCTCTTATGTATAATGTATAAATATAATTCTACTCACTACTATTATTACTCTAAGGGTCATGTCTGACTACGCAGGTGCATCGTGTGGTGTAATGAGAACATTCATGTTTCTGTAAAAGTGTGACCTTCAGGACACATGTCATTTAGTTCAGACTTTATAGATTCTTTATTGAAACAGAATATGAATACATAGTATTCCTTATAAACATCTCTTCTGCAGTTGGTCAAACATAGTACAGGGACAGTACTACACAATACTTTGGTAATAGTAGAACTATATTTTCATTATATATAAATTAAAAAAATGGAAACAATAAATTAATTACATAAAGAAATTAAATAAAAAATGTAGTCGGTTCACATCGTGCTCTTTAATCCGATGTCTCAGAACCGAGCAGCGGCCGGGCGGAGTGCTGCAGTGCGCTCGTCTCTACACCTCGTGTCGATGGTGACAGATGGAATATTTACGCGGCCTCACCGCCCTCCTCCTCCTCGGCGCTGGCGGTGAGCATGGAGATCAGCTTCGCGGTGTCGATGAAGCCTTTGTCGTCGATCTCCATCTGGTCGTACGCTTCGTCGACCTCATCTGCGGAGAACTTGTCGCCCCAGGTCATGAGGGCGTGCCTGAGCCTCTCGGAGTCGATCTTGCCCTCGTCGTCGAAGGTCTTGAAGGCGTTGATGACGACGTCATCCTCGTCGGAGCCGCCGGACATGCGGTTCGCGAAGAGGGTCAGGAGCTGGGTGAAGTTGATGGGGCCGGAAGCCTCACCAACCATCTCGTCGAGCTCCTTCTCTGACGCCAGCTTGCCGAGCGAGTCGAAGGTGGCGCGCAGGTCGTTCTTGCCGATGATACCGTCCTTGTCGTGGTCTATTAGCTGGAAGGCCTGTGAAAGAGAGATGCATCGTCAGAACATTTAAGCACGTTGTAGAAACTGTTAATTCTCAAACCGATTGCTTCTAGGGAAGTCCTATCTCAATCGACGGTCTCTTGTCGTTGCATGATTAGCGAAATAGTAAACGGCGCGAGTTTACGTGCGAACAATTTTGAAAATGTATGCATAATTAAAGACAATGATAACAAGGCATAGCGGGCTATGTTTACTAAACAGAGGGATGAGCACGAGCTAAACACGATCTATTGTGACGCAACTCGAGAAGTTCTTATTGATGAAGACAATTTAATTGGAAATATAATTTCAGTGAGATAACTCTTACATGTGTGATATTTTTACGCTTATTTTTTTTATAAAAGCCTTATACTTATAGGTAACATATACTTGAACCCGAATAACAGTTACCATAGTCAAACCATAATAATCAAATAACTCTGTTCTACATTCAGGCGTAAAAGGAATGATTTATAAAACAAATAGCGTTAGCGAGGGCGATTCTTCGATAATATATCTTCTTTTAGAAAGGTCGATATACACATTTTAGGAAGTCACTTTTTGGTTTCTTGCTTTGCCTTACTCACCCATCTTATGTAATCTACTAAGAATATGAAGTTTTCCTGCGGCTGTGCTTACCTCCTTAAACTCAGCGACCTGCTTCTGTGTGAACATGGAGAAGACATTGGAGCCGGTACGCTTGGCCTTGCGGCTTCCGCGCGACGACTGCCTGTCGCTGCCTCCAGTGGCGGCGGGCGCAGCCGCAGCTGGCGCCTCCTCTGCTGGTGCATCTTCCTTCGCCTTCTTCTTCTTTACCTTCTTATCTTTATCCGCCTGTAAACAATTAAACTCATTAGAATACTATCATAAACATAACTACGCATTTGTGTGTGTTCAATGTTCATCCTAGTCTGTACTCCATTTAGTTTCTTTAGGCCTAGTTTCACGAGTATGTTCTTCAGTTGCGTTTGTATATCATTGAATTTCAGATGCTGTATTCTTCATTAATTCCTGATCGTAACTTCGCCCGACAAACAATAAATTAAACAGTTTCTATTTCGGGCATAGTTGACTCAAGAACTGCTTTTTCTTTCGTCTTCATTAGTGTCTATAATCGAAATAAAAGTTTTGGTTTGCCTAAAAAAAATTCATAAATTGTTTAATTTTTAGCTTTTATTTTCTTTTTACTTGATTGCATGATAATCACCGCGTGTTTTCATCGGAAGAGTCCAGATTAGGCGTGGCGTAGTAGCGCCTCTAAATTTAGCGCGTCCCGGCATTTGCTTACGCCCGCCTCATCTCCACTCAGTTACATCATGTTATTAATAGAAGTGCGCGTGCTCTCATTTCCTCGGCTTCAGGTTTGATTTGATAATTTCATTACTAAAAATTACCTATTTAATATTTGCTTTCACCTAGTGTTTAATTATTTATCGTTATGTTTCTCGATCATTATTTTAACTTCAACTTCCGTTTTAGATGGTTTTTCTTCAGGTTCGGATCTAACTCATTTATTTTCAAACTTCGATTTAACTTGTTTTGATTGTATGTTTGTGTCGTGTTTGAATATTTTATTGAACTATTAAGAGCATTGTTCACGATAACTTAGTTTGTTACAATTATTATTTTTATTTCTACAAATTGGAATCAAGCTGTTGTATTGATTTAACGATTGTATTTTTTACTCCACGATGATTTAAGATTTATTTAAATACTTTAAGTTAGCCACTTCAGTTAATATTCGCAACAATTATTATCAGGCAGGAGGAAGTTTCAAGTGTAAAGTCACCAGCATTATCTCTTGGTTGATTATTACGTTTATCGCGGCTGTGTTGTTACTTAAACCAACAAAGTCTTCATGATTATCGGCATCGCGGTATCTTCTATCTAATTGTTCACCACTATCATCACAATTCACTTAGTCACTTTGTGTATCCACTGGGTGTCACTGTGTCTAACACTTACCATTGTGTTGTGTGTTGGACGATCGACGAAGGAGAGACTGTTCCGCTCGGCAGTCCCACCCTGACTCCGACTTTTCGTACCCTCTCGGAGATCCAGGAGAATCCCCCCTCCGTCTCTCCCCTCCCCACGACCGCTGCGCTCGCCATTCCTTTTTTAGCTCGACAAATACGATAGTCTTCGAATCAGCATCAGAACGGTTTGGGCGGCTCGCCGACTCAGCCGTGGCAACGCTTTTGTTTGGATTTAAAAATAATCAGCTCACCTGAGGTAGTTTCCTGATCCCACGAACGCCTCAGTTCTATACAAATATAACTTTATTGAATGGAAGTTTACCGCGATCGTATCTCATGTCACGTACGACTGCTGGTTCTGGATCGTCCGTTATTTCACGGTGGACTGTCGTTTCATGCAGCACGGTATTCGGAGTGCTAGTTTACTATAGAATAGTGAAGACTTGTTATCTTAACTTAAAAGTTCATTACTGTCTATACGGAAGTAGTCCAAGGGGTAGACACCGTAGGCAAGGATGAATTGTAACCCAACACATTGCTAGTTGCGTTTTAGTCTCAAATAGAGGCGTACTTATTCATTAATACACCTGAAAATATAACTACTATAACACCATGCGACTTCTAGCTCTACGAGATAGAAGGTGATCCAGTCCTATACGGATAGACAGAGTTCTACATTCCCCAACGGTTCCTATTGAGTACGCATTGGATATGGAACATTCTTGACGTACTGCCAGCTATCGGGTACACGGTAACCAAAGTAGCCCTGGTTACAGTATCGAACGTATGTACGTCTTTGGAAGAGAATGTCCAGCGTGAGATAGTAAATAGGGCAGGGTAAATCTAAACTACGCTGAGTAATTAAAACATATTTTGTGTATAGTTATTAAAGATGTAGCTTTACACCATGTAATATCCAGTACACGTATGTACGTACATTGCGAGAGAAATGCCGAAATCCCCAGTGACCTATGTCCCAATGCACTTTCTGTGGTAAAAATTGGGGTCCCCCGGGGCTCAATTCTTGGTCCTAACTTGTTTTTTATTTATATTAATGATTTGCCTTATCTCGTTAAAGATAAGTATAATTGTTTGCCGACGACACTTTACTTTTATTTTAAGTTAAATATTAGTAGTTGTTAACTAATTATATAAATTGTGCCTCTGCGTCAATAGTTAATTGGTTCAATGTAAAGAACCTACTTTTCAATAACAAGAAAACGGAATTTATTAAGTTTACGATACCTAATGTCACAAAAGTAGAAACTACTGTTTTAATAAATCTAGTGGTTAGTGACCCTGACTGCTAAGCCGGAGGTCGTGGGTTCGATTCCCACCCAGGACAAACTTTGTGTGATGAGCATGATTGTTTGTTCTGTGTCTGGGTGTAATTTATCTATAATTTGTATGTATTTATAAAGTTTATAAGTATGTATATCAGTTATCTGGTTACCATAACACGAGCTCTGCTTAGCTTGGGATCAGATGACCGTGTGTGAGTTGCCCTAAGATAAAAGAGGGCAAAGGCATAATTATAATACTAGAAATAGGGACGAATTGGTTCAACCAGGCTTTAGGCTAGCTAAAGTAGACTCATCTTTCATGGGGTTCTGTTTAAAGTGCTATAATAAAATACCTCCTCACATTCTATCGCTGAATGAAACCAAATTTAAAAGTAAAATAAAACGCACACTATGTAGCCAGGCATATTATAAATTGAGCGATTATATCGCTAACAAAAATGCTTGGCTGGATGCTGGTCTAGCTCCACAACCGTGTAATTGATTAGTATTCGACGATATTTGATTGTAAAACTACAAAAATAATAGTATTGTATCGAGTCAAACTGTTTGTTGTTTTATATAAATTCACATAGCACACAATGTGAGCACTATGTTCTTTACATTTCTTCTGTCTATCATTGACTGAATATACTCTGGCAGCTGGGAGTTTGTCATGCTCACTCAAATGTCTCACTGACGGTGGCGTGTGTGTTGGATCATTTGGTTCCCTTCAAAATGGTTGAGCTATTTGGTGCCGATCCATACGTCATGTCCGTGAACGGGCGCTGTCTGCTGAGACTGGTCATCTCTTAGCTGCCACAGTTATTTTAAAATTTGTTTTGTTTATTTTAATATTTCTAACATGTCCGACTTGTTACGTTGTTCTCACATAGTACCTTAGATACAACAATGAATGATGTAACCAAATTATTGTAATATATTGATTTTAAAAGAGTGTCCATGGAGTTTCTTGCTCGCTCTTCTCCATGGGACCTACTTTTTGGAATGAGCAACTAGCTTCATTTTTCTGACAGACTGACACCTTGACGATTCAAAAGTACCTGTAATTGGTTTATTTGAATAAAATAGTTTTGAGTTTGAGTTTGATAAAAAAAAATAAAGGGACAAGAAACGAAACCCCACGATGACACTGTTTTCTTAGGTATAATCCTTAAGGACAAACCAAATTTTTCTCGACTGGTCTATCTAAACTAGGACCTATCTATAGACCATGTAGTGCTCATTTGAGAAAGTTTCCAAATCACACCTCTTTCAAGATTAAACCTTTGGCTACCGGAAGCGCATATATACGCAAGATACAATAACTTTTTTTTTTTTATTAATTACGGCTTAAAAGAGTTTAATCTAGTGTGATCGTTGTGACCTTGAAGTTTTATAGCATAAATAGAGTTCTGTTGTTCATGTTTCATTGGTTCGCTAGTCACTAGCCAAAAGCAATTATACATAATCAATTTGTTAAAGTGATTCATAAGTGCAACATTCTATACATTGGCTTGACAATTGTTATTTATCTATAATATGTATTTTAAAATTATATAAGTATGTATATCAGTTGTCTGATTACCATAACACAAGCTCTGCACAGCTTGGGATCAGATGGCCTTGTGTAAGATGTCCCAGGATATTTATTTATTATTTTATTTAATTTCTTGTCTATCAAAATTATCAAAAGGAATAAGTCATGATATTGCTTAGCAAGTGGATTAACTAACTTTGAACAAAGTGTTCTTTGAGCTTGAGAAGCTTTAGCTGGCATCTTCTTTTCTTACATTAGAAGGCTAGGTGAACTTCTCAAAAGCTGTGAAATGTGGCTACCTTGTTAGTATTTATCTGTATTATGTGTTACGTTGCATGTACCCATAAGCATCAGCTGTGACGCATTCGGCAAGTCAGTATTGAGGCCAGGGCTTCCACAACTGTTAGATTTCTGTGGCCTCCACGTATTACTGTATCGATGCAAACAGACTTCTTCCGATGCAAGCTAATTACCGGTGGTCAATGCAATGGTACACGATATGGTAGAATGATAATATGAAGTAAGCAGGAAATGCCGTTTCCACCGAACACCAAAGTAAGAAGATCCTTGTGTTTGGTCATGGATTGTGGGGGTTTTTCTTATCATCGAAAACCGCAACTGAACACCGTCAGTATGACAACCAGGGTGCTGTTATAAATTACCTAACAGCCCTAAACATATAAAATAGAAGCGCTGACACTGCATAGGTGTCATTACGCATTTCATGCAATTGTTGTTTTCCGTAACATGAGGTATTGCAGTTAGTCATACTTTGAACTTCGTGGCGGACACATTAAAATCTGTAATTAATACTATTTCTTTCAATAAACGTTTTCAGCGTTAAAAATAGTTTTTTTAAAAAGCGACTCCGGACCTGCCCGGTAACAGTGGTGTCAGAAGTGGGATTTGTCAGTAAAAGCCCTTACTGACTGTCCAAAATATATAAAATTTAAAACTAAAATTCGTCGCGTTCTGTGTCCGCCCGCATATTCGTCTCGCTATCCACCGTAAAGTTGTGTGACTCAAATCTGTGACTCTATCTATCGCGCAAGTGTTTATCCAGTGCGTGTCAATTCTGTGTGACTCTATCATATAAAAATCTAATCAGTATCAAACATATAAGACTCTATTCGGTGTGATTCTCTATCGCGTAAGTCTCTATCCAGTGTGTCTCATAATATAAAACTCTATCGTGTGTGACTCTTTCGCTGTGACTCTATTCTATCCTACGTGTCTCAATCCAGCGCGACATTTCTGCGCACAAACTCTGTATCATCACCGCGTCCAGCTGCAGCCCCTGAAAAAAAAATAATAATAATAAATAAAAATAAACAAAAAAGAAAATATTAGTCGTGTCACCGTGTACATCATCGCCGTATCCCGTTGAGTGGCTAAGGTAGCCACCAAGTCCTCGAAGCTCCTCATCGTGTGCCTAAGTGAGCTTCAGCTCCTAAGGCGTTCGCCGCTGTCTCGCCCGCTACTCACCGAAGCCGTGTGATGTTTCCTGCTCTCCAAGCCGTTACCTTGCTGTGAGTAGAACGTCTTATTTCTTTTGTTATTGCCACATAAGTTTGTACCTGTTACTTACCTAAACCTCCTATAATATGGCCAACTCCAGCGACAGGAAACAAGTAGCACCAGCTATCTCTGAGCCGTTTCCAGTTCAAGTCCTCTGTAGCTTTATAAGTCCTTACCAAGGTGAGCGCGAAACCTTGTCTGCCTTTCTAACTAATTGCCAAAATGCTCTCGACTTAGCGTCAGAGTCTCAAAAATTCTTAATCTTAAAGTTTATTATATCTAAGCTACAAGGGAAAGCGCAAGTAGCGTGTTCAAATAAAATCTTTGATACTTTCGACGATTTAAGGACGTTTCTTATACAAAATTTTGGTCAGAGGAAACACTACAACCATCTTTTGTTAGAGCTGCAGTCGTGCAAACAATTACCAAATGAAACCGTAGCACAATATGCCCTCCGTATCGAAACTTGTTTAACAGATTTACAGTCTGAAATCCATAACTCAGACTCGCTTAAAAAGGAGCTCCCAGGCCGCATCGCTATGACAGAAGATCTCGCGCTATATACATTCTGCCTTGGGCTTCATCCTAGGCTTAGCAATATCGTGCGTTGTCGAGATCCCCGAAACCTAAACGCTGCTATAGGTGTAGCAACGGAAGAGGAAAAAATTTATAATTTTTCATTGCGATCGTATAGTTCGTGTAATATTTGTCATAAAGTAGGTCACTCTGAGTCCGAATGTCGGCTTAAAACCAAACAAAATAAACCTACTTATACTTTTAAACAACAAGACAACAAAAAACCATCCACCGGTGCTCCTAACGAATCTCCTAAATCTAACTCTCAGGCTGTAATCATATGTCGCTACTGTAAAAATATAGGGCATGATATTTCGCAATGTCGCAAAAGGCGATATAATAATTCCCACCTCGATCGTGGGAATAAAAACATAGCGCAGGAACAGAAATACGTAGAATGCGCTCAAGTTTCTACTTCAGGTGATGACGATAATGACTACAATTTAAACTAGACGGTCAGATTACGAAATTGTGCCGTCGTAATTCTGTCACTAAGGGCACTAATCGTGGGAAAGTGGATTCTTTTTCTAAAACTAATAATACTGCTAACTCCGAATCCAATAAACTTCCCAATTCATATATCGTATATAATAGTCAAATTCCTAAATCAAATACTATTTCTAATTCTACTAAATCTACATCTCAGCCGAAGATGCTGAGTCATTCTATATCTACTAATCCTACTAAATCTACATCTCAGCCGAAGATGCTGAGTCATTCTATGTCTACTAATCCTACTAAATCTACATCTCAGCCGAAGATGCTGAGTCGTGGTATATCTACTAATCCTACTAAATCTACATCTCAGCCGAAGATGCTGAGTCGTGGTATATCCACAAATTCTACATCTCAGTCCAAGATGCTGAGTCCTTCTATATCTAAGTTTACTAAATCTGCGACCGAGCCAAGCAAGCTGGGTCCCGCTAGTTATAAAGATAACGACTTTATTGCTACAAGTTCCAAAGTAATTACTAGTCCTATGGAAAATAATAGTCCGGCCAAAGAAGTCTTAGATTATTTTGTACCAAAACCGGACAACTATTCTTTTATTTATGATGTTTTTCCTAACTCAAGCTCTTCATTACCGTATATCGTAGTGAGAACTTCACACACTAAAGAACCTATTCGTCTATTAGTCGACTCGGGCAGTTCTATATGTATAATTAAAAACCAATGCCTGTCCGAATTACCCACAGTGGAAAATGATATTTTAAAGTTCAAAGGCATTAACGACATCGATACCTTCTCCGAAACTAAAGGAAAGTTTACGTTATCCTTAGAGTTAGAAAACCAAGTCCAAGTTCCTTACTATTTCCATATCGTAGACAAAATCAATTTAGAGTATGATGGTATTTTAGGTTCCAATTTCTTAGAGTGGTACAAAGCCTCTATTAGTTACAGCAGTTCAAAATTAATTATTCAAGATAACCCTTTATATTATTTTAATTTAAAAACAACGCCTATTATAAGAGTCATTCCACCTAGAAGCGAAATGTTCATAAGATGCAATGTAACTAACCCCGAAATTCAAGAAGGACTTTTACTCGATACTAGGTTAGATGGGTGTCCCCACGTATATTTTTCCCGGTGCTTAGTCCGTGTAGATTCCAACAATCAAGCGGTTATCTCGGTGCTCAATGCATCAGAAAACGAAATAAGATTAAAAAACATCGAAATAACCCTAGAACCTGTATCACAAATAATAGAGCCCGATCAGAACACAGTTTCGCTCAATACAACTAACACTGCTGAATCGTATTCCCACTCAACATATCCGTACACATCGGAACGGGAATCTAAAGTTCAAAATTTGATTAGATGCGACCATCTTAATTTAGAAGAAAAGAATCGCTTACGTAGCATATGTTCAAAATTCCAAGACGTATTTTATTTAGAGGGTGACAAGCTCACACATACCGATACCTTACAACATGAAATTCGTGTAACTTCTGAAACTCCAATCGCAGTTAAAAATTATAGATTTCCAGAATGCCATAAACAAGAAGTTAACAAACAAATTAAAGATATGCTTGACCAAAACATAATTCGACCTTCGATAAGCCCGTGGTCAGCGCCAATTTGGGTTGTCCCGAAGAAACAAGACGCTTCTGGTAAGCCCAAATGGCGCATCGTTATTGACTATCGCAAACTAAACGAGATCACAGTCGGTGATGCATATCCAATACCGAATATTTCTGATATCTTAGACCAATTAGGCCACAGTAAGTATTTCTCTACGCTTGACCTTGTATCTTCATTTCATCAAGTCAAGGTCAAGGACACGGAAAAAACAGCATTTAGTGTCCCGTCTGGTCATTACGAATTCACCAGAATGCCATTTGGCCTCCGTAATGCACCATCAACATTCCAAAGGCTAATGAATATCGTCTTAAGTGGCCTTCAAGGTACTCACTGTTTTACGTACATGGACGATATCGTTTTATTCGGACACGACCTTGAATCTCATTGCCAAAATTTAGAATCAGTTCTCAAGAAATTGCGTGAACATAATTTAAAACTACAGCCCGCAAAGTGCGAATTCCTCCGGAAGGAAGTACAGTACCTAGGACACGTAATATCAGATCAAGGTGTGAAACCAGATCCCAAAAAAGTCTCTTGTGTCCAAAATTTTCCAATTCCTAAATCTCCTCGTGATATTAAATCATTCCTCGGGTTAGTAGGTTATTACCGCCGGTTCATAGAGAATTTTTCCCATATCACGAAACCTCTCACAAGCCTCTTAAAGAAAAATACTAATTTCGTTTGGTCACCCGAACAACAAAAATCCTTCGATGAACTAAAATACAAGATAACCACCGCTCCAATTCTCCAGTACCCTGATTTTTCCAAGCCATTCGTGTTAACTACTGACGCTTCTAATTTCGCTGTTTCGGCAATCCTATCTCAAGGAAAAATCGGGCAAGACTTACCTGTAGCATACGCATCCAGAACTCTTAATAAAGCTGAAGGAAATTACTCTACCACCGAAAAAGAATGTCTGGCCATAATATTCGGAACAAAAGTCTTTAGACCCTATCTTTACGGTCAGAAGTTTATTGTAGTCACTGACCACAAACCACTCCAGTGGTTATTTAACTGCAAAGATCCGAGCTCAAAACTCATTCGCTGGCGCCTGAAGCTCGAAGAATTTGACTATGAAATCGTTCACAAAAAAGGCAAGATGAACTGCAACGCCGATTCACTGTCTCGAAATCCAGTTCTTGCCCTCGACTCTGATGTCCCTTCAACTTCTGAAACCTACGAAAAATACTTACAAATTAGTCAACAACACGGTCACTCATACGATACCGTAGTAGAGGAACATAATGATTCATTACTTAAAGCTAAATGTAAAATGATTACTTACCCCTCTGCTATTGACCTAGACGACTCGATCCCTTACTGCTCCGAAATCCTACAAATATCTAAGTTTGATGAAGACTTACCTGACATACGTACTTTAGAACGGGAATTATACACCTTTCAAAGTACGTCAAATGAAAAACACGTATTTACGTTCATCACTATGATGAAATGAATTATAAAGATATTTTTAATATGCTTAGAGATTACAGAGACATGATTACAATGTGGTATTCAGAAGAAAAAGAATTTGCTATTTCCGATTTCCAAGATCCGTTTACGAAGCTGTCTTTTAATAAAATTTACAATATCATATGTTTCCTATTTCATAATACAGGTGTTAAAGTTCATATCTATCATAACAACATTCTTTTTCCTACTCCTGCTGAGATTCCGCGTATTTTAAAAGATAATCATGACTCACAGTCAGCAGGACACCCGGGCGTCTCTCGTATGTACGATAGGCTAAAATCCCAATATTGGTGGAAAAACATGCGCCAAGATATAGAAAGTTATGTAAAGAGTTGTAAGTCTTGTCAAATAAATAAACCACTGCGTCAAACAAATCGCGCTCCTATGATTATCACGTCTACGGCTACCAAACCTATGGAAAAGGTATTTCTAGACGTTGTAGGGCCATTACCCGAAACGCACGATTACGGCTATAAATTTATCCTTACGTTACAAGACGACCTAACTAAATATTCACAAGCTTACGCCATGAAAACTTGCTCCGCTGAAGAAACAGCACAAAAATTTGTACTCTTTATTTCTCATCTCGGTATCCCTAGAATGATCGTTACCGATCAAGGGACTAATTTTACATCAGAAGTGTTAAAACAACTAGAAAGGTTATTTAGCATTAAACATATTTATGCCTCGCCTTATCATCCACAAACGTGTGGCGCTCTCGAAAGGAGCCACGCGACGTTAAAAGAGTACCTACGATCATACGTCGAAGATAACCAACACACGTGGAGCTTATACCTAAAAACCGCCATGATAGCGTATAATACTAACGTACATTCTACTACTGGTTTCCAACCAATGGAATTATTATTCGGATTTAAACCGTACATGCCACAAAGTACAGATACTTTAGATTTAAATACCTATACCGATTACGTACGTGCTCTAAATCACAGGTTATATTATAGTCGCCAAAGAGCCTTAGAAAACATCCAAGCGTCCAAAGAAAGGTCCAAAAAATATTTCGACGCTCACGCTAAACCTGTAACGTACAAGATAGGCGACATGGTTTATTTACGGTGTCATCATAAACAAAATAAAGCTATGTCACCTATATGGAAAGGGCCTTACAAAATAATTAAAATAAATGGTAACCATACAGTTACTCTTCTAATTAATAGAAAGCATGTTCGTCATCATTATGACGAAATCAAACTCGCAGCAGATGATTAGTTTAATCCTTTCTATTTCAGATTTATACTTCGGCCGTCTGCGAGCCACAAATTCGTTACCCCGATCATAGGTAGTCCAGGCCTATACTTCGATCAGACATTAAACGTCAAGTTCACTAACGATTACTGGAATGTCGTTACTTACTTAGATATAAGTCACATAAAACCGCATTTAAATCAAGTCGAAACTCTTATTAAAGAAGTCTCTGAGTTCTGTGTTTCTAGTCCTTCTAGTAAAATTCAGTTAGAGTGCGCTAATTTACTATCACCATTACAAAATCAACATCTCAACAATGTTCGTAAATTCTCGTCGATATCTTATCTCGTGCAAGATCAAAAACCTAACCGTTCTAAACGCGGTCTCATTGACGCTGGCGGCTCTCTATTAAAATCTATTTTCGGGACTTTAGACGCAGAAGACGCCTTAAAGTTCTCGGACGCTATCACTAAAGTACAGGTAGATGAAAAACAATTAGCTCACTTAATGAGAGACAATATTCACGTCATTAAGTCTACTATTTCGAATTTTAATAATACAATGTCAAAGGTAAATACAAACCAAAATCAATTAAACAAAAACTTAGATACTATTCGGAATGCATTTATACAATTATCTAATACAACCGATAAACTAGAAATAAAGAACCACCTGATAATGTTATTAAATGCCTTAGAAAGCATTACTATAGCCTTGTCCTTTGACATTGATGACGTAAACAATGCCATCCTATTTAGCAAAGTTAACATTCTTCATCCAGCTGTACTCAGTCCCTATCAATTGTTCCAAGAACTCGACCTACATAAAGATAAACTACCTAAACACTGTGAGCTTCCCACAAGTTTGACTTTAGAAAACATTCATATTATTATCGATATATCTGATTTAATTTGTTATTATCACCTTAATAGGATTATCATTATTACGAAAATTCCTCTCGTCCTTCCACAGACGTATAATCTCTATCACACCGTTCCACTTCCAGTTCCTTATGAAGCCACAAAACCTGATACTTACGTACTCATAGCTCCTGACAAACCTTATGTGGCCATAACAATAGATCGCATGTTCTATTCACTATTAGAGTCAGTGGATAAGTGTCAAGTGATACAAAATGAGTGTTATGTGTGTTCTTTAGAAAATGTGTACTCTACAATTGCTAATCCAACGTGTGAGACAAAAATCTTAACTGAAGCCATAAGTTCGTTACCACATTCTTGTAATACAAAGTTATTGCATGGCTCAATCGATGTATTCTTTAAGTTAAATAATAATAAATGGTTGTTTGTACAATCCGAGCCCGGAAAGGCTCATATTACATGTGAAAATGATCCTAGTAATTATGATGAGATCTTCTTCGGTACAGGCATGCTGACCTTACCAAAATATTGTGTAGCTTTCTTTAAAACTTTAAAATTTACACCTAGTGACAACATTGTAACTAACGTCACAAATCATATCTCTAATTTCGACATTGTAAAGGATGATTGTTGTGACAAACAGAGAGTAAATAAAACAATACTACATCTTCCTTTTGTTAAACTATCTAATGTAAATGATTTTAACTCTTTATTGCAAGCAAGTGTGCATTTAAATGAATTTGAGAATGAATTAAATAAAATTGAACAACCATCTCACTTACAGAAATATAGTACTCACTATATGTCCTTAATGTATATTATCTCTACTATTGTCTTTATCTATTTTCTGTATAAATCTAGAAGGTTATTATGTAAAGCTAAACCTCAACTCTGTATTCAAGTGTTTAATCAATGTAATACGAAAAGAAAACAAACAGTTCAGTCTGTTCAGTCGATAAATAATGGCTTCACTGAATCCTCTGATGAAGATGTTCAAGGATCAAGCAAGTCCTTGCCTACTCCACTAAGACGTAACGTTATAACTTAGTTTTTAAAGATTTTATTTGCTATTCGCATCCATTGTTATAATGAGACATTTGACGTCTTGTTTAAATAAATATAGTTATGTCTCTACTAGTATTATCCTTAAATCTAGTTCTAATCTTAAACTAATAATTGTAACTACTACATCTTATAATTAACTTAAGCCTTTGTTTGTAACCAAAACGAAGTTCAAGCTCAGATTTGTTAGATTAACTTATCAACTTAGATCTCTCATCACTTCAAACCGTGATGATCAATCTTATCGGGGGGGTTGTTATAAATTACCTAACAGCCCTAAACATATAAAATAGAAGCGCTGACACTGCATAGGTGTCATTACGCATTTCATGCAATTGTTGTTTTCCGTAACATGAGGTATTGCAGTTAGTCATACTTTGAACTTCGTGGCGGACACATTAAAATCTGTAATTAATACTATTTCTTTCAATAAACGTTTTCAGCGTTAAAAATAGTTTTTTTAAAAAGCGACTCCGGACCTGCCCGGTAACAGTGCGAATACTGCAACAATGTCCAGTGCAATACAATGCTCCCTTCGACATACCTTTTATCCGCCCGCCGACACGCTTCTACCAACCAAGTACGAAAACAGGGATATCTTCTTAAACTAGTATTGGAGAGCCAGAGCAGTTCACATCTACTTTCTTATTATCCAACTCTATTGCATGTATGGCGACCATAAGGAAACGCTATAGAACGCAATGCGAACACAAAGCTATCGATACATTTCACAACAATATCGGTTGTGACAGTGCGTCTTAGACTAGATCGGGAGAGTGCCACTTGGCACTAGAGCGGTGAGTCAGGCGAGCCCAGGTGTCAGAACAGAAGCTGACTCAGTAGGTATAGCATCACACGTCCAGAGGGGAGAAAGAAGATCTTTATAGAACTTACATTTTTTTTGTCAATTTTAATTCAACCTAGGGGTTCATAGATTTAAACATGTTAGAATACTTTCCTAAGATGAGCATAAAACCCAGTCTTACGTTTGCCAGTATGATGCACGTTATAGGGATGTATATTATATGTTTACATCTATGTTTAGAGGCATGAGTGAGAAGGTGCGAACTCGTTGATTGATTTGAGACTTTCATATTTCATTTTATAGTCAAAGGAATGCATCAAAACACATTCTTGCCGACGTATCAAGACTCCCCAATAGTTTTGCTATGGCTTATATACAGTATAGATTGTTCTCTCTTTGGCGATATATTTAGTAACAGTGATTGGTGACGCGTTAGCAAATTCTTCTTCAATGTCCCTTCAATATCTGAGACGGACATGACTTATAAGTTTAAAAAAATGGGTAAACAAAAGATTAGTTAATTCCAAAATGTATTGAGCATAGGTACATCGCGTTTTTTTTGCCATGTCTCAGATTGTTGACAAAACCACGATGTGTACAGTTGTGTAGCATCGGAACATCGCGTGGAATCTCCAGATACGAGCGTAGTTCCAGACATAGCACAGATGAGCAATATCGAGTCACATATCTCTGTGTAACGAGTTGTTATGAGATAGACCTCGTTGTAGATGACATCTAGAGAGCATTTGACGGATGTTAATTAAATATTTTCTTTAATGAATGGTCGGTCATTCACTCGAGATTAAAAGATGTGCGTGATTTTTTTCATCTGCAGTAGATTTCGTAGCTATTACATATTTACGTTCGTTACTCATGTTTACTTAACGTGTATGTATCTGTAATTCTAGTGCAACTATAGTTACGTCTAGGTATTCTAAAATTGATCTCGTTTTGGTTATTTGGGTTACGCCTTAAGGAATTTCCCAGTAGCAGCCCGGAATCAGTATTTGTGTCGCTTCATATTGTATGATTGTGAAGCAAACATAGCATTACGTGTGCAGCATAGGACTACACACTGTGCTGCACACATTTTGAGGATGCAAGTTTACGTCACAACCAGGGACTCGAACCGCGATACCATCGGTGTGGATTACAATGACCTTATTTCGGGGCGTGACTCAGACCTGGCTCGAAATAACCGAGCGGCGGCTGCGCGGGCGCACCACGTCACTAATACGATTATTTTATCTTAGCACCGAATGTTGGCACAGAAGTTCTACTGTAGAACATACAGTTTACTAAGGAAATGCGACAATAGACTATGCTATAATGATGGAATTTGGTCTAGGTATTAAAGGTTCTCCACAAAAGTTAAACCTGAAAGATCTCCTGTCAGACCAGATAAATTTGCTTATAGAGCACTCGTTGATTAATAATTAGGTATTTCTAAAACACCATATTTAGGATAATTGTGAGGAGCGTTCAGCAGTCTATCTAATATAGTTAAGCGACAGTAGAAGCTAAAAGTCTCATATTTAATTCGCTAGGTCTTTTGCTTTATCTTCGCATTGCCGCTGTTATTCAGTGGTCAGGATTGCAGTGTTGGTGTTATTCCGATCTAAGCGAGCTCGAAGGTCTTCTATTTTTCCAGATTAGTTGCCATCCTAAACATTCAGACAATACGATTTTTGCAGTGTATATTAAGTCGTATATTGCATAAAGATTGACCACGTGTCTTGACTTGATCGACCTTTGAATCTGTGATTCAGTCTTTTAATAGAAAGGCATTAAAATGCGAGTAGTTAGGTACATCGTAAATGTATTTATTAGAGAGATTAATTCAACTAACGATCGCTCAAATTATTCTCTAAACCACTAAAACCAAATATAAAAGTCTTTCAAATCCGGCCTAGTAAAAGTTTGTGAGGATGGATGGATGTTTATTACTATTTCACGCAAAATCTACTGAACGGATTTTGTTGAAGCTTAACAGTCATGTAGCTTAGATACATCAGGATATCACAAAGGCAAATAACATAACGCTATCACCCACAGAGCCTGAGCAATAACCAAAGACTTAGTTAACACGTAGCGCGTGAAGCGGTAGAGACAGGGGGACACGTAAGGGGACTTATGTGTTCCTAAAACCAAAAAAGGTGGCCATTGGTCTACGAGACGTAATACTTTGGGGTACCAGAGGAGCCTTTGCTATAAATTGTACATGAAAATAATACAATCTACTAAGAAGTGCTCTAAAACAGTGAACCAGATACATTACTAATGAAAACTTTGCTATTAAGCTTACGAGAAGGTTAATCTCCATGATATGAATACTTGCAACAAGGAAATATCAATCAATGGTACAAACTACAATGAACCATGCAATGCTTTCGATGTTATAACTGTTATATAAAACGCTGGAGTGAATACGTAACGAAGCGATCGAGATCCAATGCATGAATTATATTAATAAAGCATTTAGAATTTCCCATTGACATGGGAGATGAAATATTTACAACTGCCCTTATAATATGCTGATCGAAGAGTGCTAGGTTCTATATTCAGGTTGGGGTAAGTGTTAATTGATTAAAAAAATCTACGGCACTGTATTATATTGCTATATGAATTAAAATAAGGGAATTAGCGTTTGCGAGCAATGCAAGAAAGTTGAAGTCAGACCCATAAGACATTATTATGATATTATTAAGAAAAGAAGAAATGTAAAGCAGAATTCGAACAGTAATCAATAATTAGAAAATAAAGATTTATGGGATTACGTAAATAGGCGTATAATTAATAGTGATTATTGATGAGTGTAGATCAATCTGTAGCACTCCTGACAGCTGAACCCTTCACACAAATCATCAGCAAGCGCCAAGTTACTCATTACTGTCTTCTGGAGTTATTGGAGGAATTATTATTATTATAACTAGGTGTTGACCGCGATTTCGTCCGTGGAACCGTACAGCAAACGTAAACGCGAACTAAAAATAGCGTATTGGTCTACTTTCGGCTCCTGCAATCTATCGTAAAAGAGTTATTAAAACGAATATTATAAATGCAAAAGTAAGTCTGTCTGTGTCGCTTTTACGCTAAAACTACTAAATCGATTTGAATAAAACTAGGTACAGGTATAGTCCATAGCCTGAGAAAGAATATAGAATAGTTTTCATTTCAAAAATCCCACAGAAACGGGAACTACGCGGGTTAAATTGCGAGGACAGCTAGTATCAAATATTGAAAAACGAAGACTGCCGATATATGATTATCTGTGGCCTGAGCTAACATTATAAACTTGTGTTTCCTTTTCTTATACCATGGGATGGCAAACAAATTAATGCCCTACACGATGATAAGTGACTGGTCACTGCTGTCTACAGATAACTGCAATACTATAGAGGGTTGGCAATACTATAGAAGGCTGCTTTTGTATGCCTATAGGCGGGACATGGTTTGTACAATAATATATTTTAAAACATCTGTAATCACCTATGTTCACAAAATGAATAAATAAATTGAAATTGAAATTGAGGGTTCGTCTTTCTCTCGGATGGGTCTGTGCCATTATTAACCAATTCTGTCCAGCACCCACATTTTTCAAACCGGAAGACCACGTCTCTATACGTCAGAAATAAAGACTTCCGTAGACGAGTTCTTCTAAATTTATACGCTCCTTTCCGAGTTTCTTTCCTTTTTTATTTTTTTTGTCCAATTGCTACTTTTTTTGTTTTGTCAAAAAAAAGATCGATCGTGTGCAAGGATCGCAGAGCAAGGAGAGCAACCTGACTGTTTCCCCAACCAGTGCCTCAGAAAACCCCTTTTCTTTCAAAATCGAGAACTTCCACCGCTGTTTTCAGGATTTTAATACAATGAACATTTGGGTTACAGAATAGTTCTAATAGTTACCGCGGCTCCGGAACATAAGGGTTTTAGTCAGTAAGTCTGACACTCCCTTAAGCCCCGCCCAGGGCGGGAGAAGTCATTTGATGATATCCCATCCATAAAAAAACAGGGACATTTAGGTCCACAATTTCATGCATTTAGTTATTTTTAGCGTTATTTACGGCGATCCTATGTGCTGTACGTTCATTGATAAGATGTTGGCTTCTGTTGCTTTATGAATAAATAGCAAAAAGCATAAGTTTCGTTTTTATAGTCGATCAGAAACTCGTAAAACATCGATAACTGTATCCGGTGTTTGTCTAATATAGTATAGCTAAAGTGGTGGGTGGGGTTTTAGAACATACCAATGAATATGGAACAGCACACTACATTTATTATGTTTTTATGTCTACGTCACAAGAACTTCATACGTTGTACTTACTGTTATAACTTACATTCATCTTGACATATTCTTTCCTTGCTTGATCCATCCATACTAATATTATAAATGGGAAAGTTTGTCTGTCTGTCTGTCTGTATGTTTGTCTTTCTTTCACGGCAAAACGGAGCGACGGATTGACGTGATTTTTAAGTGGAGATAGTTGAAGGGATGGTGAGTAACATAGGCTTCTTTTTGTCTCTTTCTAACGCGAGCGAAGCCGTGGGCAGAAGCTAGTTAATCATATATGCCATGATACCTGTCATATTCTAAATTTCCATGAGGTGGTGTAGTGGTGGCCCTCTAGTCAGTGAGTACTAAAGTGTCTTTTCAATTCATACACACATACTACGTTTATCTGGAATAGTTTGTCTATCTTAGAAAGCACTTAAAGCCATTGTTCCATGCTATTTGTTTCGTATATATCCTTGACAGTCGTTACGGGTAATTTGAAACCAGTAAGTCCGACCAGTTTAATAAGGGTAACATGATACCTAATAATTTGATTGTGGAGGTGTGATAGGCAGTTGCTCAATGTTAAACACTAGTAGACAACTGAATTTGGTGAAACTAGAAGTAACCCTAATATTGTTGGGAATGAGCTGGTGAGTGATGGGCATTTGAACAAGGCTAGCAAAATGATTCACACATTATGCACTTTCGCTTCAGGTCGACCATTCTGAGTAGCTCATGATCTCTGAATTACAGAATAATCTGAAGCACATAAAATATTAGTAACACGTAGGTAATGCGACAGATGTAGAACTAATTTAACTTTGACATTGAGCGTGTAATTTATGATTGCCGTTAACCGAATTTACATTTTCTTGGCTTCCATACGATACTTATAGTGAGACATTAGCGGTTAATCGAAGTCATAACGTAATTATGTAATGAAAGCATGCTCATTATTCTAATGAGGATTAGCAGGTAGTTTGGCTGTCCCTCTAAACATGTAATTAATTAGATTTGATACACATAATCACCAATTCGTTTGTCATGTGGACTAGGAACAGTTTCACTTAGTACTGGTCTATGAACCTGAATGAATCATCATCATCCCTAACCTTTTCCTAAGGATGGCTTTGTTGGCCTGATAGTGTTTTCGATGGAACGACTGCCAATTAGACCTACACTATCCAGCCCTGGGTAACACGATACCTACAGTTTAGAATAATTCTTAGAACTTTTGGCTTCTGCCTACCACTTCTACTAGTATTTCACAGTAAAAATACCCTAACGTTAAGTAATAATTGTGCTCATAAAATAGCGCTACCTTTGGGTTTTTTTTAACAAGGTTTGTATATTGTATTGTTGTATCTAGCACACTCTTGTTTTCTATGTTTATAAACATACTGATTTTTTAAATAAAAGACAATGCCTGACACTAGGCGACATCTAAATATATTGCCTGAATGCAGACCAATGCAGACACAATAAATCCAATCATGTTAATATTTGGGTGTCGCGCTGAGTTTTAGTGAAAACAGGCAAACAATGTTGACACTATGGTCAGGGGGTCAAGCAAGGTGTTCGAAAACCTGTCTCACAGACTCAAGCCTTGCGGAATGGTACCAAAATACTGACGATACCACAAACAGTTTACTTTTATTTATTTTACTTTTCTTCATGGGATAAAAACTAAAATCTATGATAAATAACGTTTTACAGAGCATTCTCTATCTATTATTTTAAAGCTGAAGAGTTTGTTTGACTGATTAAACGGAAGATTTTAGAAAGCACTAGTTCTATTAGGAAGTGCTGGTTCGAATTGAAAAAATGTTTTTATGTTGGATAGCCCGTTTATCGAGGGAGACTAGAGGGCTACACCACATCTCGCTACGGTCTACGGGAACGTAGTAGTAACCAAAGGTACAAGTGAAACCGCGAGTGACAGCTAGTCAGTTTTAAAAGTATCGAGAAAATATGCAATTTCAGTTCGTAAGTAATTCGTCGTACTTAGAACGTAAGATGTCATTGTCTTCCCTTTCCAATCTATCGTGTTTACAATTACAGGATTCCGTGCAGCTTCCTGGTTTCTGCGAAGAATTCTATAATTTTCTCCGGTTTACCGCGAAGCTCCGTCATCGAATGACGACTTATCATTTCCTTCCATACGGCCCTAACATCTTGCGTCTCGTTCTAACTATCTACCTGTCTTACTTAACTTGTACTTGAGTGATTCAAGTAAGCCAGTGCCTTTCTCTCCGCGGGAGAAACCAGTACCATGCGTTGTGAGACGTCCACTTAGTTAAGTTAACCTGTAGTTTAGTGACAATGATTTACGGATTTAGTCATGTGAGACCAAAGTTCTTGTGTTTAGTGTATTTTGTGTTGATAAGTGTCGGTAAGTTGGCAAAACATTTGTTTAAAAGTTGGTCGCGGAATTTAAGTGTAAGACTGGTTTCAAGTTGATTTCTTTATTTTGGTCACGTTTTATTTTAAAAATATTAACGAAAACAATGTTTTTGTTGTATAGAAATGATTGAACCACGTTAAAAATACGAATTTACTAATTCTGGGAGTATTCTGGCACTCATAAACGTACCCATACACACAAAGGTCTAACAAAAAACGTAAACAAAACTGATATTTGAATAAATTACCAAAATATTTAAAGAATTTTGAAATCACGTCGGTACAATATCCTCTAATAACTGCAACGATGATTATGAAATAAACTTTCAAAACTGCAATACAATTATCTCGGCTAATACCAATAAGAAAAACGTGAAATGTCTCAAGGGCACAGCGACGGGTGTCGAACTAGTTACCATTGCGATCACGTCGTGGACAGCAGCAGTAATAACTGGACACTGTATGATGGAAAGTTAAGTAACGTGTTATGACGGAGGTAAGACGTGAAAAAGAAACGTTTATGTGGGCATCGAGCCATGTAAACAATGATAAGGCTAAGTTTGGTGAAGACTTTAGGGTTTCAATTTCTAAGTGGGCTATGAGTTATAACCGTAGTAGTTCATTGGCCGTAGTAAGGATTCTTCTAAGTTACGTTATAGTTAATTATCATAAATAATTATCATAATAAGTTAGGTTCGGGTTAAGATTTCCGAAGTTTTCTAACACAACTATCATCGCAGTAAATATTGCAGCTATCTTAGAGTTGTAGCGTACATCTGTAGTAGAGTAATATCGGCAAACAGTGGGCATTACTGTTTACAAAATAACTTCAGTTATAAACCTGCGTTGATTCACAATTGATTGCCATTGTCGAGTGTGCAATGCTTCACACATTATTGACATGGAAATATTCAATAAACCAAAATTATGAGATGGAAGCATTTTAGGTTGGAAAATCCTAAAATGCTTTTATTTATTTATTTATTTATTTATTTATTTAGAGCATGGAAAACCTACAGCTAAATACATCTAGAATAATAATAGAATAGTAACTGGTAAGCCAATGACAGGTTCTCGCTTATAGAAATAGAGAAAAAACAGAGAGTGAGTAAACTTACTTATTTAGAAAAAAGGAGATAAACAATTTAAATATATTAAATCTATTGCGGTTCACGAAAGAAACTAAGGCTTAAGCACCTTTTTGCCGAAGCCACAGTGGTAGTAAAAGGGTCCAGATCATGCTGTTTGCACAAACTATTAAAGCTTTTACTTGCACGCACAATAAAACTATTTTGCCTGTAATTAGATGACGAAGTTGGTATACAGAAGGGTGGATTGTAGCGAAGTGTCTTGTAGGGTACGTTAAAATTGAATTTAGACAACAACTCAGGACTGTCAATATCGTTATTGATGATTTTTAGTAAAAACAGGAAGTCGGCTATTTCTCGACGATTGATAAGTGGCAATAGATGGTATTTCCTACAGAGTTGGAGATAATCAATCGCATTATATGGAACTTTTTGGTGATAGCAGAGGAACTTAATGAAACGTCTTTGTATGTTCTCGATGCGATCAATATATTTATGATACCGAGGGTTCCATATTTGAGACGCGTATTCAAGCTGACTTCTAACATAAGTGCAATACAATATTTTAAGGGTTTTAGCCTTTGTGAAACTTTTAGAAAGACGCATTATAAAGCCAAGTAATTTAGACGCTTTTCTAATAATAGTGTCAATGTGAGTGTCGAAAATCAGCTTGGAATCGTGGTGTACGCCCAGATCACGTATTGTGTTACATCTAGGCAAAGATTGACCTGCCAAAGTGTAAGAAGTGGGTAACACTGTGCGCTTTCTGGAGTAAGTAATTACCGAACACTTAGAGGGATTGAGATCGAGGTTATTAGCCAGACAATAACCTTCAAGCCGAGACAAGTCAGCTTGGAGTAAAATCTGATCGTCAAGCGATGAAATACTGGCATAGATTTTCATATCATCCGCAAAACTAAGTAAATAGGACGACTGCAGGCATTGATCGATGTCATTTATATAGATAACGAATATAAACGGTCCGAGAAGCGAGCCCTGAGGTACTCCACTGGGCACTGAAACCCAGTTCGACATGTAGTTATTGAGCACTACGGCTTGGGCCCTGTTATCTATATAAGATGAAAACCATCTAAAGAGGTTGCCGCGGATACCCGCGCTGTAGAGTTTCCTCAGTAAGATATCATGGTCGATCCGGTCAAATGCCTTACTGTAATCAGTGTAAATGACATCGACCTGCCTACCATTGTCCATAGCATCTGTAATATAGTCATTAAGTAGTACTAGATTAGAGGTCGTAGACCGTCCACGTAAAAAACCATGTTAAAAGGAATTCAATGAGTTAGCAAGAGCAGGATACAGTTGATTATAAATTATCCTTTCAAAGATCTTAGCTATAATGCATAACTTTGAAATAGCCTGTAGTTTTTGATGTCAGATTTAGATCCCTTTTTATGAACCGGGGTTATGAACGCTGACTTCCATAGTTTCGGTACGACGCCTAGTGACAATGATTTCGTAAACAACAAGGAAATTGGCAGGGCTAGGGAAGATGCGCATTTAATAAGTAGTTTTGCGGATAAGTTGTCGGGGCCAGCACCTTTAGATTGGTCTAAATTACGTAAGAGAGCAGTTACAGTATCAATCGTAATCTTAATGTCATAAATGTCAGTCAGAGGAGAGCAAGCGTACATGGTTGGGATAGACGCAGAATTGGGTGTACTTCTGGTAGGAGAATGAAGAAAGGTAGACTTAAAATAGGTTGAGAACGCCTCACAAATCGAATCACCAGTAAACAGTGACTGGTTCTCAAAGTTGAGTGAACTAGGAATAGCATTGGAATGGTGACGCTTTTTGACATAGGACCAAAAATGTCTTTTATCTAATTAATATATTTCCACTTCTAGAAGTATCAAAATGCCTGGTCCTCCGCGCGTACCTGTCACAGCACGGTCTGCACGGCGAGGTGGAGTTCTCGCACAAGAACGACACGCTCATCAGCATCAGGACCAACCTCAAGCCCACGCTGCAGTTCCCGGACGGCGTGTGGCGCTGGACCATCCACGAGTTCCCCGTCGACTACAGGGACCTCTCCGACGAGAGGTGCTCCGACGCCAACTTAGGAAAAGAACTCATTGATCTCACTGAAGAATTAGGTTACCTCATCATACCAGGCAAAGACCATGCAGAGTTTGAAAGCAAAAACACGCTAACCGGCCCGAACGGACTCTGGGGCAAGAGTATAGTCTTCGAAACTGCTGAACGAGACAGAGTGATATGCGCGTCAATATTGTCAACAGACAAGACTTACGAGAAGAATGCGATGGCGAAGTTCTCTTCCCCAGTAGCGGGAACACTGCATTTCAGGTGGCTCTCAGCCAGAGAGTCGGACGAGTCAGACTCCTACATACAAGCAGACTTATATCATACCAAAGCTGTGACAGAAAAAGTAGACTTTACAGAACACAAGTGGAAGTTATTTGTGACGGATATTTTTGATGCTGACAAGGGTAACTATGAGGATAATTGTAATGTTCTTCAGCTGGTGTTTGACCCTGAGAACAGTGGAGATGGGATGAGTGTGGGGGATTTGGACAGTAGGCTGGGTTTGATCAAGGTGGCAACAGATGCGAGCGTCATGAAGACGAGGACGCTGTTCAAGGATGACGTCATCAACGTGCTGCGCAACGACATGGAGGTGACGCGGCGGAGCTTGTATGTGGTGATATATGACAACAGACATTCTGACAGCTTCTTGGCATGTGCCAAGTTGAGACCGATGGCGCCAAAAAGTACAAAGTAAGTATGGTTACTTATTTATTGCTCCTAAAAAATTGGATGCGATACTTTCGATTTCTTAATATGACATGACAATCTTACAAGTTAAACGTATAAAGATTTTTACATAAAACAAGGCGTATTCATTCACACGTGTAAAATTACCAGTCACGTGACATGAATATGTTATGAAGGCTATTTTTAGCTACAATATAAAAAAACAGGGCATAAATTATTATTTCTTGTTTAAAATATTTTAATATATACAAAACTGATAACGTTTAGGCTAAAGTAAACGTTTGGCCAGGAATAGACTAAAAAAAGCCCTCGTCCGACCTGTTTGTTTATACCTACGAATATTTGGTATAATAGCCTTGACGAGCTTTTTTAAATAATATAAGAATGACGAAGTAATGCGCAACTTATATTTCTATATTGGGTCTATCCAGACAGAATCAAGCGACAAGTTATTCTTTATTCTTATCCTAAACGGACATAATCATGACCCGCTGAGAAGTTTACGCTAAGTTTGGTCATTCTAAAAATGCGTAGTTAAATAAAAGTATAAATTTGTAACAAAGCTATGAATAAGTATTATGTATTGAAGTAATATGGAAAGTTTATGTCATGAATAATCTGCCAGTGACAAAATATGCGGCATATGGACTACGCACATTTTAGCCCTATAAAGGGACTACATACATATAATCGTATGTTATAATATTTTAATTGTATTAATTTACATTGAAATTCTATTGCAAACTAGCCTTACTTCTAAAGTAGTCTATTAAGTTCAAATCAAATCAAATCAAATAGTTTATTGCAATCCATAATGTACACTTACAGGTGGTAAATATAATAATATAACATAGAAACAATTATGGACCCTGTTGGGCACAGCAAGTTTTAAATAAGTAGGAGAGAGGAAGTTCTAAAAAGATAACATAGAAGCAGTGTTAAGTTCGTACAAAAGCCTACATCAGAAGCCTGTGTATCTGGTTCTCGCAAATCTATTGCACCATCCGTATCATCTTCCATTTCAGAGCTTTAATAAACATGGACGGCATCCGTGGCTCCATCGACTTCACCCAGCGCTCTCCCTTCGACCCCACATGGACGAACTTCCAGCTCGGGGCTTCGGACCAGGACTATGAGTCCAACCTTCGCTTCGTGAGCTCCGTTCTGCAGTACAGCATAAGGTCGCTGCCTCCGAGACTCGTCGGTGATGACATGGAGTCCATCTGTGAGACTACCGGTGGGATTTATAATCCTACTGGTATTGCCATAGATAAGCAGCCGCCGCCAGGTGAGTGTGTTCCATAAGACCATATGGCTAAAAATGCTATGTCACATCTATATTATCGTATTACTGTCTATTATCAACACACTTGTTCTTAAAGTGATTAATTTCAGCGAGTTTCTAAGGATATTATGTAGCAAGTGACTAGCATCGTTAACACTACAGGACCGAGCGAGAGCCAGGGTTCGAAGTGTGAATGAAGAAATTTCGCACCATTGTACCTACAGTTGATGTTTTTGTTTCCAATTTTCCTTACAAGTATTTAAAGAAAAGTCAAATGCGTAAAAACTTTATTATTACGATCACGGCTAAATTATTATATTACGCCATTCCGCCTGGTGTTAAAACAAATGTAGTAATTCTGTATCTGGTATCATAATTCCCGATTCATATAGTGTGCAATGATGAGTGCCATGTGTCATGTGCTCTATTCTATTGTATGAGCTTCACGCAGACGAAGCCGCGGTTAGAAGCTAGCTAGTAATAATTTGGTAGATAGTGTGTCGCTTGGTGGCGAGCCAACGAGAGCAGTGGACGGGCCAGCAATAGAGATGTTTACGTGTCCGCCGCGGTGACGCGGAGGCATTCTTGCCATCGACTGATTTGTTTCCAAAATAACTGACATTTCGCTCTCAATACCACGACAATTGAACTGCTATTTCTGTCTTTATGTTATGTGAGATGGAATTTAAACTCAGTTATGAACATTTACAAACTATAGAGTAATGGTCGTGGAGGGATAACAACCGTGATACACACAACAATAAAAAAATATACACTTCAGCGTCGATTTTGAGAATGTTATCCTTATTATTTAAGTCGGTTTAAAAGATCAATCGACACGGTCGGCTCTACCTTAAAATGAAACAAAACAGCAATCTAATAATACGCATGTAATAACTATACTAATTAGGTATAGACCTTTTATTTGAATCATTGTCTATAGATCTCTATTGATGAAAACAGCAAAAAAAAGCTGTTACTTTTTAAAAAGATTTAAATGTACACACAAGCAGAAAACCTTACTTTATACCTTACATATATAAAGAAAATTTGTGTACAGGCATTACTTCCTTTTGACTAATAGTCCTTGTTACCCACAGGCATGGGCACTCAGGACCAGTACGCAGTGGGGGACTTGCTGGGCAAGTACAAAGACCGCACAGAGTACTTGAACCACAAGTACCTACTGCCGGGACTGGCCAACGAGCTGAGTGGTGCCTACTGGGATGTGTACCTACCCCTGCAGGGCAGCAGCAGCGTGGTACACCGAGCGCTCGTGGTGGAAAGGTAACGTGTTCAATTTGTACACAAGTACTGCTGCCAACGAGCTGAGCGGCGCCTACTAGGCCGTGTACTTGCCCCTGCAGGGTTAAGAGTTTTACGATCGAAAAGTGCTTACCTCTTCTATGTCGTCCCTCCTCCTTCCTATCACTCACTCCTTCCTCCTTCATCTCACTATTCTTATTTCAGCTGTAATTATCCTTTCCCCATTTCCTTCCAGGTCCAACATTCAAATTCAAATAGTAAATCAGGTCTTATCACGGGACTTTAAGATTTTGTCGCAGCCGTGGGTCACAACACAAGTTGTTTCAATGATTTGTCCCTAATTCCATCTTCCTCTATTGATCAGATGTGCTGTCACTGTCAATGAATAGGTAACCTGAGATACCGAAAGTTGAAGCATAGTGATGAGTTGCGGCGATAGTTAACTAAGTTAGATAAGACTAGACCTGTACGTTTACATATGTTTTCAACGAAGAAATTTGCCTCTCTTTCTTATTGCTTCTTCGATGGGCATGATTCTTTAACTGACAGCAGAATCTTAAACTGACACTTCATCTATAGCTCCTAATGCCCACATCATGCTGTAATACATGTGTCTCTTACAACATTTCAGACGTCCCCCGAAGCGCGACGTGTGCAGTACAGTGCTGCTGTACGAGGCGGACACGGAGTACCAGACGCAGATGTTCTCCGCCCAGGTGGTGTTCCGCTATCCCCTGGTGGGGCGCGTCGTGTTCCGTCAGCCGCAGGACCGGCCCTGGGAGGACACCACCATCATTGTGGAGAGTATGGTGAGTTAGCTGATGTAGATCATCTCCTACTGTATCTTTATGTAAAGTTCTTCATCCGGACTAGACGGTTGGTACGTCTGGAGACGGTAGCGGAAAAGGTTCTTGTCAAAATTTTGTTTATATGCAAATGTTGCGTTAGACTTTGTGCTTTAGCAGGATGTCAGTTGCAATTCACATGTTGGGTGATACAGTACGTCGTCAAAATGTTGCGTCTGGTAACACGCTGACAGGTATCGAGCAGTAATACGGATTTATTTTTACATCTTTGTCTTCATAATTGTTGTATGTTCATCTGCAGGTCCACGCTGATGGTGCTAACGTGAACAACACTCGTGATCACCGCTGGGCTATCCACGAGCACGCTCCGGGCGCTGACTACTACAACTGGACGGCGCGCTGCCTCAGCGCCGGCCGCGTGTTCACGCCGCACGCGCTGGACATTGACACCAGGCACCCGGAGTCCTACTGCCGGCCTGGGCTTGAGGGGCTCTGCAGGCTCGGGGACTTTACTACCAGGTCAGTTTCCTACTCCAACAGACTTCTCCTCTACTACAATGTGTTTTCTTTTCTTTCTTTCTTGACAACTAGACGGCGCACTGCCTCACCGCCGGCCGCATCTAAATTTGGAGACAATGAATCTCTCCATCATTATCATCCATAAGGCTCTACTAATCTTAAACACTTATATCTATTTTGTCTTGAGTAAAGTGTACTGTCCCCCTAGAGGAGATTTCTTCGGGGTAGTGGAATAAGCCAATATTTCAATTCATTTACAACTTTCTTTCAGACACGGCACGCTGGAGGTGGCGGGTAAGAAGGTGGACTCAGCCCGACTGACGCGGCGGCTGTTCACGGACTCGGTGGTGGCGCTGGCGGGGAAGCACTCCATCATGAGGAAGTCACTAGTGCTGTACGACGACCACGGACCTGTCGCGCGCGGGGAGCGGATGGCTTGTTCTATGTGAGATTTCCTTACTAAAAACCTTCTTTACAAAAAAAAAAAAAAAATGAGATTTTTAAATTTTTTAACACTACAAAACTTGGTGATGGTGGTGGTTTAATGTAAACCATTCCTGTAATAGCTCGCATTACAACAATTGTTTGCACCTCGTGGTTAATATCTATTTATGAATACAATTGCATGTAGTGATGATTGCTCTGCTAATAATGTTAGACTTGCTTAGTTATCTTAGTTTATCAGTTTATCGTAATCTTTCTTTACTTACGCCAAAATTTTACTTACGCTACTACTACAGTGTAACAGTAATTTGCGCCCATTTGTGCACAGTACATTCCGACAAGAACCATTAGTCAGTAGGCATACAGCCGTCAGCTCGAAGGATCCCCCATTTTAAATAGAGGATGAGAAACTTTCTGTTATCTCTAAGCTCATATTGTCTGTTGTTTCCGCAGAGTGAACGGTCTCCCCCGTCGCAAAGCAGTAGTGCGCGACTGGGTCGGTAACGGCGAGGAGGCGCCCGTGAAGGGCCGCATCGAGATGACGCAGCAGTCCGAGTATGACGTCACCAACGTCGTCGTCACACTCGACGGACTCGTCGACGTCAACGACTACAAGATACACGTGGTGAGTGTGGATCTTTGACAACGGGGCAACCATTCTCATAGGGACCTCGAATGGGGTCCCTATGTGATGTTCATTTATAGTGTTTTATTTGGACGCGTTAATTTCTAAAAGTACTGATTGTTCCTGAATATTAGTTTCCAATAAGAAACTGACTTTATCTTCGACTAATATCCTTTCCATATACTAAATATACTTACGCCTAGTTTAGGTGTCAGAACTCAGAGTATCTAATATATTGTGACCTAATAATTTAGGACTCATTATTTATGGATACTGTAATATGATGGCTATTTCAGTCCGTACCTTTTCAGTCTCTAAATTTTTGTTCAATTGCCACATTACCATTGCAGGTGCCAGTGGAGAGAGACCTGGAGTTCCCGTGCGAGAGGACCACACTGTACGACACCTTTAACCCGTTCCATGTCAACAAGTCTTTGAGTCCTCCTCCGACTGTAGGTGAGTTTCCTAGCCATGGCTCCATGACTCCTTAAAGTTGTAATTTTTCTCATAGCATCTCGAGGCCATTCTAACGTTTCCCAATTTTTGGATGTTTTGAAAATATTTGGATAAAATTAGTCAAAGAAACCTTGATGGACAGATTGAGGACCAGTAATGCTAGCTCATAATTTTATGTAACATTGGATGTCTCCCTATTTTGAAGCAGTTTGCCCCTGAAACTGGAGTACAAGGCTTGACCTCCTTAAGTCTCAAAAAGATATGACAATTCGGTACGTATTATGCAAATTAGAAAATCCTTTGAACTTAAACAGTTATTTCAGTTAGAAATGACATACAAAAAATGCCTCTTAGTTTTCTACATCAGAACAACATTTTTAACTACCATTCTGATGAAGAAAGTAATGATGAAATTCTTGTACACTCCAGGCACAGCAGACCAGTACGAGCTAGGCGACTTGGGCGTGAAGTACGGCCTGATCGAGTCCCGCTCGCTGCACACGCACTACAACGAGACGCAGGTACTTACGTACTTCTTTTCAATCTTTTATTTTATGTAATAGTTTCATGGCACCTAGTTTTTATATTCATGTTAATTAGCTTTTAGTTTTGATTGTATTTTTATGTGTTGTGTGTCTAAATGCACCAAATAAATGGTTTATCTATCTATCAGGTCTCGCTGTTCGGCCCGCACAGCATCCTCGGCCGGTCTGTCGTGCTGCACCGACAGGTAGGAGGAAACAAATAAATATGTTTATGGCTTTCAAGGTCAGACTGATCTCTGAATTTCACACTAGGAGTCTAGGTGTCGATGTCAGAGACCAGTTTGTTCCATCTTAACCAGTTTTAAACAGAACTACTGTTTGAACATTTGATGCTAAAGAAAGTAAAAATATAAAGAATTAAGTGGGAGTAGTTCTATTAATGGATTAGGTTATTGAACATTGTACGAGTCATACATCGTACATGCGCCTACATGGCACGCGCGCATTTCATATTTTCATAATCATCATTTTTCCGTCGCCTTGCACAAATTATATTGTATCGCGGCAGTACTCAATCAGCATTCATAGTCAATTGTACTCATTACCGATCATTCACCTTGCATTCATATTACATTAGTTACGTGGTAGTTAAAACTATTCAATAAACCAGAAGTTATTTGGCTATCAGTGACTTATCATTTCAAACTATTTACAAGGTGTGTGCGACCCACTCAGCAGCGCATACATCTTTTTGGTCCTTCGAGCTATAAGTATTCCGTGGAGTTTTGTGCAGCGGCAACTCGGTTAGGCTGGTGTACCACAAGCATCTCACCAGTTCTACAGAGGAAGCACCTGTGCAGGAGTATCGGAGTCCGAAGCAACCAGCGCAGCAAATACAAGGGATCACCGAGGCTCATCAGCATCATCATCAGATATTTATAAGCAAACATAACGTGTCAAAATTTTATTTACGTAGCCAGATAAGTACATGATTGAAAATGGCCCAAACATTACAATGGTACAAACAGTTACAGCAGTTACTTTAAAAGAAACTTTCCGATCAGTTGAACATTCTGTTATGACATTTTCGTAGATTTTAAAGGAACCTCAAGAACAAAAAGTTGCCCAGTAAATCTAAACCAGTCGGTTACTTACTCTCTCACATTGTTCCATCGTTGCTTCAACAGAAGCACCGTCGCTGGGCGTGCTCATCCATCGAGCGCGGCTACAGTCCGTCTGAAGCCCGCGAGCTGCGCGCCATCGCCTCGTTCCACCACCCGGGCGGGTTCGCGTACGGCTACATCCGCTTCACGCAGCTCATACACAACGACGGCAGCGCTAGCGACACCGTCGTCGAGGTCAAGCTGCGCCACCCTGGGGTCCGGGACACTAATCTAGTAAGTGATCAATTTCAAGGCTCGCGAATCCATGGCGAAAGTATTCGATATTCCTCCCTACCCCTCCGTCACGATATCCCTTTCAACTAGTATATCATCACCATATCAGCCAAAAGTCTAACTACACCACCCGCATTCAAAGGGTCTCGGCGACCTTCACTCGTTAAGGTCGCCGAGTCTTTTCAGTTGTCGGTTCATCATGTCTGGTCGTAAGCGGTAACCTTTCGAAGACCTTTCCACCCCAACGGCCGTCGGTTTTACTCTGCCTACACCTAAGTTTTGCAATTCGGCAGTCACTATAATAGGTTTCCTCATTTCTTATAGTATCACTAATACGTAAACTAATAATGTATAACTTAATGCCTCCTCCAGACGTTGCACCACAATTGGGCGATCTTTGTGAACCCGGTGGGCGTGGACGCGGCCGTGCAGGTCACCAACACGCGCTGTGTGGCGGGCGGGTACCGGTGGAATCCCTACTTCACGCAGCTCGCAGACCCGCTTAACGTAAGCCTCAAACAAATTCATTTATTTAATAAAAATAACTTCATTATGTATACCTGTAGACCGCTTTCTTTTGATGAAAGCAGTTCAGTTAAGTTCCCAAAAGTCACTTGCTTAAGTGTGATATTTCCTGATACTGTTTTTTTAATTTATTTTTGATCTGAACGTTTAAAAGTCTCTATGGTAATGGAATGCTGCTAACTTCATGTAGTCGTTCCCAGAGTCCAATAATGAGGGAGTCTGGGTTCGGCTACATATAAAGCAAAGCGATTTCCATAATCATTAAAAATAGGAGTCTATTTAAATCCGCTTAGCTTTTTTTATAAACAGAAATAGGGTCATTCTAGGATCGCTTTTATTGAAATTGATAAGGATCACCATCTTCCGAATATTATAAATGTGAAATATAAGGATGTTTGTATTAGGACTCTTTCGTTCAAAATCTACTAAAAGGATTTAGATAAAACGGATATTGAGTGAAGATTTGGTTTGCTTGTTCTTACAGCACGACCTGTACAGCCAGGAGTGTGGAGCAGACAACCCACTGCGCTGTGACGTGGGAGACCTCACTGCTAGGCTCGGCACTATCGGTAAGTGTCATTCATTATCGAATGAGAATAATTATTATATGAAGAGCTGAAACCACATAGAGACAGTAATAGACCGATATATTTTAATTTTTTAAGTGCAGTTTCTTCAAGAACTTTATTTGCTCATATATCATTCTAATTGACTTTCAGTTTGAAGCCCCTAAACTGTTCTGAGAATCCTTTTCATCAAAATCAAATCACTTTAAAACCGATGCACTGACTCTCACTAGCCGTCAATGGCAAGTGATAAAATATGTTCACGGTTTTATGCCCTTAGACAGAAACTTTGTAACTTCATCACTGCCATTCTGCGGCAAGCGCCGGATATTAGCCCACGTATTTATACCCGCAAGTGGTTCAAGCACTCTTTTTATTTGAATGAGGACCTTAAAACGTAAGCACTAAAGTCTAAACTCCCCGCAGACGTGGGCGGCAAGCGTCAGATGTTCATGGACAGTAACTTCCCGCTGGAGGGCACGGTGAGCGCGCTCGGGCGCTCCATCGTGATCTTCGGGCCCGAGCGCAGCTCCGAGCGCTTCGCCTGCGCCAACATCGAGCCCGACAAGGACATCATCAAGTACGCCAATATTATGAAGCCACCCAGATTTGTGCTGTGAGTAGACCTGGTTGTTATATTTTAATTATGTTTCTAGTAGTAGAGTCTTTAAGTCCTTAGCTGTTCTCCTTCTTCCTGCCCTTATCCCATTTTACTTGGGATCGGCGCAACTTACATGTCTTTTTCTTCCATACCAACCTGTCACCCGTCAAGTAAGTTCTTAGCTGTTGAGTTACGAAATTCGATTGCTATGTGGTTTTATGTGTTTATTCTACAGCGCTGTTTCAGGTCATTTCAGTTTGTTTAGGGACTTCTCATTTGTTCAGAGTTATTCAGAACAGTTTAGTTATGTATCAAAATCTGGTAATTGTTTTGTGTAACTAAATTCAACAAAAATACAAGACTCTGTAAAAAGTAATTAAAAAGAGAATCTCTGGAGTTTCTTTTCCTGTCACAATACTTTTAACTGTATGTAACATATTCTTGACAATTCTGAAGTGCACGTAAATGATTTAATTAAAATAAAAGCCTCCATTATTCAACTGGCTATAACTATCAATCTCTTATAATCAACATTTGTGAAATATCTGCGCAAGCCAGTTTGCGCAGGTAAGTCTGTGTTGAAGATTGCGCGTCTCGTAGCTCCATAAGGGCAAGACATGAAGAGGAAATCACTAAAGTCCATGTTCAGCAATTTCATTAATAGGTGTTGATCAATTTGTGCTGTTCTGTCACAGCGGCATGTTCCTGGAGGACATGCGGCACGTGATGGGCGTGCCGCCGTGGATGATGTCGGTGGACGCGCGCCGCACGCGCACGCTGCACGGCGGGACCTGCATACAGCTGCTGCTGCACTTCACCGGCCCGCACGCCAACCGGCTGGAGCTTGACTTCACCAAGTATGTGCACTCATAAGTTATTTTTTGTTTTGCGGTAGATCGGGACCGTGTGTGATTTGTCACTAATTACTTATTATTAGATGTGCTCTTGTTATCCTCTCGAACGTACTGAAAATATAAGATACCTTGGAGTTACTATTGACCAATATCTCTCCTTTAAGCCTCACATTGAAACCCTCGTGACCAGATTACGTAAGGTGATTTATATATTCAGAACCCTGAGACACTCTGCCGACAAAAAAACTATTAAGATGGTCTACTATGCATTATGCCAACCACTCATTGATTATTGCATCACATCTTGGGGAGGTGCGGCAAAATCACATCTTATTGAAGTTGAAAGGGCACAACGCTCTATACTCAAGGTTGGAGCTGGTCTTCCCTTTCGTTTCCCGACTACTGACCTATACAAAGAGTGGGACACTCTCACGGTCAGGCAAACATTTATTCTAAAAACCTTAATTAAACAACATTCGGAAATACAGTTTGACTCTGAGCTACTCAAAGACAACCGAAGAAAGGGGAGGGTATGTCCTACTGCTCAATTCAAATCCACACTCCCTAAAAGGTTTTATTGTTTCTTAGGGTATTTCCTCTACAATAAAATAAATAAAACCCTGAACATCTATCCAAAAACCAAATCTACCTTTATAAATGAAATAAAAGAATACTTAAAAAAAAACTAGACTATAACAAAACTGAGAATCTTTTGACCGTCCTGAAATAACATTAATTTTAACCTTGGCCATGACTGATCCGCATCATTTCCTCATTTCCTTGAAAACCAAAAAATAAATAAATAAAATACCCTTATTGAAAAACAAACATCCCTTCACTCTTACACTACCCACCACAACACATACAAGTCTAATACTCCGCACATGACAAACACTCGCTCACATGTTACCTCACACAACCCATAAATTCTGCAAAATACAGGTAGGTATGTATTTACATCTATATTAAATTTATCATTTGTACTTAACACATATTTACTTTTACCTTTATACATTTACTTTTTCAAGCTTCTAATATTTTTTTTCTTTTATTTGTTAACAGTTATTCATTCTCTTACAGCAAATGATCTACTTAGCCGTATTTCTTTTTGCATACTGTTAAACCGCGACAAGCACGGTATTTCTGTTGAAGTTAATTCTAGCCATTGAAGGGGCCTGGTGACCTGTGACACAGGTATTTTGCAATTACCTATATCAGGCACCAGTCTCTCACAAAGGTAGAATACAGCTGAAACTTGATTGTATACCCTAACCTTAAGTCTGCTTTGTGAAGAGAGAATAAATGATATATTATTATTATTAGTTGTAAGTTGATAAAAGCAGCCAACTCAGGTGTACTCTTAAACTCACCCTTATTACTCTCTTCAATGTTTTTTCCGAAGGAGAGTGGTAAAATCACCTAAAACTATTTGGATTTCAAAAAGTCATTCAAAGACGCAAGCGTGGAATTATTGAGGAGCATATTCGAGACTTAGAATTAGAGGTTAAAAATGAAACGCCAATTAGTTACAAAATTAACAACGCTTTTTCTAATGTTGACCTTTCAGATCCTAGTTTACTTCCCTACATCTACATACTTACTCTAGCTGTTCTTGGTCCTAATGACGGACCACCATAAAGAAATTAATAGCAAAATCTAAAGGATAAAACTAAAAATAATTATTTATTCCAGGTTATTGGCGTCAGGTCGTCTCGACTCGCCCAGTATCTTCATCCCAGGCTTTGTGAACACTAAGAGGAGAAAGACCATTTCGTACCGACCTTGCGGGGTCACAGACCCAAATGAAAGGAAAAGTAAGTGTACATCCAGTATAAGGTATCTAGTTTAGTTTTAATTTGGTTTCAAAGTTCTTCATGACACCAAATTAGATACGATGTTGTACCCTAGTTTTCCAAGTTATAATATTTTAAAAGACAGCTTTTTTTTATGAAAAGTCATATTTGTAATATACTAGTATTTTATTAGAATTATTCAAAATGCAACCCTTTGTAGTCTTATACACTTTAAACTGGCGAATTTAATTAGTCGTGTCGAACGTGGGGATCCTGTACATGAAACATTTATGTGCATATTAATTGAAAGAGCTCGTGAAAAGATCAATACTCAATTCAGACATTCGTTTTCAGACTAGTTTTATTCGTTTCCCTAAAAGATTTTGCAAGGGAAATAGCAGGAGTGGCTTTACTTTTGTTTTAAATAATTAACTTAATTCATTATAGTTGAAATGGAAAGGTGTTGAACCAAATCTGAATACCTGATATCCAACCAAAAACCGGTTATCCGGATGTGAGATTGATTTTTTTTATCATTCTTCTCTCACCCTATGAAGATGACTTGCACAAGATGCGGATTAATAAAGTTCGCCGGAATGACTGTGTCTTTCAAGATCGGTCAAGTTTCTGCAACAGTTATTGGAACATTATATGAAACATTTCCTTGTCTCGAGTAACCAAAACAACAGTCTTTTAAGTTGTGAGTGGTATAAGGCATGCATTTTCTTGCTATTAAAAATACGGTAACAATGTTAAACTGCGTGTGCTGGGCCTCGGTAATATTTAGAAATTTTCTCCTGTCCGAGGTTATACCAGGTTCTTGGCGGCGAAAGGACTTATGGATAGTGTCACTTATTGCTACTGGAGCTATAGCTGTCGCAATATATTTATTGTTTTTATTTAAAACCGTTACTAAGGCGCCTACACCCAGGTCCCTACTTACTCTGCAATACCATAAGTACACCATCGCCCACACACGCCTGCTGCTGTGTGCATCTGTGTGTCGCACAGTCGCGGGACGCATGCGCAAAGCCCGGATCGATGCGTAGCTCAGGGATGTTGAACCAATGGCACGCGTATTGTCAGTACGATACTAAATTTTACATTTGCATTTCAGCAAAAAAAAAAAAACAGGCTAATTACCGTACCATTATCGGCTAAACATGCAACACGCAATGACGGTGAAACATGTCTTGTGCTATAATAATAATGTAACATCTTATGTAACCACCATGTTTCAAGCAAATAAATGATTTATGATTTTATGATTTATGATTTAAAAACATTCAAAAAACAAGTTTGTTGTGTGGGAGCCGCCTTATTTATGAATTAACGTCTGTATCGGTTTATATCATTTTCATCATCTTTAAAAAATCAACTCTTTAAATGACACAATTCATACAATACAGACAGACAGAAAGACGGGCAGCAGAGTTTTAGTAATAGTGGTAATAGGCCTTTTTTTACCCATTGATATAATGGAACCCTAAAAAGCAACAAAGTTCATTAAAAAGCGTTATGAGTGACATCTGAATCTAATTTTGACTACATTTTATGAAACCTACGATATATGCCTGATAAACTAAGATTTTAGCTTCAAGCAGAAATATTAAATACTTTCTCTTAGGAAAAATGGCACGGTGGTCCATAAAGGTTCGCCATCCCTGCTTTAGGTTTGTATGCGCCTAGTACATAGGTTCGACCTGTGCTCGTATATAAGGACCTGCGAGGGTCCGAGGGGGGGGGGGGGTGGAATCGATGCTGCACTATGCAATGTTATTTGATATGTATCGTTTGTTTGATATGGTTTCATGTCGAAGAAGTATTTTTCTTAAGTGACTTTTTGGGACTGCTGTTTTTGTACAGTCGGGATATTTTTATTTTATATTTTTTGTATAAGTTTCACTTTGTTGGTTTTACCCAATACCCAGCATTATTTATTGACTGTCTTAAACTTTGTAAAATAAATAAATAAACTAAAGTCCAAAAATGTTTAGAGTAACACAAAAATTACATGTCGGTTCATTCCAGCAAGAGATAAATATTTAATATGACTAATATTTAATCCGATCGAAATGGTTTATGTATTTTAATTGAATATGTTTGTAAACACAACCACAAAACCACACAAAAAAGAAAAAGAAAAGAGAAAATACAGAAACCAAAATCACTAAACCAAGGACTAAATAAACAAACATTCACTGGTTACTATCAGGACAATAGTTGACTCATTATTCAACAGGCTGGCACTCTGCCACTGTTACCCATAAGACGTTACCCTTCGACTCGTTACCCCGACAGCTCAGCAATGGTGACCCCATAAACAGTTTCTTACCTACCGCAACAAATAATGTGGCGGTTCAACAGGTTTTTTGGCAACTTCTTGTAGAGGTGCGACTGTTTGTTTTTTACCAGTTTTATGACAAGTCCATCTTTGAAAAACAAATTAGTATGAGGTATTTGATTGGGTTCAAACCTCAGGCATTTACGTCACTTTGAATTTATTCTAAAATGAAATAATTAACTGTACTAATAGTGAATGTAGGGAAGCAAAAAAAAATTGGCTAAACAAGGCTCTGCCTTTTTCCTTTTTCCTATAAAGAATAAAACAATGAAGAGAAATAACGCGATTAAATTTCGTGTTACATCACATTTGGGTACAATTTTTTATAACGTATGACGTCACAAGTCCTCTCTTAATTTTTTTTAAACAAAAGACCGGCGTCCAGTGTGTTTTGTTAATTTAAAATATGGTCAAATAGAATTACTTATTTCTAACCTTGTTCGCTTGCACAAAAGTCCCTGTAAATACAGGGTGGGGTTTGCTGAAATGCGTATGGTATAAGTATAAGTATAAACCAGCTATTCCACTACGAACCTACCATATCGACCTCTGACTACAACGTATATTTATTTCAAAGTTCTTAACGTTAAACAAATGTTCTTTCTTTTGCAGAGAACTCGTACTTCTTCTCGTCGAGTCCATCGTCAGCGGGTGTGACGTCACCGGTGTGCGCGCTGCTCTTGTTGTTGCTATGCGCCACACTTCGGATGCTGCGGCCATAGAGGACAGAGAGCAAAGTTGAACAGTAGGTAGGGCTTTCAGATATCATTTAAATTTCCTTAAAAACCAAAAGATTGATTCCTAATAAAAAAATACTCAATACTCAATATCTTTATTGCTTTCCCATAAGTACATATAAGGGTGGTAACAAATTGTGTGAGATCAATTATGGACCCTGTAGGGCACAGCAAAATAGGGTAACAGGAGAGAGGAAGCTCTGTTTCGATATCTTAAAATAATATAATTATATTGCAATTCAACTTAATAATAAATAAAATATAATAATATGGAGATCATTAATATCATTTTACTTAATCTACAGTTTATATATTATTTTTTATTAGGAATCTGACTAATTAAGTTCGGTATCTGACTAACTAAGTATTTAGTTTAGTTGTTTCCTTATTTAGTCCTTATATTTATCCTTGTTATTTACATAAAATTACAAATAATTATAACGTTTTAGACGGTATTTTGTAGTATATTTAAGTTGTAAAGTGTGTGTAAGTTGTAAAATGTAGAATAGTAGATTGTGTTACAAGGGCGCAAAGTAATATTTTTACGGCGAGGGCGTTTTTTGAATCCAGAGCGAAGTGAGGGATTCTTAAATAGAATCCCGAACGTAGCGAGGGATTCAAAGTGCCAGGCCACACGGTGCGGCAACGCGCCGCACCGCATTACTCCGCACCGCACTGGCGGCCACACGAGCCGTGCGGCACCGCAATGTTCTTACGGCGCCGCTGCGGCGCCGCTGCGGCACCGCAACAAGCTCAAAGTACTGTACTGCCGTCCCCATGAACTGAGCGGCGCCGCTGCGGCGCCGCTGCGGCACCGCACTGCTTGCACCCCTCCCCGCCTCGTCTGCCTCGCGCCGTTGTCCGGTGAGCCTGCGGTGCGGCGCCGGAGCGGTGCCGGACGTCCCGTGTGGCATACCATCCAATTTTATATGTAGGAAACCGTTGCGGCACCGCTCAGGCGCCGCGCCGGAGCCGCACCTCACCGTGTGGCCTGGCGCAAAGTACGTCGCCCGAGCCAAAAATATATTTTGCGCCCGAGTGATACACTCTACTTTTCATCACCCCCTATGAGAAAATAAAAGGTGCCTCATACTTTTCAAGGATTGTAAAAATATTACTTTGCGCCCTTGTAACACAATCTACTATATGTACATACGTCTATTATTAATTTGGTTTTGATTTAAATACAAGTGTTTCGGTATTCAAAAAACTGTAAACATTAATATCTGACGGCCTGCATACCGATCAACTTTGATGATTGGATTGACATGTAGTGGAGTGGTGTGGATACCAAACTGTACATATTTATTTAAGTTTATTTAATATATCGCTTGTTACAATATGTGAACTGTTTTAATTTATTAACCAACACACGTCTGAATCTAGGTATTATGTGAAAGCGAATATCGTGACGATATCGCGATTATCAGCTGTTCCATATAAAAACGCGAAATAATGAAAAATTGCAACGAAGCCAACTTGACGAAGTAATCCAAAAAAACTCATACCTATGTATGTCAAAGTCTGTTTTAAAGTTCATACAATTATATAGGGCAAACTTTTGGGCAAGTAAAATTTCTATCAAATCAAATTTGCATCAAATTCTTAAGCTCGTATAAAAACACTCTAAACTATCATGGCACTTTTCATTAATTCATCCAACCTCTAAAAATAAAATCTAGAATTATAAATAAGTAAACTCATAAAGTGATCGAATTTCCTAGAAGGAACCTTCTTAGTTAATAATTCAATGATGGCGGACGGCGGCGCCATTAAATGCAATTTGAAACTCCTTACACACGCAAATGACACGTTAAATATTCAGCTTCCTTCCCTGGCTATCGATATTATGAGCTATTTTAGAATCCTTTATAAAAGAAAATGTCAGCTTATTCTTTGTTATGCAAGATACTGAAATCACTTTGTCATTATTTTCTCCTAAATTAGCTGGAGTACTTCATAAGTAGGTAGCTATTTTATAAGTAAAAAAAGGCAAAACGTACCCAGGGTTCAGCGTCTTTTTTCCAGTAAAGTGTATCAATCCATTTTTTTTGGGTGACTAGCTTTTTGAGAAACGTGCCAATTACAATTTAAAGAACGTTCGTAAGTATTGATCATCGTGCCTGTTCAAGGAAGATTGACTTATCTTAGATTTTCCAACGATATTTTGTTCTATAGTCTATTTTTTTTTAACAAACGAGTACTGAGTATTGTCTTTCACATTTCCGGTATTGACAGAGAGAGATGGGAAATTAGTCGAGGCGGAGCCAACGCTTTTAACACCAATAATAACACTTATGCTGATTATGTGGACGCAGAAAAAATTTTGGGTACTCGTTTGTTAAAAAAAAACAGACTATAGTCTAGCTTTCGCCCATGTGCCGTGTTGATATCGGAACTTACATCCCTTATTACCCCTTTGCTGATCGGATTTCCAAAATTCCTTTTTTTGAAAAGTCATATTGGCACTTGCCCTGTACCTGATGGCTGACGCGATACAATATACCTCATGCTGGGGATACAATTCGCTAGGGAACAAGGTGGCAGTAGGGTGCTTCCCCGGAGGCGCGCTATATCGTCACATTGGAAACTTATTCGTTAGGTAAAGTCTCATAATAAAAGGTTCTTTAATTCTTGTTTTTTTTTTCTGTCCTATATTAATAACTTTAGTTTTAACCCGTTCCTTTTACTTGACTCATTATATCTATTGATGAAACTAGAATTATGAAATTGACAACAAAAAAACAAAGCATTGTCTTCAAAAATGCACAATTTCTATGTTTATTGAAGGTTTTCCTGTCGTAAAGCCACCCTTATTTAAGATAGATGATACAATATGTAGTACTAATGATCGATGGCTAGTATACAGAAACAGTGCCCGTCAGTTTACCGGCACGCGAATGCCACGTGCATCGTATTACGTATTCATCATCCCTCAGTCTATTATTCTCGACATTTTAATGATTCGTTGTACTGTTTTCCCCTATACAATATTCAGAGAATTTGTAACATTATGAGTTATACTTTTGAGCCTTTCCAGGAAGAATTGACGGAACCATTGACACTGTTTATTAAAGGATCATCATATAAGCAAATACTTGTCTTCTTACCGGAAAGCAGGTTTTCATAAAATTTTGTATGTAGGTTTCGGGTTCCGTAAATCGATCTAACTAGGTTCCATTTTAAGAAAAGGCTTAAAAATACAAGTCACCAAGTACTTAATTATAAGTCCACATTTCCTTTCTATGTAAAACTTTACTGTTAACCAAAATAAGCTTAGTACATATGACTTGGAAAAGTTACGGTGATACTTGCCTAGATTTGAAGCAACGTGTGGTTGTAGTACCAAAGGCGAGCCTTTTAAAGGTTTTTATTTTATTTTATTTCATTTCACAACTGAACATCATACCAACTTAAATCTCCCCTCAAAATAACCATCTCGAACTTTCCATTCAGCAATTAATTGGTAAATAGTTAGTCTAGACTGCAGGGACTTAGGTACTGAGGGGGCGGTTACATAAGGAGACGTGAAGGGCTGGTGCGCATGCGTGGGGGCGCGATCGATGCCGACCCGAGTGGTTCCGCGCCGGGTCAGGTCGCAGACATGGGCCGCGCCTAGCCCGAGCAACATGCGGTCCAAAGGGCTGCTCCTGCTCTTCCTATATTCAGTTCAAGCAAACCTTGAAGGGCCCTTCCTCTTCTTTGGCCCCAAATCTCTTGAAAAGTACAAGAGACCCGCGTTAAAGTACTTAGACCAAGATGAACTCATGCGGATATATGGAGAGCAGGCGGCGATCGTGGTGTTCAACAACCAGGACTCGGTCCCGCTGTCGAGCGGATACTTCCCGAGGCTGAGGAAGATGCTGGAGCGCCAGGCCACGCTGGTGCTGCCGCAGGACTTCCTCGACGTGCATCCCGACTACATCAGCAACGAGACGCAGGTGGGGGCAACTATAACAATGTTTTAAACATAGTTCGATCAGTTCTCTTCTCAAATCAAGCTAATACCAAACCGACAACTCAGTTGCAGCATACGACTAACAAATACTTGCAGTGTCACTCGTGTTCAATGTTATATGGTTTTTTTGCGATGGACTTAAAGTGATATACATTACTATGTTGTACTTTTGGTATTGCGTATAGTTATATCTCAGATATTTTTAACATAATCGTAGTTGTATACTTATAACAGTTAAGTAGATGTATCTATTATAATTAGATGTATAAGGAGGTTTCTGGACCACACCATTTGAGAATATTGTGTCAGGAAAGGAAATTGTTGCTTTTGACATCAACTTAAAGATAATAAAGCATTATTCATTATTTAGTTATTATTACAGCAAATAAAAAATACATAGTATTTAATTTAGAGAATAATGTTATTTTATAATATTTTTAATATCTTGAAGTATGTAGGGATTCCAATATGATGACAAAACATATCATATTGGGGTGTTCAGTAAGCCAACGATGACCTTGTCAACTGCTACAGGGCAAAGCTTTCATACTACAAAATGGCGGGACGTGACCTTTAGACAGTAAATTTGAAATATGGAAGTAATTTCAGTAACAAAACCTTAAAGAATTTACATGATTAAATGACGAATCATATTTTTTTCCATTACTTGAAAAAATCCTTTTAAAAACCAATGACACTCTCAAGGTCATGGCCACCATCTTGTTGTACCGAGGGTTACCTACTAGTAATTGCAAGGTTATCGTTGGTTTACTGGACACCCACATCGCCCCCACAGGTGCTGACCCTGCAGGGCCCCTGGTCGGAGAGAGACGCCCAGATGACGGAGACCTTCGCACGGTTGCAGGATATCTACGGAGCTGGTCGAGTGTTGGGCATCTTGGGTACGCGCTTTAAGAACACAACATCATTTGTAGCTTTCAGAAATTACATGACAATGTGTACAAATATTTTTTGCCCAGTGTTGAAGAGACCGGGATATCATATAAGATGGTTCGTGCGTGTCCAATACTGATGGGACTTTTTCATTCATATTTACTATCTAAAGTTCATCTTGGACATCAGTCTGACATCGGTGAAGGATACGTATTGAGAAAATCTGAACTTGGAAACAATGCGCCCTGAGCAAGCCTGGCAATCAAAGCTCGTGCCTTCTCTGTGTGAGAAGTGGCCTCTGCCTTGCAGTCGGACAGGAATAGGCTCGTATTATTTTTAATATATTGTTCATTTGCTTCATCCAGGTAACTCCGTGTCACAGAGCCCTTCAGCTGACTACATTGATGGCGAGCCGTGGTCGCGGGTGCGGCGACAAATACAGAACGATACATCATCAACCGCTTCCCCTGAGGATGACAGGCCTTCGAAAGTCATGCAGAAATTTGCACTTTACAATGCCACTGGTAAGGTTTAAATTTATTTGCCAATATTACTTTAATATGACAGGAAAAAACCGTTTAGTTGAAAAATAAAGAACCTAAGGGATTTCGCCAATAATTTTGTAACTATACTTTCCAGGTCTACCAGGCAAAGGCAAAGGTGCTCTGCTGTTCTCCTCAGGCTGGCCTGAACTCCGCCGGACCAACGGAACCACAATCAGACTCAGTACGCCGGTCGGAGAACCCACCATCAAGTCCGGCAAGCTTTACACCATCATGGTCGTACGCTTCGTGGATGGAGACAGCAAAGATAAGGTGCGGCGATGTTACAGTTCAAGGCATTTATTTCATTTAGGCCATTTATAGTCAGTTATGACTTGTCAGGAATGGTCGGTTGGTCAGAAAGGTGATGCTGGACAAGTAACTTTGTCTGAAAACGTAGGTAGATCTCCATGAAGAAGAACAAGCAACAGACAGACTCCATAGTTGCCTTTTCTTCTTAATGCTTTACAAAATCTTGGTAACTTTATTTTGAAGTTAATATACAATTTAGTAGTAATTTGCCTTTTCTTATTTATCTCCCTTCTATCTTTCAAAGCATCATTATTCACTTTTCCAGATAACTCTCGAGTTCAGCTTCAAGCAGTCAGCGGGCTGGTGGACGGCGGTGGGAGTGGAGGTGATGTTCGGTCTGGAGACGACGGGCATCAGCCTGACGGCGCCCAGCCCTCCTGACGCGCCCTCCGCCGTGCTCGGCAAGTCCTACCACTGCTCACTGCCGCTCGTCTACTCTTCTGAAGACGCCACCTTAACCCTGCCTGACATACAGGTACAACAAGGATCAAACTATGCAACAAAGGGTATAGCTTCTTTAGATATAAATGTGTTTATAATGTAACTCTCATTTGTTTCAACAGATGCAAATGTTCATGGACAGCACGGAGAAGTTTGCTGATGCTTTCGACTGCATCGGATTTACAACTGTACCGATTTGGTATGTTTTCACAAAATTTTAAGTAATTTAGTTTCCAAATGTAGCCCTCGAAAATGTGTTCTAATAAGTATTGTATCGTGTACAGGTCAGGCATTATGATATCGTTCCTCATGCTCATCGGTCTCGGCATCTCCATATCAATGATCCTGGACATCAAGACAATGGACCGCTTCGAGAACAACAGGAGCAAGCAGCTGACCATCACCGTCAGCGAATAATTTGTATTCACGGACAAACCCCTTTGCAAAATCTAAGCCGGTCTATAATACTCTAGTCAGATGTTTATGTGCTACACTAATACGCACAAAATGTTTTTCTAGTTAGAAGTTTCTATTAGGCACGTAGGGTGTTCCTTGTTACATGTATTTGCGTTTAAAAGACATCATCATATGATGGATATGATGAACGTCTTCTTTTTATCAAAAACAACATAATCACTCGTTGGAGAGCTTCCTTTGAGGAGTGATATAGTCCATCACGAATATCGCTCCGCCTCATATCCGTCACGTTTACTGAGATAGTACTGTTCGCTGTAAGTTTGCTTCGGGTGTTCATCTTAGTGAACGTGATAACCGTATCTTTCCATGCTGGTCTGGGAAGGGGAGAAAAACATAGAAGGGCCAGCTGCTTATCTTCCCGCGCAAGTCGTAAGAGTCGACTGAGGGAGCCGGGTGCGCGGCGCGCGCGGTGCCTAGCGAGCATTGCGGTAAGCGCGCCGCAGAGATCCCGCCCTGAGCTAACAGCGCTTGGGATCTCCTCAAGCGTTGTTCATAGAGTATTTTTGTACTTAAATTTTAATCGCATTAAAAGCCGGGAAAACGCTTAGCAAAAGATATATAATATAAAGTAGCATAATAATCTGTCTCTGTTCCTGTCCTCCTGTCTTTCCTTAGGTTAAGCCTAGGCTAAGTTAGGTTAAGTTGTAAATAAATAGGATAGACAATGTCTCGTACATTGAGTATTTAAGGACGTTGTTTAGTTTTTGCCAGCGATACAAACGATTTAATATAGATGACAACATAATATTCTAACTTATTAAAATATCATATCAATGTGTTAAGGTTTGTGTTTTATTTATTTACTCTCATAAAGCTGTACATGTCGGCGTGATAAAATCAGAAGATGGTAATTAATTGAATGGAGACTAGCCAACTGTGTAGAGATTGATATTTAGCAAATATATATTTAGTGCACAAATATATGTTTGCGACCTAGTCCTCCATTTGATCCCTTATTCTCTTTAGTCTAATGGAAAACCGGTTCGACCAGGCGAACCGGCCAAAGCGCGCCAGCGCGCTTTAAAAAAAACCCCATGGAAACCCTGTGCCCGACCTCTGAATAGCATAGCTTAGTATTCATATATTTCCAACTAGGAAACTGACAGGGCAAACAGCAACAATTTTTAGAATTGTATGTCATTTAACCGCGACGGTATAAACGATAAGCCAATTAAGAGCATGGCTGTAAAAGGATGAACGGAGAAAGCAAGGTGATTTGATGATGATGATTCCTTATCATAGGACAATAATATGAAGGAGAAATCTGAACTTGTGGATTGCCAAGAACGGAACGTACAGTAATACAATCTACGCTCCTTTTTCTATAATCTTATTGTTAAATCTTCGCAGTGCGTACCGTTGTCTGCATAATTATAAAAGTGGGTGACAGACGACCTCCGGTTCTGCCGACCCACTGTCCGTGATGTAATGCTATGATAATATTCATATTTGTCTGAACGGCTCCATATTTGCGATGAGCAGACATTGTTCATTATCAAGGAGGCTCTGTGTACACGACAACGATTTATCGCTACGATTTGACTGCGCAGTTCGTTTATGCTGTTTTATCGAACGTGTGGACGAAAATAGCTGCAGATATCGTGGTCGTGTGCCGCTCTAAGCGTGTTCGATAAACTGCACAAAAAAACTGCACAGTAAGATCGTGACGATATACCATTGTCGTGTATACCGAACAGTACTGTTGTTAGATGCACAGGGATTAAGTAGTTCTAGTCTTTAGTTTAGCTCATAATGGCCAGTGCATGCATGCTGCTACTTGAGGGAGGGTTAACTCAAAGACATGTTTATACTAGTTTGCACAAATGGTTATTGGCACTTTTCACAAAATGACTAGTCCGTTAGCAGCTTCTTTGTATGGTTACACGAAAATTTTGATTATATCTTTATTAACAGGACTTGAAAAGAGAAGCAAAAAGCAGTGGTTCAATTAAACAATAGTTTTTACAGATAGAAATTTATATACTCAATACTCAAATCTTTATTGCACTCCACATGTTATACAGGTGTTATATAATTATTGACTAGGTACATTGTGGGCCCTGTAGGGCACGGCAAGTAGAATAGAGGAGGACGCTTTACTTATAGTCTATTTGTTTATTTTTATTTTTTTATGTAGATATAAATTTTTGGTAATATAGTTATAAATTTTCTTCTTAAATATGTATAGGTATATTTTGTTGTTGTAGTATATTTTTTATTAAATTATGTATTGTTAAGTGTCAAAAAAATTCCACAAGAACGACACATCACTGACGGAAGCTTATTTTAAAAAGGTCTCCAGGGTGATGAACCTAATGTTCTATTCATTAGTAGTAGTAGTTTGTTGCGGATGTTTCTTCTCAGAGTAGTCCAGCTAGGAAACACCGGCCCCATCGTTCGATTAAAATAAGAAAAAAAATGACGTTTAAAAGTGTAATTTATTACCTATTTACAGAAATAAAAATCATTTTAATCATTTAATCATTTTTACTCTCATCGTCTGTCGCAACCTGACGTTTCAGTAATTAACATCAGATTATTGTTTCATTCATTCATTGATTAGTGATAATTAACATAATTAGTGTTAATCAATGAAGGAATGCGTCCAGTCTTGAGATTTGGCCATTGATCTACATTCTCGCATATTTTTACACTGCCTCACCTAACGCATATAATTATAATATAAATGTTTTGATAGTTGAATGAAAGTAAATGTGAAACAATTAAGTTTTATCCTTTTAGGGATAAGTAGGACAGTAGGTGACATTGACACTTGCGATGTTATGATTTTATGTCGACAACAATGATATGAGAATTAAGAGATTATTCAAAAATCTTTTTTCTCATTAATTTAATCGTAGTATTATTTAAATCAAGAGTAATTTTGAACGACATTAAATGGCAAGCAAGATGACGGTCAAGCTGATGTTCAGTGGTCACCGCCGCCTTAGAGATTCTCAACATTGTTTTATGTAGATGCAATTAAAATTAAAGTGGAACACAGCAGAGCCACGAATAAGTAGGCAGTTGTTGATCTTTAGAGGTCTAATGAAACTGGTTTTGTAGCTATTGTTAAAATATCTGGGTCTTTACTAGAAGTGTGTTCGTTTTCAAAGAGGTGTCAGCAACATTCAGCAAGGGTCGGACGCCTGCTGAGGCTACGGGTGGTTCGAAAGGGATACCGCGGCCGCGGACCCAAATGACTAAGAAGGAACATATGGGTGACTTTTAGTCAGTAGAAGTCTGACACTCCTTTCCGCTCCGCCCAGAGCGGGAGGAGTCATTTGATGATTTCCCATACCAAAAATAGGGTATTTCCGATTCAACTATCTTGGATATAATATTACCAGCCTGTCCCACTGCAGGGCAAAGGCCTGTTCTCATACAGAGAAGGCACGAGCATTGATCACCACGTTTGCTCAAGGCGGATTGACGATTTCGGACTTGTATTATTAACTACAAGTCTAGATATCCTCACGATGTTTACCTTCACCGATGTCTGCGATATCTAAGTTAAACTTTAGAAAGTAGTCTGTGAAGTGCTCGGATTCGAACCCGCAACCTCTAGCATGTGACTACCACTAGGCCAAATCCAAAGAAAGAAACATGCAGGAGTGGAGAAAAACATATTTTGTTTGGTTTGGTTTTTGGTTTACATCTCCGTAACGTTTGTCTACCTTACCGTGTTACGATTGTCTCATAATCAAGTAATAGATATCGAAGTAAGACGCTTTCTATCGCGAGCTCAATCCTGGCGGACAGGTCTTAAGTGTGCTGCTAATAAATGTTCACTTAGCGGCGCATTTGTTGTGCACATTCCTACTAGAAGGGTTTAATTGCTGTTTGTGAGATCTTTAAGTGTGCGGAGATAAGGATTTATTGCGAGTGTGGTTAGCTTTTTAATGAAGAGGGTGTAGCTCAAGTCTACGGTAATGTTTAAAGTTTGTTTAGTTATTGAGCTATGATCAACTGAGTGGAAAGTCCTTTTTAACCTCAATTGGTAAAAAATCACCCGACGGGTGGTGACTTGTTCTTTTCGAGATTTTGTTGGATTGTGCCAATGTCGTGTCAAATTCTGATAGCGCGATGAAGGATGTTTGTAATTCACCTCTTAGGAAATTAAGAGAATTTCACTATATTTATGTAACTAGCCCGCGTTTTACTGGTTATCGAGGATGCGTATAAAGTTACGCGAATGTTGCAAAATTTATAAATGCCTAATAATATCTTTACTTGGAGTTCACGCATATACCTATACTCTAAGTTTAATCAAAATCGGTGCAGTGGTTTAGCCGTGAACGCGTAATAGAAACAAAGTATTAGAAACAAAGATTCTTTACACATTTACAGAAGTACTTATCAAGAAACCAAGAATATACCACACCTATAAAATACAACGAGTTGTATGTAAACACCATAAAAAGCCATAGTCTATAGAAGTTTCGCGGACAAAGCGAAAGTTCCAGTGTGTGATGTATGGCCGATGATGGTGAACCAAGGGCCATGGTAGACCATCGTGATGGGCCATTCCGTACCATCGTGGTGGGTCATGGCTTTCCCACACAACAGGGGCAAATATTTACGATTATGGGGAACAATAAATATATATATATATACTTTGATGTAGAAAGATTTTCTTGGAAAGTGTGGCTTGCGAGTTTACCAAGAGGATATAGGCGGATAACCGGGCTTAGATACTGTGACAATTATGAGGTGGTTACGGAACCAAGGCCATGGGGTTCAATCTATTTATTACTGAAATGAAACATAAACTGAATTCTCATTATAAGCTAGCTTTTGCCTATAAATCCGTCTGTGTAATTGTCTGCATATCACAACTAAGGTTGCCAACTCATGTAGCCTTGAATAAAAATACTGCATTACTTGAAAAAGAAGCAGAAATTGATCACAAATGCATATTATTATGTATAAAGTAAACAAGTGTATTTTCCAATTTACGTGTATTTTCTATAAGAAACTTTAATTCGGCCAATATCGTTTCTGTGTGAATAGTATAAAAGTAGTCCATGCAAACTAGTACAACTATGTAAATTAATAATTATGTATAACATGCCTCTCTGATAATCTGATTTTAGGATTGTCTTAATTACTTGTCTTAACAGTAAATTAGGTAATTAAAGTTTCTATTAAAGAAAAGATTAGCTCGAATAATTTGTTAACCGACTTCAAAAAAAAAGTAGGTTCTCTGTTCAACCTGTATGTATGTATGTATGTATGTATGTATGTATGTTTGTCCGCGATTATCTCGCGTTTGGCTGAACCGATTTTGGGGCGGTTTTCAGCAAAGTGTTTGTTACATTCTAGGGAAGGTTTTAGTATATAACACTAATGGATATCCCGTGACGTTGCCCGCATAGATCGCGTTTTGCTTTCTTGGATTGTAGATTTTCAAAGACGATTGTATGTTTGACCGCGATTATCTCGCGTTTAGCTATACCGATTTCGATGCGGTTTTCAGAAAAGTCTTTGTAACATTCTGTGGAAGGTTTTAGTATATAACACTAATGGATATCCTGTGACGTTGCGCGCATAGTGCCGTTTTCATTTTATAATAAAATTATAAGTTTATTTTGAGAGCTACCCTAAAACGTAGTCAGACACTGAGACTCTAACTAAAAAGTAAAAAATAAAAGCTTTTTTTAAAAAAAGATAACCGACTTCAAAAACTGAAAGCTCAAAAATAACTATTTCGGAAGTCGGTGGCTTCTCTTCTGCCGGCCGATTTGTGTTGCCACCGACTTCCGAAATAGTTATTTTTGAGCTTTCAGTTTTTGAAGTCGGTTATCTTTTTTTTTATACTGTGTTTTGCTCTACTGAAGCCCGCGGTACATTACTTGTACATAATAATGTTATTTGTCCTAATGTATGTAATTCAGCTTGTAATGGCCGGTCTATGTTGTCTATGGTAATTTCGTTACGGACTTCGAGAGGTCAGTATTCCTAATAATGGGTTAATGCAGCTGATTGGAATGTACAAGTTGTAAGCTGAAGCGGGCTTCGCTATAGCGATTCAGCTTATTATATCAATTTTTGTCACATGAAAAGTTGTGTTTAATTTTGAGAAATTACTGGAAGTGAAAAGTCGTAGGATAACAAATTGAAAAGATTATTCTATTCTATATTTAAGCCTTATAAAAATGTATACTTACAGGAGAATTTAACACTCCATTTAGCATCAGATAGTCCGTCAGTTTGTTTGCTGTCCAATCATTTTAAATATCAAGGGCGTTTATATTTATATATTCTAATGGTGGCAATAAGGGGTTTACATTAAAATAAACACAACGAATTGAAAATAATTCGGTAAGTTGCGTTGCACTCGAAAATCTGTAATTTGTACCACACACCAAATAATATATCTATCACAGTGATAAACTTTCACTTAATAGCGAGTGGACGAGCGCGGGGGTGAGGCACATATTCACCGGTACCGGCGCGGGGGGATGGGGAGTCAGAAATAGCTACGATTATTGACATTTTATTAAAATGGCCGCCGGCGGCATAATGAGTGACCTACTGCGCTTGTATTATGTACTAATCGATACATTGCTTTTCATTTCTTTATTACCTGAAGTTCAGTGTCCTAGTTTTATTGTTGTTTTCTATTTACTTCATGTTATGTTATTTGAATAATAAAAGTGGTGCGTCTCTCTTATGTTTCACAAGTAAATGATTGAATTGAATTGATGTAGATTCTACGGAGACAATGTTGATAAATGAATTTGCATGGGCTCGGTTTGTGGTCTTAGGTTTTCAGTATTTTAGAATCAAAAATCTATCTATTCTCAGAGAGTAATACTGCAAAATAAAATTGTACAAACATACAGACTCCTGAACCTCGTTATTATTCTAACCCTTGAACAAATAACACTGCTTTTAATGCACTTGTGAAATAAAACCATTATTTTTCAGGTATCTTTTAAAAACAAAGCAGAAGAAGAAATCGGGTATGATCCAGCCTTCTCTAATTGTCCTTCTCCAAAAAATGCCCTAAGCCGAGCCCAATGTCCCATAGAGGATGCTCTAGGCGTATAAATCGTTGCATGCCTGCAATAATTAAAGCACTACACCACAGTTCAATTAAGCAGCCTGTAACTTCCTAAATTGACTTACGAGATGCCAAAAACAAATCATTGCATAACATAATAACAGTGGTGAATAAAAAAGTAACCATAAATCTAGGAAAAGAGAGAAGTGCATAATGTGACGTGTCTAACTTATAGTTTAGTGTCGGTTATCCACTCTCGCGCCATTGTGCGGTCGTGAGATGACACGAGATTACGAGTGCATGGCCGTGCATGAAATCGTAATGCATGAGAAGATTTACGATGACATAGCTTTTGTTTACATCTACACTCATTATATAGATTCTAAAGTTACTGTTTGTTATCGCGTAATGGCTAACCAGCTATTCGGAATCATAATGATGTTTGAAAAGGCTTGGGAATAGGGATTTAATAAAATTTTTGATCTTCTCTGCTAACTGGCTCGTAAAGACGAAATCGCAACCGATGCTAGTAAACTGAGTACGCGTACCAGGGTACGCGCAATCCGTACGCAGCTTTATAAAATTGACGTAGCTAATCGTGTTGTTACCTTGTTACAGAGGTTAATTGGTGGAAATCTATTAAATAATGGAACTGGTTACTGGACAGCTCAAAATCTCTTTTAAAATAATAAAGTGATACTCCGATCGATTTTTATTAATTTGATCAAGCAAGAAATACGTGTCCCATATTTTTGGCCGGTCTATCAGACGGACTAATCAGAATGCCATTTTTTTTAAAGTTGTCGTCATCCCTATTGTACTTGTCATGGAAGGACCATTTAGGTTAATGACTAAGGTGCTCTCTTGATGAGAGAAGCACACATATTCAAGTGGCCCTATCCAAGTTGTGCTTTTTATGACCATCAGAAAAAGATTTATATTTACACTTCACAGGCAATGATATTTAATTATTATATCATTGTTCACGGGTGGTCCAAGCCCTATTGAGGAATGTTAGTATAATCAATCTTTTAGTTACGTTGGTAGGTGCTTATGTTTAGAAAGTAGTAAAATTTTGTCAAACAAGCTTTAGCAGTTACAGCGAAACCTGTTTACTGTGACATAACAAAGTTGTTTAACTATCTGTCGAAGTTGTCGAAGGTTTTGAATATGAAGAAAGATTGGTTTCATGAAAACATTAATTGAGAATTTAGAACTGAATTGAATTGAGAATTGAGTGCTGAACTTGGTCGAAAACTAAACTCACGCATGAATAGGAGAGATTCAAGAACTCCCGGCCAGTAAGTCAATCTGAGATCAAAGATCTGCTCTCGTCAGTCTTTGTCAGTCGTCGTCATTCCAGGTACAGATTTTTTTGTTTGTTGCCTTTTATAGAATGTGTTCCTCTCTCTCTTTGTATAAAACTTACATGAAATAGATTTTTTCCCAAATGTGGTGTCATATCAGTTACTCCCTAATCTGCCAGACCATAATAGTTAAAGTTTATCATGTTAAAGTGTGTAGATATTCAAATATGCAGTAAAATAGCATGTTCCACAGATCGTCAGTCAATATTGCTTATAACTGAGTAACCGATCTTGTCACGATAATCGATGAGTGATGCGAACATGCGCGTGCGACGATAAACGGTCAATTGCGTCTTGCGGGACTATTGGACGTTAGGGGGGAATATACTGGGGACTGGGGTGGTATAATAAATAAATCTAACTACTACTTACTAGATGATTGATGGATGATTGCTATCGCTCTTAAGAGGGCCACGTTCAGTAGTGGACCGAAATAAGTTCAATGATGATGATGATGACTAGTGGTTACCTGCAGCTTTCCTTGTGGATTTTCATACAAACTGAATAATGTCCCTTATTTTACGCTATTAGGAGATGGATTTCAAAAAAACACTGCTTAGTGAGTGAGTCTCTAAGTCATTAAAAAAATCGATTGTCCATAAACTAGTGGTGAGTCTTAGCTGTGTATTGGTACCACCAAAAACCTTTCGATGATAATATAATAGAGTCTGTATGCTTATTTTTGCTCTGTTTAGTGTTTGCTAAAGAAAAAAAACTATTCACGATGACATAGCAGAGCATACACTTCCATAAATTGCCGTGGGCTTAGAACTGACAAAAGTAGATTTAGAAAAGGCACACAAACTTACGTAAACTGTTTATTTTGTTAAATTAAGACATCTCAGAATTGCAAGCGCCTACAAATTGCAAGTCAAACAGCACACTCCCAATGTTTATCCAATCCACACACCACAGAACAAATAAAATGTAATGAGCAAAGTATATTATGTAATGTCATGAAATAAGCGTGACTTTTACCTGCATATGTCAATGCTAGAGACGCGCACGCTATTGGAAAGCAGGTGTGGGCAAGAATGTATGTAGGCGGTAATCCCTTAGAGGTTATCACACAAATATTAAGTTCTTCGGTGTTTGCTTTGTCATGATAAGATCAAAATGATCAAAAGCCTCCGGGGTTTGAAAATGGCGGCCTAGAAGAGTGCTAGACATCCCGTAAGTATATACGCCTAAATCCGTCTTTAGCTAGACGTGGGAGTCTACTCACAATAAAAGAGACGCTACAGGTGCCGATATGTATGAAAGTTTTCGTATGTATGTTAGTAATGATCTATGAATAATGTGTCGATAGACTCAAAACAAAAACATACATATATAATTTTTTTTTAACTGTAGCCCTGTTAATATGTTAAAACTAAAGCCTTAATGTTAGCAAACTGTCATTTGAGTTCATATCAAGTCACAGTACTTTTCTGCAACTGTCCGTTGCGTTGGAACCTAAAGTATCTTAAACCTGCAGGAAAATCATATTTCGAGTTCTTTCTGATTTGTCTCTAGCATTGATAACATTATGCATTCTTTACATTTTTTGGTCTTGGTCTCCTAACTCACGCACTTCACAATGTTACCTTAGTGATAACGGCCATTTATTTCTCCGTCACAAACAAAATCATCATCCCCAGATTCCCCAGTGTATCTCAGACCCAATCGACAGCGGCTACCTGCTGCAAATTCCATGTAATAGTAAAGTGTCACTATCACTTGATTATCGTCCGTCGCGGTTATGTAGATAGATGGATGTCATTCCGATGAGCGGTGCACGCACGCAATATTAGCGGTACATGCCATTTAGTATTGTACGCCTTACGTGGATAGGCCGCAATAGATTTAAACCTTTAAACACGTATTTCGAGACACAATAGAAAGACAATAGCCGCGCGACAGCCGGCTGTCGCTTGGTCGTAGAAAAGTTATCAGTAATGCCATGAAAATAGAATGATGTGGATGTCGTTATTATAGCCCAGTTTCTCATGTAAGGGGTTGTGGGTTTTAATCCCGGCAAGTACCAATGTGACTTTTTCAATTTAAAGGTATGTACTTTCTAAAGTTAAACTTGGACATCACTGACAAGCCTTGTGTTGGAAAGCACGTACAGCCGTTGGTCCCGGTTGTCATTCGTAAAATTTGACAGTCGTTAAGGGTCGTCAGAAGCCAGAAAGTCTGACCAGTTTAACCAAGGGGCATCGTGTAGCCCAGTAACTGGAGTTGTCGAGGTCGGATAGGCAGACGCTTCACGTAAAATACTGGTATCCGGCTGAATCCGGTTAGACTGGAAGCCAACCTCAACATAATTGGGAGATGAATGCCATAGAAGAAGAAACGTTTTTCTACGTAGGTCAAAGGTCGTCCCTACTCTTTTAGAGAAGACCTCTTTGCTCTGCAGAAGCACAATGCTACGCTAGTAATATGACTGTAATATTAGAGTGCTTTCTTCTGGTATGGGCACTTGTCACATTTTCTGTCATATCGAAAATAGTTAAAAGTGAACAAAAACAGTCGAATGGGCAAAGTAAAAGTGACAGTGAAGTGTCCTAAAACATTAATTAGTTACTATTGAAGAGATGTTTTCTAAATACATAGTTTATATTAAAATAGCTTTTAACGAAGAAGAGACATGTATTTTGAAGGAAGTTATTCGTGTTATAGCAATTCTTCAAGACTGTGTAAATGGAGAATTCCAGCTAGTGCGTATAGTACCGCAAATAATGGTGTAAATTGTGGAATAGAAATCGATTATTCCAAACGTATTCGTTATAATGAATTTCCTAAATCGATTACCAATCGAAATGGCGTTTACTCTTAAGTTCTTTAACATCAATTTGCATTATTTATGCTTGTTTTTATTTGAAGTTTATTGACATCGTGAGTCATGCAATTATGTGTCTGTTTTGTCTATCATATTTTTAATGAGCTCAAATTGTGAAAGTGCTCAGGAATATGAGCGATTAAGGGAATAACTTTAGTAGAAGTTGATTGAAAAAGTAAGTTTGTTGTTTAGTAAATATTTCAGGAAATGTTTCTGGACCGATTAACTGTATGACTCAGTCATCTAATGCGAGATCTAAGTTGATGCTTGTCAACAATGTATAATGGCTATTGACTGATGCTGAATAACTGTACGGAGCTTAGGAGTCTACATTACCAAACTACTAACCCATACATAAGAACCCAGTCTGGAAAGTATTAACTCCATGCCGATATGAATCCAATGCATAGCATAAAGGTTTGAGTATTGGTGCCGAATTGCCGATGAGACAATTTGGTTTTGTCTTTAAAATATAAGAACATCTGCGATACCTCTAGTACTGTAGATATCCAAAAGCAATGACCCAACAGCATTAGATGAGCCCTCATCATATTTACCATACAATGACAACAAAAAACACGAAGATACAAAATCTTTCTCTTCCGCCCAACAACGTATCATTACCAGCCAATTACAGTCATTAAAAAAACCACGACACATAATAGAAGCCGCATCATGACAGTGACGAATGTGCTAGACAATATAATTACTGTGACGGCTGTGATATTGGACTCGTTGCATCTGGTGTGTGTCGAACTTGACATTGAAGTACTTAACGAGTGATGTGCTGGATCTTTGAGTATAAAAACAAATGAAGCACTGTTTCTTAGAGGTCTGATGAAGCGTCTTTGTGCACTGTAAAGATGCAGATAAAATCGGGTAGAGAGTCAACCGGGCCGGTAAAGTTTATCTTGTTATTCGAACAAATTCTAAAGAAATAGCACAGGTTTTATATTTTTTTACTAAGCTTTAATATCCATACTAATATTATAAATGGAAAAGTGAGTCAGTCTGTCTGTCTGTCTGTATGTTTGTCTTTCTTTCACGGCAAAACGGAGCGACGAATTGACGTGATTTTTTAAGTGAAGTTTTTGTCTCTTTCTAACACGAGCGAAGCCGCGGGCAGAATCTAGTAATCCATACATTTATTTCTATACTTTTGTGTTTATAAGTGTTGGGTCTTTGGAAGCTCTCGTGGATTTCTCGATAAGTGTGTACGGTTACTTAGATTTATAATGAAATTGCTTTTTTAGATAAGTGTGGACGTGTTGTATATCCTAAACCTATCTCAAAGTCTTTGTTTATAGTGTAGTTGTTAACAAAACAGTAACTACGTCTCCGTCCAGTTACTTCCTATCAAGTTTCTTATCAAATCACTCATCTAGCTCTTTCTAATAATCACTCATAAACACTGAATAATTACCGGCTCAGTCTTCACGGCTCATCATGTAAGTGTCAGTATCAAACAATGTGACGGCCATGACAGGTGTACGCGGCATTAAGTAATTACATCGCTATGTGAAAGGGGATCCCACGGACTGTTTAATAAAAAGTGAAATAATTTGTAATGTAATCTGCAGTCTTTTGATGTTTGTTCAAGATAATGAGGATGCTAATGTTAAAGATGACAGACAAGAATTTAGAAGACATGTAATTGGAGGTGTTTAAAAAAGGGCTTATTAGTAGACAAAGCGAGGCTTATGAAGTCGTCCTCAAAAGAAGCTGTTATTACTTTTAATAATTATAATACTTTCATTAAAGAAATGTAGATGATAAAAGTTAAGTAAAACATACTGGTCATAGGTATTTACCTATCTATGACCAGTATGTTTTTTAATCAGTGTCTAATAGTCAACTGGATTAAGCTGCACCGATTAAGCGACGAGTTTTGCGCCATTAGTATAGTAGTTCAACTGAGGTTCTATATTAGTTTAATTTATCGAAATAAACTACTATAGAACCTCAACCTTTCCTAATCCTCCATAACAAAACAATAAAACAATTACTTTAACTATGAAAAAGCCAAAGCGCACCACTATTTTTGCGTAACATTCCATACTTCTGCAAAAATCCATAAAGAACTTGATTTAGCAATGTTGGATTGAGACGGTTATGAAAAGAGACATAAACGATAAAATGTATATTGCTATATCGTAGACATCTGCTAGGAATGCGTAACGAATGAGAGATTTGTTCGTTGATTGTAATTGCCCGTGTTGCTTCATCATTGCGTGCACTTTTATTGGGATACATCTGAATTCGCTTGAATGCTTTTATGCCGTCTTTACCCCTATTTAAAGAGTAAACCGAAGTTAGGGCACCAGTGGATCGATTATTGAATGGAGGTTGAAGCATCGAGAGACGCTTGGCACTAAGACGTAGTAATAAGCGACGTGTCATAATAAGGTAGCGTGAAGACGTGTGTGCATAATACTTATCAATATTACAGCATTCGATTATGTTTTTGTACGAGAGGAGAGGTTAAGTTGCAAAGGAAACGATTAAGTTGCAGAAAGTAATATCTAAACATAAAAGGAAATAAGTTGACAGGATTTGACCGCAGACCACCTGACACCAAATAAAAGAAACAAGGGCATGAAGATAGCATGTAGTTGACGATGGTGAGATAAGCTTCCGATATTTTTTCAAGTGATAGCATATAGTAAAAGATTTACAATAAAATAAAAAAATAATAATAATAAGCGCAAGGTAGGTGCTTCAAAAATGTGGAATTGAAAAGTATTTTATTACTCTGCAATTTTTCGTCGTTCAGCATCGAAGACAAAAGACAAAACAAGTGTGGTAGTGAAAGTTGACGCACACGTACGCACAGACGCGACAATTAATTATAATAATAAATGTGAGGTGTGCGGTGAAAGGTGATTGATTCGCGATAAACTCGGCGCCCGATCCGGTGACGCTGCTTGTTGTCATGACGACGTACTGTGACGTCAACAATCTGTTCTTCTTTTGAAGATTTATGAGTAGTACCTGTAGGTGAGAGTCTTGGAGCAATGCTAGTATTATAAAAAACAACCTCATCTTAGTCTTAATCTAAAATACCTTTATCTGTCTATATGAATAAAATTGTAAACTAACCCACTGACTATAATTGATTGTTGATATGAAAGCGATTAATTGTTGATGTTTCAACTCACAGCCCAAGTCTCTGGTCCTAGAGACAACTCGGAGGGTGTGTTCTTTGTGAAAGTACCTAAGTAGCCACTAAGAGAGGATTTTTGGAAATTCGAGCTCTAAGGGGATAAAATAGTGGATGGAATTTCAACATATAATTTTAGATAAGTATAAGTTAATACCTAACACACTTTTTGTCTTTAAGATTGCTACTTGATTTTGAAAGTTTTATTTACAGAAATAGACTACCAGGTTGTTATCTAATATTCTTAAACTATTGACCAACGGTTCCATTGTACAAGTATATTGCTTCAAGATCCTATCTCATTTCAGCCACTTTCTTCACCCCTACTACGTATTTGATCTCAAGAACCATAAATCATCATATTGACGTCAGCCACTGGTACCATATAGATACCTATCTAACCGACTTACAGATCCTTATCTATGTAGATAGTGGCTGTCAGGAGGAAAGAGTTAGAAATGCAGCTGTACAGCTGTCGGCGCATGATTAACAGCTGCTAATCTTGAAGTGATCTTGCAGTTAAATGATAAATTATTGTAGGTGCAGTGTTTGTTATGTAACGGAGAATGCCTAGAATGTCTGGGAGAAACTTCAAGTGTTTTTATTTCATTCATTTAAACTTCATGCAAAAAGGTTCAAAGACGGACTTAATGCGTTAGGCATTTTCTAATAGTCAACACAGGGTGGTACAGAGATAACATGGCAGGGGAGTCTAATGATCTTCGATGTGATGCTACGTGTCAACACCATCTTTGAATTCAATCTGTGATCATTATCCTCTCTCTGACTTTTGAGGGTTCCTTAGGAGGGAGACCTTAGGTGTTCGATAATGTCTATGACATTATCGAACACCTAAGGTCTCCACATTTGGGTACATCATCGGCAATGTGGATAAAAACAAAATTCCCGGCATTAAACTTTATCTAAATATTCGAATAATTACGTAACTCTTTCAACAGAAAAGGTTGTAAGAAATTATCCTTTTTAGGTAGTTTTTGTTCTTCTGTAGTTGAGATTAGTGATGTTGCAGGGCGCTTGGCATTCTTGTGCTTGAGTAATGTCATCTAGCATTGGGTCTGGTTACTTAAACTACTAACTACACTTTCTGCTGGACTCAGGTCTCTCCAAAGATTTAAAAACATTAGGTCCTGCGTCGTTGGCGTCCTGTGACTTTTGGTGAATCTCACGAGAGAGTATGCCATAACTGCTAATTCTGCGTCTTCTTTTGCACCGACCATCTGTAGTATTACCTTAATGTACCTACTCTTATGTTAGACGTTCTAAGTATCTGAATGTCTTCAAACCGGAATCGACTTTTCATTAACCTTCTACACGTGCAGCTTGTGGGCCAGATACACGCAGCGATCGTACAGCGCCCTCCGTGTTCAATTTAACAACGCGTTTCGGGTGCTGGTGGGGCTGCCCCGTTTCTGTAGCGCATCAGGGATGTTCGCCGATGCACATGTAGATTGTTTTTACACTACTATGCGCAAAAGGTGTGCATCACTGGTGTGGAGGGTGCGGGGTAGCTCCAACAGTATTCTAAATATGATTGCCAGCCGACTGGATTGCACATACGTGAATCGCTGCGGTGCTATTTCTCACGGAATGACACGGGGGTGAGTCACGGTGCAAATTGATATTGTCAGCTTTTCATGTTTTTATGTTTTGTGTTTGTAACAATAATGTCACTTTTTTTATTAACATAGTTCTTAAGTTATACTAACAAAATTGTTGAGTCTTAGTTACTTGAGCAAATAAATTATTATTATTATTATTTACGTTTTCGTATCTCGGGACCCTGAGGTCCCGGACCTTTGGAAGGCTTACGAGGGGCCGAAGCCAACTCGCAGAGGCCCCTTGAGGAAAACTTTATGTGGAATGGGACACCAATTATTATATTATTATTCCATTTATTTCATTATATACATATAAATTACATTTTTAAATATTGTTATAGAATTAATAAAAACATTTAAAAATATAAAAAATAGTAGCCCACCGGCATCGGGAACAGGGTCCAAGCTACCGATGGTCAGGGCTCCAGAGAGAGGAATCGCCGGACAATGCGCGCCGTGTCCAGGAGTACCGCCTTCTGTATCAGGCCCTTAATCCAGCTGCCTAGCGAGAGCCTCCTTAGGTGTAGATCGAGGCTCTTAGCTATTATGCCATTGGCCGTCACGACTATCGGCACAATGACTGCTGTATCTACGTCCCACATGTCGACAACCTCGCGAGCCAAGTCAAGGTATTTGGACTGCTTATCCTTCTCGGCTTTAACGAGGTTCTCGTCATGTGGAACGGCTATGTCAACAATCATTGCCCGACGCTCTAATCGATCTATTACCACAATGTCAGGCTTATTGGCAACAATAGTCCTGTCTGTGATAATAGATCGATCCCAGTACAGTGTGATATGGCTATTCTCAAGAACTGGGTCGGGCACATACTTGTAGTACGGTACCTCCGATTCCACAAGACTGTATTTCAAGGCAAGTTGCTGATGAATAATCCTAGCTACAAGATTGTGTCTGTGCAAATAGTCTCCGTTAGCCAGACTAGAACACCCAGAAATAATGTGACGGATTGATTCCCCGGGACGGTGGCATGCCCGACATATGTCAACCGTGCCGTCCTTCACAATGTATTTCCGGTAGTTATTCGTCATCATAACTTCGTCCATTATCGCACAGACAAAACCTTCGGTTTCCCCAAAGAGGTCACCGAAACGTAGCCAGGATACGGACGCCAAGAAATCTACATCGGGCCCATGTAAGACTCGATAAAAGCGTCCGTGGAGCTCCTTGCTCTGCCATACCGTCCTGCGGTCAGTTGTATCCAATACCACAGGTTTGCGCCAGTTCTCGTTTGCTAAAGAGAGCGGGGTGAGGCCCTTATCTACCGAAACCACATCCTGATGCATCCCCACGTCGGCTTTTAAGAAATACTCCCTGAGACTGCATATCTCACGGTTGTGCAGGGTCTTAGCATTCAAAAAGCCTCGACCACCACACTTCCGCGGGATATACAGTCTCATTACCGATGACCGTGGGTGATGCATCCGATTTGCGGTCAATAGACTGCGGACCCTTCTATCCAGGGCGTCCAATTCAGTCTGAGTCCATTTGAGTATGCCGAAAGAGTACATCAAAACCGGCATGACCCAACCGTTGAAGGCGCGCACCTTATTTCCGCCTGATAAAACACTATTTAGTACTTTATTCAGGCGGCCAAAGAAGCGCTCCCTCAACGCCTGTTTCATGTCGGCAGCATTGATGCCTAACGTTTCCGACATACCCAAATATTTGTAGGTTTCAGTTGAGGAGAGGGACCTAAGGTATATGGAATCCGAGAGTTGAGTCCCATCGGATTCCACAATCTCTCCTCGCTTTACATGCATAACTGCACATTTGTCCACACCAAATTCCATTCTGATGGCGCTACTGAAAGTTTCTGTTACCTTCAGTAGCTTCATCAGTTGCAAATCGGTGGGGGCAAAGAGTTTCAGATCATCCATGTAAAGGAGATGAGATATGACCTGGCCGCCTCTTCGCAACCGATAGCCTAACCCTGAACCCTCCAACAATGTGCTTAAAGGATTCAGGGCCAGACAGAACCACAGCGGGCTCAGACTATCGCCCTGAAATATACCTCGCTCGATCTTTATAGGTTCACCGTTCTCTCGAATCTGTCGACATCCTGGATAGTGAAGGACCGTCCTCCATTACCCCATACACGACATCAAGAAGGTGCGCAGAGTTGCATCTACTTTGTATATTATATTATATTATATTATATTTTTATATTATTATTATTATTATTATTATTAACCACATCCGTTTCAATGTAACCACAATTTCCTACACGGACGTACGTGTACATACATAATCGAATAATTACTTACTTTACAAGCGATTACACGCGACAGATCTGTCGCAGTTAGGCTCGCACATTGACTCACCGTTCTGTTCAGTACATTGGTTACGTAAGGTGGACGTGCCTTCATTCTTACTATGAGGAATCGTAGGGCTGTAAGTACAGGTAAATAGACGTTACTTATTAGCAAGGGATTCGGCATTATGCAATATTAGTGTCACTATCGTAAATGTACGTCACAACGTCAGACCGAAATAAACAAAGGTTCTTAACCAGCAATCACCGTTTTACAACTCTCTACGATGGTAGTATAGAGAAGAAGAATATATAAGCCAAAGTGTCCCACCGTCAATTACGCCACATTATTCCCTTCCACTAATAATTACTCCTAAATATGATTTAAGATAAAAATAACACAATGTCTTTATAATATGAATATAAATGAATACAATTTATTTTATTCCTATACGGTTTTATCGATACTATATATAAAAAAATGTAAAGCGCTCTTCCTCTCCTCTAACTAATTAATGTGTGACCGACAGGGTTGATAGAACAGATTGATTCTGTTATTTTACTATTATCCACCATCTGTATACATACATTATAGAACGCAAAAATAATAATACCAGCCTATAACTGTCCCACTGCTGGGCAAAGGCCTCTTCTCATACAGAGAAGGCACGAGCATTGATCACCAAGCTTGCTCAAGGCGGGTTGGCGATTTCGGACTAATATTAACTACAAGTCCAGGTTTCCTCGCGATGTTTTCCTTCACCGATGTCTGTGATGTCTAAGATAAACTTTAGAAAGTACATATGAATGATAAAGTCACATTGGTACTTGCCCGGATTCGAACCCGCAACCTCTTGCATGAGAGGCGGGCGCCTTAACCACTAGGCCATCACGACATTACAAAAATACTTATGACTTATGAAAGCCAGAATCAACAGTGGAGTTTACCAGAAAAGTTCCGAGCAATGAATCTCTACGAGTGCCGGAGAAATGGTGTAAATGACGGAGAATGATTCAAATATTTTGGATCTCGCCACGAAATTTATCAGAAAAGAATAGCGGAGGAGTCAGAAAACCGTCCCGTGGAGTATCCCACCAGTAACATCAGTGTCTACGTATTGTATGTTATTAAATAACTGGTATGGTAAGTACATGATCAGCCAAGATATTGGTAATTTCAAGTGAAAAATACTCAAAAACAAATTTCGGCTCCCAGCACGTTTCCCAAATCACCCTTCACATTGTCACGTCCACTCAAACTGGTACTTACATCCTCGTCTATAATTAGAGTGTAAATAAAGCATTAACAACATTACAATAGTGTGAGAGTGCGGTAATGGCGTTCATCTCAAAAGTCCGTGTCGAGAGGTTGCGCGCGCCGGCCGAGGTGCACGTGCGTGACTATAGCTTGGCTGCCGAGTTGGGGTTCAGTAAGCACGTGGTTATGGCGGCGATTACATTTGTAAAGTTGATGTGGGAATTGTTGTATAGGAAATGATATCTGTAGCAATAACGATTGATGATATTTGCTTAATTTTTTTACAGGCAACTGGCGCCATTTGAAAAAGTATACAAAAAATTTATCATCTACAATTACAATTCTTTTATTTTTATTTCACTAGGTGTCCCCCGCAGTTTTATCTACGTTCCGTTACTGCTTTGTTCTTGTAGGTCATAGTGTGATGTTCGTCCATAATATTCTTTATGAGTCAAGCTATCTTATACAAAGAATTATTTTAAAACCCTTCCTGTAAAACGAACAACAACAAAAAAGGAATACAAAAAATCTTTTTACTTTTGCACAAAGATAGGTTTACATTATTTTACATTCTCGTCAATTTATACCAACGCGACGTTGTAAAAATATTAAACATGTTTTTAGCAGACTAGAAGGAGGACAGTGACAAAAAAATCTAGCCTAATAGCAGTCATAAGAAGTACCGATTTACCGACATCGCCTTACCTACGGAATCTCCTCAAAACCCATCACTTGGTAAAGTTAATCCGCGCTCCGCTGTCGTGACGTAACGCTCGGTAACCCGACTAAAGTTTTCGTTGATCGAAAGTTGTCGGTTAGGTAATGATCACACATCTCTGCTGTCCTGGTGATTGCGCTCAATTACATGTTATCTAATGTTTTGGTATTATTTCAGGTTAATGACTATTTAACGTTAAAAATATTGAGGTTTTATGTAATGGTGGCGAGTTGCGATTTTCAATATTTTGGTTATAGACAGACATAAATATTATGATTTTAATAATATTTATATTGATAACTAACGACCCGTCCTAGTTTCGCACGGGTGTTTTATATGTACGAAAATCTCGGCATATCCTCAATAAATGCATGTGTTATTCATATGTACAAAGTTTTCTATTTAAACGCTCTATCTATTGAAGAAAATTAAAAATTCTTTTCGTTATTGAATAGATTTGGGCGTACTATAAATTTTAGTTACAGTGTGTACCTATGACAGTAATTTTCAATTTATACTATGTATAGATAAATATGTACCAACAGACTTCAATAGCAATGTGAAAATGTTTTAGAAAATATTGTCTTCAGAACAATCGCTGCGTTCTCTATTGAGCAAAAAGCAACGACAATCAAAAGCAAGTGCTAAAACAATGTTAATTTACAGCCAGTGATAAGATTTACGAGTAGAATGTTAGACAGCGCGGGCGCACGGAACGATGACGATCAATAGCCGTGTCGATGAACTTCCGGCGGTACTCACAGTCTCTTTAGGAACTTGCGACTGACATGGGTATTCTAAATAGATTTAAATCTCGTTTTTATGGGTTCCGTAGTCAAGTAGGAACCCTTATAGTTCCGCCATGTCTGTCTGTCTGTCCGTCCTCGCTTAATCTCTGTGACCGTTAGCACTCATCATCTCCCTAGCCTTTTTCCCAACCGTGTTGGGGTCGGCTGCCAGCCTACCCGGATTCAGCTCGATACCGGTGTTTTACGTGGAGTGTGTGTGACCGTTAGCACTAGAGAGCTGAAATTTGGTACCAATATAATATGTATATCAATCACGCCGACAGTGATAAAATACAAATTGGAAACATATATATGTATATACATGGTATATGTAAAGTGGGTGAGTAGGTATTTAAAAATGAATAGGGGTCCACTAAAATATTTTTTTGACAATGTTAATAATTTTGGAAAAATCGCTCCGAAAGGAAAAGAAAAACTGAAAATGATTTTGAACTTGATGAAAAAAACAGTTTTTATCCAAAAAAGACAAAAAAGGTTGTACAAAATAATTTCAGCGCGTACGTCAACGTAACAAATAGCCTTTCTTTAAACTCATAAGTGGGAACACCTAATGTGACCGACGGGAAACTACGGAATCCCGAAAGAATAAGAATAAGGATAAGGATAAGGATAAGGATAAGGATAAGGATAAGGATAAGGATAAGGATAAAGATAAGGATAAGGATAAGGATAAGGATAAGGATAAGGATAAGGATAAGGATAAGGATAAGGATAAGGATAAGGATAAGGATAAGGATAAGGATAAGGATAAGGATAAGGATAAGGATAAGGATAAGGATAAGGATAAGGATAAGGATAAGGATAAGGATAAGGATAAGGATAAGGATAAGGATAAGGATAAGGATAAGGATAAGGATAAGGATAAGGATAAGGATAAGGATAAGGATAAGGATAAGGATAAGGATGAGAATAAGCAAAAGTAATTTAGTAATTTAGTAATTTAGTAATTTAGTAATTTAGTAATTTAGTAATTTAGTAATTTAGTAATTTAGTAATTTAGTAATTTAGTAATTTAGTAATTTAGTAATTTAGTAATTTAGTAATTTAGTAATTTAGTAATTTAGTAATTTAGTAATTTAGTAATTTAGTAATTTAGTAATTTAGTAATTTAGTAATTTAGTAATTTAGTAATTTAGTAATTTAGTAATTTAGTAATTTAGTAATTTAGTAATTTAGTAATTTAGTAATTTAGTAATTTAGTAATTCAGTAATTCAGTAATTTAGTAATTTAGTATTTAGTAATTTAGTAATTTTGTTATTTAGTAATTAACAATAACAATGACAATGACAATGACAATAACAATAATAATGTCACTGACAATGTCAATGACAGTGACAATGAGAATGTCCTGGGTGGACTGGTAGAGAATGCTAAGGCAGTCCGCCCTTGTACGCTTGTGCATAAAGTATAAATAAATAAATAAATGTCAATGTCAGTGTTGATGACAATGTCGCTGTCAATGTCAATGTCGCTGTCGTAGTCAATGTCAATGATAATGTCAATGATAATGTCAATGATAATGTCAATGATAATGTCAATGATAATGTCAATGATAATGTCAATGATAATGTCAATGATAATGTCAATGATAATGTCAATGATAATGTCAATGATAATGTCAATGATAATGTCAATGATAATGTCAATGATAATGTCAATGATAATGTCAATGATAATGTCAATGATAATGTCAATGATAATGTCAATGATAATGTCAATGATAATGTCAATGATAATAATGTCACTGTCAAGGACAATGTCAATGATAATAATGTCACTGTCAAGGACAATGTCAATGACAAGGTCAATGTCAATGTCAATGTCCATGTCAATGTCAATGTCAATGTCAATGTCAATGTCAATGTCAATTTCAATTTCAATTTCAATTTCAATTTCAATTTCAATTTCAATTTCAATTTCAATTTCAATTTCAATTTCAATTTCAATTTCAATTTCAATTTCAATGTCAATGTCAATGTCAATGTCAATGTCAATGTCAATGTCAATGTCAATGTCAATGTCAATGTCAATGTCAATGTCAATGTCAATGTCAATGTCAATGTCAATGCCAAGGTCAATGTCAATGTCAATGAAAATGTCAATGACATGTCCATGACATGTTTTTGTTCATCTATCAGACTACTTTTTTTTTGACATCACTCCTATTACAATGGATTACAAGGGGGAATGCCATTAATACCATAAATACCGTTAATTTCATTTATTCCATTAATTTACGGAATTAATGGTAATGCAGTGAATGCCATTAATCTGAAATACTGTTATACTTATTTATGGATTTCAGATTAAAACTTTAGTTTTATATAAATTAAATTTAAAAGCATTATTTCCAAAATTAGAAATTTTAATCATTGGTAGAAAATGTTTCTTATCCCCTTAATTTTTGACATGAATATTCAAGATCGTTATTATTATTTTTATAGGTAATTAAATTTCACCCATTTATATTTATTTACAGTACAAAACTTTGGTTTGTGTAATTTAGATGCTTATTTGAAATTTTGTAAATGTGAGTACGATGCAGTGATTTATTACGATAGTTCTCTACTGAGTTACTGACACAAATAGACATGGCGGTTAGGAGCATTGTCATGCTCGCTCAAAAAGTATCGCTGATGGTGGCAAGTGCGTTGGATCAATCGGTTTCCTTGAAAATGGTTGAGCTAAATGGTGCTGATGCCACGCGTCATGCATCTATCTATCTGCGTATGGCATCGACGACCAGCGACGAATAAATGGAATAAATGGAATAAATGGAATAAATGGAATAAATGAAATAAATGGAATAAATGGAATAAATGGAATAAATGGAATAAATGGAATAAATGGAATAAATGGAATAAATGGAATAAATGGAATAAATGGAATAATTGGAATAAATGGAATAAATGGAATAAATGGAATAAATTGGATAAATTGAATAAATTGAATAAATTGAATAAATTGAATAAATTGAATAAATTGAATAAATTGAATAAATTGAATAAATTGAATAAATTGAATAAATTTAATAAATTTAATAAATTGAATCAATTGAATCAATTGAATCAATTGAACAAATTGAATAAATTGAATAAATTGAATGAATTGAATAAATTGAATAAATTGGATAAATTGAATAATTTGATGAATTGAATAAATTGAATATATGGAATAAATGGAATAAATGGAATAAATGGAATAAATGGAATAAATTGGATAAATTGAATAAATTGAACAAATTGAATAAATTGAATAAATTGAATAAATTGAATAAATTGAATGAATTGAATAAATTGAATAAATTGGATAAATTGAATAATTTGATGAATTTGATAAATTGAATATATGGAATAAATGGAATAAATGGAATAAATGGAATAAATGGAATAAATAAAAGAGCCTCCTCAGATGTTGGTCGAGGCTCTTCGCTATTATTTATTTATTTTATTTTATTTGTGTAGAACGGACCAGCGCTGACAAGCGCCGGTAAGCGCTTATAAGTTTCCAGCTTTCTTTCTGTATACGGCCTTAGGAATTATATTTTTATGCAGATAAGTAAACCTAGCACAATAATTATTTACTTATTCAACAAAATTTTAAAACAATTAAACATGAAAATGTTAATCAAAACAATTATATTTTTTTAAACAAATTTAAAAGTCTCTCTCTCGGTAATAATAAAAACAAAATAAATGTCTTTCTCTCTTGTTAATAAGAAAACAAAAAGTATCACATTCATACGTAAATGTGTCTTATAACGTTACAGTATTATTTTCATAATATGCAATATTACACTGAAAAATCAGATTCACCAATTATAATAGGGATGTTGACTACATCAAAAAAATTACATTCTGTTTAGTCCGTCTGTTAGACAGTCCAAAAATACTGGACACATATTTTTTGCTTGATCAAATTAATAACAAAATACTTAGATAAAGAGCATCAAAGTTCCGGAGAGGGGGCTTGTGACGTCACTCCTCAGTAAAAATTATACTAAGGCGTGACGTTTCACGTAACTTCGGAAAAAATCAGATTTACATATTATAAAATACTTAAATAAATTTTTAAGTCGTTCTCTCTCCTTAATAATAGAAACAAAATAAAAGTATCTAAAATCACTTCAAAAAAGACAATGCACCACTTTACACATAAATAACAACGTGTTCTGTAAGTGACAAAATGGCGTCGAGTCAAACAGTGGTGCCAACAACTATTTTCAAGCTCTATCAACATAGACTTTATAAACTGATATTTTTTTTGGTAATATTCGAATATTCGAATAAATATTTATATACTATTCGAATATAAATTTAGAAAGAGTATTCGAATAATTCGAATATTCGAATATTCGATTGCAACCTCTACTCCTATTACAATGACAATGAGAATAACGGAACGAATAACTTGTTATTGTTATTGTTATTGTTATTGTTATTGTTATTGTTATTGTTATTGTTATTGTTATTGTTATTGTTATTGTTATTGTTATTGTTATTGTTATTGTTATTGTTATTGTTATTGTTATTGTTATTGTTATTGTTATTGTTATTGTTATTGTTATTGTTATTGTTATTGTTATTGTTATTGTTATTGTTATTGTTATTGTTATTGTTACTGTTATTGTTATTCCATTTATTCCATTTATTCCAATTATTCCAATTATTCCATTTATTCCATTTTGTTCCATTTATTCCGTTTATTCTATTTGTTCTATTTCTTCTATTTATTTTGTTTATTTTATTTATTATTTCTTTTTTTATTTATTACTCCTCAACCAGTTTTCCTCGCCATTACAGAATAAAATCATATGCGCCCAAGTATGTAAGTATGGTATCAACGACAAGCGACAGCCGGCTGTCGCTGGTCGATACCATACGCAGATAGATAGATGCATGACGCGTGGCATCAGCACCATTTAGCTCAACCATTTCGAAAGAAACCAAATGATCCAACGCACTCGCCACCATCAGCGAGACTTTTTGAGCGAGCATGACAATGCTCCTAACCGCCATGTCTATTTGTGTTTTGTGTCAGTAGAGAACTACCGAAATAAATCACTGCATCGTACTCACATTTACAAAAATTCAAATATCAATCTAAATTACACAAACTAAAGTTTTGTACTGTAAATAAATATTAATGGGTGAAATTTAATTACCTATAAAAATAATAATAACGATCTTGAATATTCATGTCAAAAATAAAGGAATAAGAAACATTTTCTACCAATGATTAAAATTTCACATTTTGGAAATAATGATTTAATCGGAAATCCATAAATAAGTATAACGGTATTTCAGATTAATGGCATTCACGGCATTACCATTAATATCGTTAATGCCATTAATTAATAGAATATATGAAATTGGTATAAATTAATATGTAAAATAAATAATAATAAATTAATTAATATTAAAACAATAACAATAACAATAACAATAACAATAACAATAACAATAGCAATAACAATAACAATAACAATAACAATAACAATAACAATAACAATAACAATAACAATAACAATAACAATAACAATAACAATAACAATAACAATAACAATAACAATAACAATAACAATAACAATAACAATAACAATAACAATAACAATAACAATAACAATAACAATAACAATAACAATAACAATAACAATAACAATAACAATAACAATAACAATAACAATACAATAACAATAACAATAACAATAACAATAACAATAACAATAACAATAACAATAACAATAACAATAACAATAACAATAACAATAACAATAACAATAACAATAACAATAACAATAACAATAACAATAACAATAACAATAACGTGACGTGACGTAACGCTCGGTAACCCGACTAAAGTTTTCGTTGATCGAAAGTTGTCGGTTAGGTAATGATCACACATCTCTGCTGTCCTGGTGATTGCGCTCAATTACATGTTATCTAATGTTTTGGTATTATTTCAGGTTAATGACTATTTAACGTTAAAAATATTGAGGTTTTATGTAATGGTGGCGAGTTGCGATTTTCAATATTTTGGTTATAGACAGACATAAATATTATGATTTTAATAATATTTATATTGATAACTAACGACCCGTCCTAGTTTCGCACGGGTGTTTTATATGTACGAAAATCTCGGCATATCCTCAATAAATGCATGTGTTATTCATATGTACAAAGTTTTCTATTTAAACGCTCTATCTATTGAAGAAAATTAAAAATTCTTTTCGTTATTGAATAGATTTGGGCGTACTATAAATTTTAGTTACAGTGTGTACCTATGACAGTAATTTTCAATTTATACTATGTATAGATAAATATGTACCAACAGACTTCAATAGCAATGTGAAAATGTTTTAGAAAATATTGTCTTCAGAACAATCGCTGCGTTCTCTATTGAGCAAAAAGCAACGACAATCAAAAGCAAGTGCTAAAACAATGTTAATTTACAGCCAGTGATAAGATTTACGAGTAGAATGTTAGACAGCGCGGGCGCACGGAACGATGACGATCAATAGCCGTGTCGATGAACTTCCGGCGGTACTCACAGTCTCTTTAGGAACTTGCGACTGACATGGGTATTCTAAATAGATTTAAATCTCGTTTTTATGGGTTCCGTAGTCAAGTAGGAACCCTTATAGTTCCGCCATGTCTGTCTGTCTGTCCGTCCTCGCTTAATCTCTGTGACCGTTAGCACTCATCATCTCCCTAGCCTTTTTCCCAACCGTGTTGGGGTCGGCTGCCAGCCTACCCGGATTCAGCTCGATACCGGTGTTTTACGTGGAGTGTGTGTGACCGTTAGCACTAGAGAGCTGAAATTTGGTACCAATATAATATGTATATCAATCACGCCGACAGTGATAAAATACAAATTGGAAACATATATATGTATATACATGGTATATGTAAAGTGGGTGAGTAGGTATTTAAAAATGAATAGGGGTCCACTAAAATATTTTTTTGACAATGTTAATAATTTTGGAAAAATCGCTCCGAAAGGAAAAGAAAAACTGAAAATGATTTTGAACTTGATGAAAAAAACAGTTTTTATCCAAAAAAGACAAAAAAGGTTGTACAAAATAATTTCAGCGCGTACGTCAACGTAACAAATAGCCTTTCTTTAAACTCATAAGTGGGAACACCTAATGTGACCGACGGGAAACTACGGAATCCCGAAAGAATAAGAATAAGGATAAGGATAAGGATAAGGATAAGGATAAGGATAAGGATAAGGATAAGGATAAGGATAAAGATAAGGATAAGGATAAGGATAAGGATAAGGATAAGGATAAGGATAAGGATAAGGATAAGGATAAGGATAAGGATAAGGATAAGGATAAGGATAAGGATAAGGATAAGGATAAGGATAAGGATAAGGATAAGGATAAGGATAAGGATAAGGATAAGGATAAGGATAAGGATAAGGATAAGGATAAGGATAAGGATAAGGATAAGGATAAGGATAAGGATAAGGATAAGGATAAGGATAAGGATAAGGATAAGGATAAGGATAAGGATAAGGATGAGAATAAGCAAAAGTAATTTAGTAATTTAGTAATTTAGTAATTTAGTAATTTAGTAATTTAGTAATTTAGTAATTTAGTAATTTAGTAATTTAGTAATTTAGTAATTTAGTAATTTAGTAATTTAGTAATTTAGTAATTTAGTAATTTAGTAATTTAGTAATTTAGTAATTTAGTAATTTAGTAATTTAGTAATTTAGTAATTTAGTAATTTAGTAATTTAGTAATTTAGTAATTTAGTAATTTAGTAATTTAGTAATTTAGTAATTTAGTAATTTAGTAATTTAGTAATTTAGTAATTTAGTAATTTAGTAATTTAGTAATTTAGTAATTTAGTAATTTAGTAATTTAGTAATTTAGTAATTTAGTAATTTAGTAATTTAGTAATTCAGTAATTCAGTAATTTAGTAATTTAGTATTTAGTAATTTAGTAATTTTGTTATTTAGTAATTAACAATAACAATGACAATGACAATGACAATGACAATAACAATAATAATGTCACTGACAATGTCAATGACAGTGACAATGAGAATGTCCTGGGTGGACTGGTAGAGAATGCTAAGGCAGTCCGCCCTTGTACGCTTGTGCATAAAGTATAAATAAATAAATAAATGTCAATGTCAGTGTTGATGACAATGTCGCTGTCAATGTCAATGTCGCTGTCGTAGTCAATGTCAATGATAATGTCAATGATAATGTCAATGATAATGTCAATGATAATGTCAATGATAATGTCAATGATAATGTCAATGATAATGTCAATGATAATGTCAATGATAATGTCAATGATAATGTCAATGATAATGTCAATGATAATGTCAATGATAATGTCAATGATAATGTCAATGATAATGTCAATGATAATGTCAATGATAATGTCAATGATAATGTCAATGATAATGTCAATGATAATGTCAATGATAATGTCAATGATAATAATGTCACTGTCAAGGACAATGTCAATGATAATAATGTCACTGTCAAGGACAATGTCAATGACAAGGTCAATGTCAATGTCAATGTCCATGTCAATGTCAATGTCAATGTCAATGTCAATGTCAATGTCAATGTCAATTTCAATTTCAATTTCAATTTCAATTTCAATTTCAATTTCAATTTCAATTTCAATTTCAATTTCAATTTCAATTTCAATTTCAATTTCAATTTCAATTTCAATTTCAATTTCAATGTCAATGTCAATGTCAATGTCAATGTCAATGTCAATGTCAATGTCAATGTCAATGTCAATGTCAATGTCAATGTCAATGTCAATGTCAATGTCAATGCCAAGGTCAATGTCAATGTCAATGAAAATGTCAATGACATGTCCATGACATGTTTTTGTTCATCTATCAGACTACTTTTTTTTTGACATCACTCCTATTACAATGGATTACAAGGGGGAATGCCATTAATACCATAAATACCGTTAATTTCATTTATTCCATTAATTTACGGAATTAATGGTAATGCAGTGAATGCCATTAATCTGAAATACTGTTATACTTATTTATGGATTTCAGATTAAAACTTTAGTTTTATATAAATTAAATTTAAAAGCATTATTTCCAAAATTAGAAATTTTAATCATTGGTAGAAAATGTTTCTTATCCCCTTAATTTTTGACATGAATATTCAAGATCGTTATTATTATTTTTATAGGTAATTAAATTTCACCCATTTATATTTATTTACAGTACAAAACTTTGGTTTGTGTAATTTAGATGCTTATTTGAAATTTTGTAAATGTGAGTACGATGCAGTGATTTATTACGATAGTTCTCTACTGAGTTACTGACACAAATAGACATGGCGGTTAGGAGCATTGTCATGCTCGCTCAAAAAGTATCGCTGATGGTGGCAAGTGCGTTGGATCAATCGGTTTCCTTGAAAATGGTTGAGCTAAATGGTGCTGATGCCACGCGTCATGCATCTATCTATCTGCGTATGGCATCGACGACCAGCGACGAATAAATGGAATAAATGGAATAAATGGAATAAATGGAATAAATGAAATAAATGGAATAAATGGAATAAATGGAATAAATGGAATAAATGGAATAAATGGAATAAATGGAATAAATGGAATAAATGGAATAAATGGAATAAATGGAATAATTGGAATAAATGGAATAAATGGAATAAATGGAATAAATTGGATAAATTGAATAAATTGAATAAATTGAATAAATTGAATAAATTGAATAAATTGAATAAATTGAATAAATTGAATAAATTTAATAAATTTAATAAATTTAATAAATTGAATCAATTGAATCAATTGAATCAATTGAACAAATTGAATAAATTGAATAAATTGAATGAATTGAATAAATTGAATAAATTGGATAAATTGAATAATTTGATGAATTGAATAAATTGAATATATGGAATAAATGGAATAAATGGAATAAATGGAATAAATTGGATAAATTGAATAAATTGAACAAATTGAATAAATTGAATAAATTGAATAAATTGAATGAATTGAATAAATTGAATAAATTGGATAAATTGAATAATTTGATGAATTTGATAAATTGAATATATGGAATAAATGGAATAAATGGAATAAATGGAATAAATGGAATAAATAAAAGAGCCTCCTCAGATGTTGGTCGAGGCTCTTCGCTATTATTTATTTATTTTATTTTATTTGTGTAGAACGGACCAGCGCTGACAAGCGCCGGTAAGCGCTTATAAGTTTCCAGCTTTCTTTCTGTATACGGCCTTAGGAATTATATTTTTATGCAGATAAGTAAACCTAGCACAATAATTATTTACTTATTCAACAAAATTTTAAAACAATTAAACATGAAAATGTTAATCAAAACAATTATATTTTTTTAAACAAATTTAAAAGTCTCTCTCTCGGTAATAATAAAAACAAAATAAATGTCTTTCTCTCTTGTTAATAAGAAAACAAAAAGTATCACATTCATACGTAAATGTGTCTTATAACGTTACAGTATTATTTTCATAATATGCAATATTACACTGAAAAATCAGATTCACCAATTATAATAGGGATGTTGACTACATCAAAAAAATTACATTCTGTTTAGTCCGTCTGTTAGACAGTCCAAAAATACTGGACACATATTTTTTGCTTGATCAAATTAATAACAAAATACTTAGATAAAGAGCATCAAAGTTCCGGAGAGGGGGCTTGTGACGTCACTCCTCAGTAAAAATTATACTAAGGCGTGACGTTTCACGTAACTTCGGAAAAAATCAGATTTACATATTATAAAATACTTAAATAAATTTTTAAGTCGTTCTCTCTCCTTAATAATAGAAACAAAATAAAAGTATCTAAAATCACTTCAAAAAAGACAATGCACCACTTTACACATAAATAACAACGTGTTCTGTAAGTGACAAAATGGCGTCGAGTCAAACAGTGGTGCCAACAACTATTTTCAAGCTCTATCAACATAGACTTTATAAACTGATATTTTTTTTGGTAATATTCGAATATTCGAATAAATATTTATATACTATTCGAATATAAATTTAGAAAGAGTATTCGAATAATTCGAATATTCGAATATTCGATTGCAACCTCTACTCCTATTACAATGACAATGAGAATAACGGAACGAATAACTTGTTATTGTTATTGTTATTGTTATTGTTATTGTTATTGTTATTGTTATTGTTATTGTTATTGTTATTGTTATTGTTATTGTTATTGTTATTGTTATTGTTATTGTTATTGTTATTGTTATTGTTATTGTTATTGTTATTGTTATTGTTATTGTTATTGTTATTGTTATTGTTATTGTTATTGTTATTGTTATTGTTATTGTTATTGTTATTGTTATTGTTATTGTTATTGTTATTGTTATTGTTATTGTTATTGTTATTGTTATTGTTATTGTTATTGTTATTGTTATTGTTATTGTTATTGTTATTGTTACTGTTATTGTTATTCCATTTATTCCATTTATTCCAATTATTCCAATTATTCCATTTATTCCATTTTGTTCCATTTATTCCGTTTATTCTATTTGTTCTATTTCTTCTATTTATTTTGTTTATTTTATTTATTATTTCTTTTTTTATTTATTACTCCTCAACCAGTTTTCCTCGCCATTACAGAATAAAATCATATGCGCCCAAGTATGTAAGTATGGTATCAACGACAAGCGACAGCCGGCTGTCGCTGGTCGATACCATACGCAGATAGATAGATGCATGACGCGTGGCATCAGCACCATTTAGCTCAACCATTTCGAAAGAAACCAAATGATCCAACGCACTCGCCACCATCAGCGAGACTTTTTGAGCGAGCATGACAATGCTCCTAACCGCCATGTCTATTTGTGTTTTGTGTCAGTAGAGAACTACCGAAATAAATCACTGCATCGTACTCACATTTACAAAAATTCAAATATCAATCTAAATTACACAAACTAAAGTTTTGTACTGTAAATAAATATTAATGGGTGAAATTTAATTACCTATAAAAATAATAATAACGATCTTGAATATTCATGTCAAAAATAAAGGAATAAGAAACATTTTCTACCAATGATTAAAATTTCACATTTTGGAAATAATGATTTAATCGGAAATCCATAAATAAGTATAACGGTATTTCAGATTAATGGCATTCACGGCATTACCATTAATATCGTTAATGCCATTAATTAATAGAATATATGAAATTGGTATAAATTAATATGTAAAATAAATAATAATAAATTAATTAATATTAAAACAATAACAATAACAATAACAATAACAATAACAATAACAATAACAATAACAATAACAATAACAATAACAATAACAATAACAATAACAATAACAATAACAATAACAATAACAATAACAATAACAATAACAATAACAATAACAATAACAATAACAATAACAATAACAATAACAATAACAATAACAATAACAATAACAATAACAATAACAATAACAATAACAATAACAATAACAATAACAATAACAATAACAATAACAATAACAATAACAAGTTATTCGTTCCGTTATTCTCATTGTCATTGTAATAGGAGTGATGACAAAAAAAGTAGTCTGATTGATGAACAAAAACATGTCATGGTCGTCATTGACATTGTCATACACATCTTCATTGACATTTTTAGAAAAAAAAATTTGAGTTCCATTAATACCATTATTTCCGTTTATTCAATTTATTCAATTCATTCAATTATTCAATTTATTCAATTTATTCAATATGAATGAATGCCTTCAACTCTGTTAACCGGGACACTTTGTTGGCCGAGGTCAAAAAGGAATTGCCCGAAATTTATGGTTTTTTGTGGCAGTGTTACAGACACCCATCTAAATTGTTTTTTAAGGATAATGTTTTGGAATCTGCCGTCGGATGCCAACAAGGTGACCCTCTCGGGCCAGCTATTTTCAGTTTAGCTATTCATCCGATTATACAAAAACTAAAATGAAAATTTAACGTGTGGTATTTAGACGACGGAACGCTAGGAGGTGATGTAGATACTGTTTTGGATGACTTACTTTTTATAAAACAGAAATTCAGTGCGATTGGTCTAGACCTCAATCTTTCTAAATGCGAAATTTTCCTTTCTGACTCTACCGACAGACAAACAACATTGGATAAATTTAATGCAATTGCCCCACAAATCAAAATTCTTGATAGAAGTTCATTGCACCTCCTAAGTTCCCCAATTTTGGAAGACAGTTTTTTCTCATTTGTTGAAAAAAAAATCGAACAATTTAATGATATTTCGGATCGACTCTCTAAAATTAATATACATTCGGCTTTTACACTCATTAGATACTGTTGTTTTGGCCCAAATTTTATGTATAACCTTCGCTGTTCCCCTTTGTGGACACAGCCGCATCTTTTGGATAAAATTGACCAAATTATCAAAAATACTCTTACGTCTATTCTTAATGTGGCTCTGGACGACCGAGCTTGGCTACAAGCCACTCTACCGATTCGCTTCGGTGGGCTCGGCGTCCGCAAAATTTCTAGTGTAAGTTTACCAGCGTTTCTGTCCTCCGTCCACAGCACTGACAGGTTAACCAGCAAGATCTTATCGTCTTCGCTGGTTGATTTTGAGGTGCCGTGTCTGACTGAAGCTGTAAACGCTTGGAAAATGGCTTGCCCGGGGACGGATCGGCCCGTGAACCCTTTTTCCCAGAGACAGTGGGATGAGCCGCTTTGCAGATTGGTACGGAATAGTCTCATTAATACGTCCACCAATACTGCTGAGCGTGCCCGCCTACTGGCTGTGGGTAAGTGGGAGTCGGGCCTCTGGCTTCAGGCACTTCCTTCACCCAACTTAGGCACTATGATGGGTGATACGACCTTCCGGCTCGCTACATGCCTTCGCCTAGGCGCTCCTTGCGGAGCTCCGCATCGCTGTCAATGCGGTGAAGCGGTCGACTGCCTCGGACACCATGGCCTTTCATGCAGTAAGAGCGCCGGCCGGATAGCACGTCACGCAAGTATTAATGACATTATCCGTCGTGCTTTTGTCTCCGCCGGGGTGCCAGCTGTTTTAGAACCTAATGGTCTGGCACGCGACGATGGGAAAAGACCAGATGGAATGACCATAATGCATGTGTTGATACCCTTGCGCCATCTCATCTTCCTAGGTCTGCGTGTTGTGCTGGGGCAGCTGCTGCAAGTGCAGAAAACCTCAAACGGCGCAAGTATAATAACCTTATTGGAAATTATATATTTGAGCCGTTTGGGGTTGAAACACTGGGGCCATGGGGTCCCAGTGCTCATCTTGTTTTCCAAGATATCGCCAAGCGACTGGTTGACTCTTCACGTGACCAGAGGGCTGGCCTTTTTCTGGGACAAAGAATTAGCATTGCCATACAACGTGGCAATGCTGCCAGCCTTTTGGGCACCTGTCCTGTCGACAGCGATGCGGACGAGTTTTTTGATGCCCTGTGAGCCCTTCTTTTTATAACTTGTATATATTTATTTTAGTATTATTTATAAGTTTTGTACATATTATGTTTAATTTATTTAATTTAGTTTTATTTCTATTATTAATAATTAATGTTTAATTGTTAAATAAATATATCTATTTATTCAATTTACACAATTTATTCAATTTATTCAATTTATTCAGTTTATTAAATTTATTAAATTTATTCAATTTATTCAATTTATTCAATTTATTCAATTTATTCAATTTATTCAATTTATTCAATTTATTCAATTTATTCAGTTTATTCAATTTATTCAATTTATTCAAATTATTCAATTTATTCAATTTATTCAATTTATTCCATTTATTCCATTTATTCCATTTATTCCATTTATTCCATTTAGTCCATTTATTCCATTTATTCCTTTTATTCCATTTATTCGTCGCTGGTCGTCGATGCCATACGCAGATAGATAGATGCATGACGCGTGGCACCAGCACCATTTAGCTCAACCATTTCGAAGGAAACCGAATGATCCAACGCACTTGCCACCATCAGCGAGACTTTTTGAGCGAGCATGACAATGCTCCTAACCGCCATGTCTATTTGTGTCAGTAACTCAGTAGAGAACTATCGTAATAAATCACTGCATCGTACTCACATTTACAAAAATTTAAATGTGCATCTAAATTACACAAACCAAACTTTTGTACTGTAAATAAATATAAATGGGTGAAATTTAATTACCTATAAAAATAATAATAATAACGATCTTGAATATTCATGTCAAAAATTAAGGGGATAAGAAACATTTTCTACCAATGATTAAAATTTCTAATTTTGGAAATAATGCTTTTAAATTTAATTTATATAAAACTAAAGTTTTAATCTGAAATCCATAAATAAGTATAACAGTATTTCAGATTAATGGCATTCACTGCATTACCATTAATTCCGTTAATGCCATTAATTAATGGTGTTGCGGCTTTCGCCGCATGGCAACACCGGGCAGCAAGCGCGCCACCTGGCTCGCCAATCTGAAACCATGGTCGCGCCAATCGTCACACAACGCGCCATTGTCGCGGCCAATCCTCAGCGCGCGATATCACGCCACTCCGCGGCGGCCTATGGCAGCGCGGCTTCGAGCGTCGGGAAGGCGGCGCGCGGGGGGTCGACGAGGCAAGCGGGCTCATGCGGCCCCAGGGCTCGGCCACTTGCCTTCACGCCACGCCAGCAACCACACGAGAAGAAGAAACCGCGTACGCGAGTAACGGGTCCACGAATCTCAATCTCAATCTGTCTGTAATTCTGTTTAATTACTTAATAAATGTAAAATTTACCGAGTCCAGTTTAAATTTATTTATCTAAACCAAACGCAAGCGCGTTAACAAATGGAATAAATGAAATTTGCGGTATTTATGGTATTACCCTTTGTAATTCTAGTAATAGGAGTGATGTCAATGTGTACAATGGTCCTACCTAAGAGGACTAAATGCGGAAACCAATCCTCCCAGAGGGAGGTCCATGATGAAGATGAAGATGAGGAGTGATGTCAAAAAAAAGTAGTCTGATAGATGAACAAAAACATGTCATGAACATGTCATTGACATTTTCATTGACATTGACATTGATCTTGGCATTGACATTGAAATTGACATTGACATGGAATTGACATTGACATTGACAGTGATATTGTCATTTTTATTCACATATTCATTGACCTTGTCATTGACATTGTCCTTGACAGTGACATTATTATCATTGACATTGTCCTTGACAGTGACATTATTATCATTGACATTATCATAGACATTATCATTGACATTATCATTGACATTATCATTGACATTATCATTGACATTATCATTGACATTATCATTGACATTATCATTGACATTATCATTGACATTATCATTGACATTATCATTGACATTATCATTGACATTATCATTGACATTATCATTGACATTATCATTGACATTATCATTGACATTATCATTGACATTATCATTGACATTATCATTGACATTATCATTGACCTTGACAACGACAGCTACATTGACATTGACAGCGACATTGTCATCGACACTGACATTGACATTTATTTATTTATTTAAACTTCATGCACAAGCGTACAAGGGCGGACTGCCTTAGGCATTCTCTATCAGTCCACCCAGGACATTCTCATTGTCATTGAAATTGTCATTGACATTATCATTGACATTATCATTGACATTATCATTGACATTATCATTGACATTATCATTGACATTATCATTGACATTATCATTGACATTTTCATTGACATTGACATTGACATTGACCTTGGCATTGTCATTGACATTGACATTGAAATTGACATTGACATTGACATTGACATTGACAGTGATATTGTCATTTTCATTCACATATTCATTGACCTTGTCATTGACATTGTCCTTGACAGTGACATTAATACCATTATTTCCGTTTATTCAATTTATTCAACTTATTCAACTTATTCAACTTATTCAATTTATTCAATTTGTTCAATTTATTCAATTTATTCAATTTATTCAATTTATTCAATTTATTCAATTTATTCAATTTATTCAATTTATTCAATTTATTCAATTTATTCAATTTATTCAATTTATTCAATTTATTCAATTTATTCAATTTATTCAATTTATTCAATTTATTCAATTTATTCAATTTATTCAATTTATTCAATTTATTCAATTTATTCAATTTATTCAATTTATTCAATTTATTCAATTTATTCAATTTATTCAATTTATTCAATTTATTCAATTTATTCAATTTATTCCATTTATTCCATTTATTCAATTTATTCAATTTATTCAATTTATTCTATTTATTAAATTTATTCAATTTATTCAATTTATTCAATTTATTCAATTTATTCAATTTATTCAATTTATTCAATTTATTCAATTTATTCAATTTATTCAATTTATTCAATTTATTCAATTTATTCAATTTATTCAATTTATTCAATTTATTCAATTTATTCAATTTATTCAATTTATTCAATTTATTCAATTTATTCAATTTATTCAATTTATTCAATTTATTCAATTTATTCAATTTATTCAATTTATTCAGTTTATTCAATTTATTCCATTTATTCTAATTATTCGATTTATTCGATTTATTCCAATTATTCCATTTATTCGATTTATTCCATATTATTCCATATTATTCCATATTATTCCATTTATTCAATTTATATATACTCAATTTATTCGATTTATTCAAATTATTCCATTTATTCCATATATTCCATTTATTCCATTTATTCCATTTATTCCATTAATTCCATTTATTCCATTTATTCCATTTATTCCATTTATTCCATTTATTCTATTTCTTCTACATCCCGTGCCTCGGAAAGCACGTAAAGCCCCGGTTGTCATTCGTAGAACTTTGACAGTCGTTACTGGTTAGCCAGAAACTCTGACCAGTCTAACCAAGAGGTATCGTGTCGCCCAGTTACTGGGTTGTGGAGGTCAGATAGGCAGTCGCTCCACGTAAAACACCGGTATCCAGCTGAATCCGGTTAGGCTGGCAGCCGACCCCAACACGGTTGGGAAAAGGCTAGGGAGATGATGAGCTTCTGCCCGCGGCTTCGCTCGCGTTAGAAAGAGACAAAAAGAAGCCTATGTTACTCTCCATCCCTTCAACTATCTCCACTTAAAAAATCACGTCAATCCGTCGCTCCGTTTTGCCGTGAAAGAAAGACAAACAGACAGACAGACAGACAGACACACTTTCCCATTTATAATATTAGTATGGATTATTTTTTTTATTTATTACTACTCAAACAGTTTCCCTCGCCAACGCCTAAAGCATAACAGAATAAAATCATAGGCGCCTGTATGTAAGTATGGTATCGACGACAAGCGACAGCCGGCTGTCGCGCTGGGCTACTATTGTCTTTCTATTGCGTCTCAAATCACGTGTGTATGAAGGTTAAAAAGAAATATATGCTTATCTAATCAGTACGTAATCAGTACAGTACAGTCAGCAAAGTATATAAGTATACAGGGCCGTCATCTACAATTGAGATTTTCTTTAAAAGCAATGAAAGTATTCAAATGAAATTTAACCTAATTGAAGAACTAGTCATTTTCTATTATAGTTTAAATGTTTATTAGAAAATATCCGTGGGTTTTTGAGAAAACTTAAACTGTATCTGACTATACTTATATACTTTGCTGACTGTACATGGTCCTTGTCAACTCGCGCGGTGTACATGTGAATAATAATATTTTTATGGTGCTCGCCACTGTGTTAAGTGTTATTTTGGAGGCCGACCTACACCTAGGAGATGGGTCATGACTGATGATGTCTGGATTTGTCTTTGCAAGGACCGGTGTCAATTAGGTTATAAACTACTCTTATAAAATAATGCTTTTACAATAGTATTTGTACTTATTTGTATTTATTTGTGAAGAGTAGAATGTATACAATGTCAAAACCATTTCCGTCAAAAGAGTATATAAACTAAAAAAAACATATCATTAGGAAATGGAAGCTAATCAAGTTCACGAACATTTAGTGTTATCTATTTAGAATAACATGTCAGTCGCAAGTTCCTAAAGAGACCGTGTGTACCGCCGGAAGTTCATCGACACCTTGCTTTCGACCTTCATCTCTGTAAATTAGCATTATTTTAGCACAAGCTTTTGATTGCCTATGGTTTTTGTTCGATAGAAAACACTGCAATTATTCTGAAGACGTTATTTCAAAACTGCCTTAGAGATCTTCAGCCATCGAAAATAATAAGAGTAATCCTTCCGAAGTTCCGAGTCCAAACTCCAAACCTTTTTTTTCACTTTCCCAGTAGCAAATTAATGCACTTCCTGAGGTTAGCCACTCTCTGCAATCATCGCTCTGCCTGTCATCACGGCTCAATGTAAAAGTAATATCGCGTGTCTAATGTTTTGCTTTTTTGGTTGTATCGATTGGTTTGGCTGTCGGCTGATTACGCAGAGCAATTAATATCCTTAACCCTTTCTGTTAAGGATATTTTTTTGGATAATGTTTTTGGAAATGGAACTCCCAAACGTTAGGATAAAAGTTTGAGCGAGTGAAGGCATAGGAATTAGCAAGTATTCTAGTGCAATGACGTGTATACCTTCTGCCCGAGGAGGCGCCTTCCTATTGAGTCCAATATACCAAGTGGAACCAAGTTTTTCTAAGACAAATTTTATACACTTTCCCAGTAACAGATCAATGCACTTCCTGCGGTTAGCCACTTCTGTAAAATCATCACCTTGTCAGTCACGTTCCAATGTAAAGTAATGTCGCGTGTCCATCGTTTCGCTTTTTTGGTCGAATCGATTGGTTCGGTCTACCGGCGGCATGAGCACAGGAAGGGTTGAGGCATTTCCTGACGATATTTTTTAGGATACCTAATGTTTTGTTGTAACGCTTGAGTGATGTCGATTCCATTTTGTTATACTGTCACGTAAATATTGGGACGAGGTAGATGGAAGCTTTATTATGTTTATTCCCGTGTATTTTTTTTATTAAAAATGCCACAATTTGGTTTTTAAGCTGAACAACTTTTTTCTACAGGGCTGTCTCATGGTGAATTCAACAGAAGTAAAAGCTAGAAAGTAAGCGGTTAACCCACCACTTTACAGAAACTGAAATTTCGCCTCTTCCGCTTCATTTAAATTCACAGAGTGAGAATAATATTGCAGTTTTCACGGCCACCGAAATGAGGATAGTCATTACGGCGCCTCCCTTCCCCAAGTTTAGGCGGCGATCTCGGGGAAGTTTGTCGCTCGACCAGGTATATAGATAGGTGTAATAGTCTCTCTCTAGGGAAATGAGCGATTGCAGGACAGCTATCAAAGTAACTAGCAACTGGCGAACCGATCGAGGGCGCTTATCATCCTTCAAGTGCTAAAGTGAATATTTTGTTCTCGATAGTAATAGTGTAACCAACCAGTCGCTAAGAGTTGATCTAACCCATAATTTTCCCCAGAAAGAGGCATCATCTAAGATTTCACTATACAAAAAAAGCGAAATACAGAGTTCGTAAAGTCATGTTCCAAACATGCACAACAGACTAAACTGCCATGATCAAAAATCAACATTACGAAAACAACTTAATGGAAAACGGATGTATCCGACTAAGTGACAGAAATATGTGACAACGGTCAAGTGTGATGCGTTCCGCCATTAGCAATACTTCCCAAAGTTACACAATTTCATACACACCCGACAATAACTTTCATGCTATTATTCACCTTATTGATACTACACGTAAAGGTAAAGTTAGTTTGCACATTCTCTATGATATAATATGACCTTTAGTGACCCACTGTGCTAGGATGCTATTATATTTTTCGGCGATTTAAAATCCATTATTTTTGTTACAAAAATAAAACTGTGAATCACCGTTATATTGACACACTTGAATAATTACTTATTCGTGAATACAAATAAAACAAAATTGATGCATTTTTGTTGCTTGGCCTAAAAGTAAGTAAATAAAATTTATATGCGTCCGAGTTTGAACGTAGATTAATGCATCGTCGAAGCAGAATATTAACAAAACTGAACGAAAATAATAGTCGAATTGAGAAATGTTTGTTAATTCCGTATAATTTGTTATCTTGAAAGTGTTTTTAGAATAAGTTTACCCACCAAAAACATTTTCATGTAAAAAGTTGCCAAAAGTTGTTGAGACCATGGCTGCTCCGTCGTAACTCTGACAAATAGAGCTAAGCTTCTTCCTTTACACGCCTTAATTCTACAACATTAACTTCCTAAACTCTTCACCTGAGTCAAAATAGGATGCCAAAATATGTGGCAATTTGTTTTTAATTGGGATAATCCTGCCTCACTATTCCAGACAACCACTTTAACTCCTCAATCAATAGTGGAATCCGCCAGAAAAGCGCCGAAGCTATGAAACTCGACGAGTCACGGGGAAACGACGACTGTTTTGGAACGAAATTAATCAGAAAGAACAACAGAGTCCTACCGTCAGTGTCTAAGTATATCGTATGTTATTATTACATCCATACTAATATTATAAATGGGAAAGTGTGTCTGTCTGTCTGTCTGTCTGTCTGTATGTTTGTCTTTCTTTCACGGCAAAACGGAGCGACGAATTGACGCGTTTTTTAAGTGGAGATAGTTGAAGGGATGGAGCATAACATAGGCTACTTTTTGTCTCTTTCTAACGCGAGCGAAGCCGCGGGCAAAAGCTAGTAGTTCATAATATGAAAAAAATAAGTTAAGGCAGATGATTGAAGCTATTTAGTGCAGGCCTATACAATCTGCCACGGCCTGCTTCTATGCTAATTGTTTGGTTATCTCACTAGAGCCACCAGCAGAAAAATATACGCTTCCCACAGAGCAGCAATGTTCACGCAACATTATCGCACTGCATGTAATCTCACTTTAATACGCCTTTTATTTTCGCATTAGACGCGCGTTTAGTTAGTTGTGGACGCAGGGGCAGGTTATCAAGACTTAAATATAAGTCGTATAGAATTGGGAAATGCAAATATGTTTGTAAAACCACCTTCGAACTTACGTGATTCGAGACAGAATAGAAAGTCAATAGCAGCCCGACAGCCGGCTGTCGCTTGGTCGTCGAAAGGTGGTTTTAGCTATATAATGAAAATACCAGCCTATTATTTGTGTTTTATACCGTTCGGTGTAAACAAGCTAATACCAGACACCCAAATGATGATATGATGTTTATTTTGTAAGTTGGTTAAATATATAAAACGTTTATTCGTCACTAGCTTTTGCTCGTGGCGTCACTCGCGTTAGAAAGAAACAAAAAGTAGCCTCTGTCACTCTTCATCGTAAAAGACAGACAAACAAACAGATACACACATTTTCCGGCTTACTTTAAGCAAATCATGGGGCCGGTGCTTCCTAACTGACGTTCTAAGTTCAGGGTGTTGCTACTCCTGTAGAACCCCTGGGCAAAAGCCTCTTTTACAGAAGTCACGAGCAAGGTGGATTACAGATTATATATTTAGGTAGTAGTCTTCATTAATGACGGCTGTTAGGGCGGAAAGGTTCTCGAGTGCCGACCATGTACCAGGAAACACAGCGTAGGCTCCCCGCAAGATAAACCAACGATCTTGTCAAGATCGTCGGGTCCCGTTGGATTCGGGTGGGGCAGGTTCGATGCATGTGAAGATCATTCAAACTCAAACTCAAATCATTTATTTCTAATAGACCATTTAAAAGGCACTTTAGAACGTCAAGTCAAAAACAAAGAAAAATGAATCTAGTTGCCCATTCCAAAAAGTTGATTCGTATGGAGAAGAATGGGCAAGAAATATTTTACTGTTTTACGGGATTTAACGCGCACGTACCTTTTTTATTTGTTTTTTGCTTGACGTTTCGGCAGGGTTACACCTGCCATGGTCACAAGCAGACTCCGCTCGCGCGAGGGTAAAATATTAATATGCAACGCGAAAGTTTAAAGTATAATAATGGGCAAGAAACTCCATACTTACACTTTTAAAATGTTGTTGTTACAATATTATTATTTGTACATTGTTAAGTGTGAAGAGAAGAATGTATAATAATATAATGTCAAAACCATTTCCGTCAAAAGAGTATATAAACATAATAAAAATTAAAATTAATTAGGAAATGGAAGCTAATCAAGTTCACGAACATTTTGAGGAAAGTAATTTATTTGTAAATGTGTTACACTATTTACAAATAAATTACTTTCCTCAAAAAATAATGTGTGAGCCAGCGCTTCCAACTATAAAAAGAATTGAGGAAGGTTCAGTAAGGACTAGCTTCAACTTTCTTTCAAACTGACTGACACTTTGACAATTCATAAGTGCCTGTAAATGGTCTCAGTGAAATAAATGCTTTGAATTTTGAATTTTTTTTAAAGTAGTGGACGTATTTTTTTTTTGTGAGTGGGCAATCATCCAATGACTGCTCCTGTCCTGGGTGCGGCGGGAGGGCGTGTCAGACTCTTACTGACTAAAACCCACTCATGTTCCTTCGATTGCCCTTTATGTTCCAGGGTCACGGTAACTATTATAAACATTCCGCAACCCCGGCAGGCGTTGGCCCTGTTGGGCCCCTTCCTGTGCTGACTCCTTCTCTTTGAGGCGCGCGTGGAACACTAACGCGCCGTCGACGCGGGCCTGGTCCTAGTCCGGCGGCGAGCTACCCATCGCTCGCCATCCGCAGAACCGCGCCTTAGTGGACGTATTTCAGCTGATGATGATCTAATTACTCTATTTAATTTTTCAACACCGGATTAAGGAAGCTCCGCGATGATTTACGAGCACTTCGCACGTACTCATTATAAATAATAATTAGTAATTAGTTTCAATGTTCTGTTTAATAATTTGTTGTGACCTTGTACTAAGGTTGGTACATTATTGTTATATAACGTTTTTTTTCATGCCTCGTTTAATGTGAGATATTGAGGTTGATTTTTTTACTTATTAATGTTAATTTTAGTTAAGAATGATATTACGCATGTTTGAAGTAAATATGAATCATTTGTTTCAGGTAACAAAGGCACATAACGTTGTGTACCGTACATAGTTATATTACGGTTATAAACGACGATCTATGACACGCACATAGAGGTGTCGCTTTGACATCTTTATATACATACATATTATTCAACCAACTAGGTTAACCAGCTGTTCAATTAACAGCCTAGGTGTTTTTTCTATTAATAATAGCCCCTGAAAATACGTAAAGCCCTAATTTAAAGGAAATTGTTTTTTACATGTAAGGCGGAAAAAATGGTTTCTATTCGTATTTGGTGTTTTATAGCAGAAGTAATAAGGCCTCTGAAATCCAAGTTTCTATAAACAAATAAGCATGAATGGTACTAACGAATGCGTCTCGAGCCAGCTCGGTAATCGAACGGTCCGTGACGCTGTTCCGTAAATCATGGTAGTCGCCGGCGCATGGGAAACTGCCGCGGAAGCCAAGACCACCTGTCGCTTGGGACCGCGTTATGTAGCATGCGGTCAGTTTGGTTATTTTTGGTCTTCCAAAATCCACCATGAGATGATTCTACCCATAAAAACAAACAACTTTTATTATGGAACCAACTCTGAAATCGCGAAAATATATCAGCTGTTTCTATCAAAAGATTAATGCTCTCCCGATCATAATATAATGTATGAAACAGCTGTTTGACAATACTAAGTATCTATACTTAGTATTGTCAAACAGCCGTTATTAATATTAGACTATACTAGGTCTACCTAGTATAGTCTAATATTAATAACGGCCGTATTGTATAAATAAAATCAGCAACATATAAAACATACTATCAATAAAAACCTATCAATAAATTATATTACCTATCATTCTATTCCTGTCCCACTACATGGCAAAGGCGCTTCAAAGGCAATTTCGGAAGTATAATTTATAAGTTCAGTTCAATAAAATTATAACTTTAGATTTCCTCACGATGTTTTTCTTCACATATGTCATAATGTAATGTGTAAAATGAATTTGAACAGAATACAAGAGTAAAAATATTTATTTGGCCTGAATTTACCATACACATAAACACTTCACAGGTTTGAAATTAGCAACTTATTTTAGGTACTTTATAACTTGCTATAATTATGTCCTATCATCCTATAATTCTGTAAGACAAAGGAGCCTAGCCCCTACGTCTGATGGAACCCTATTGTGGAGTCTTGTGCAATTACTTTTTTAATTTCTATCCAGACAATAAAAAATATTTGTTTATCCGTCTCATTTTCTCATTTACATTCCTTTTTTCTTTATTTAAATAATATAGTTGTATTATCTTCATTTTCCACGCATTTCTAAACACCATTCTTTACGTGGTGCGATTATTGGAATGTGTTCAGTAAATATTTATTGTTTACGGTATTGATTGTCAACGAAAATGGAACTGGTTATTGTTAAATTCTATAATAATTATATTCCTGAATATTTCCTTTTCCAAGAAACCAGCTTTTGCCGCGTTTTCGTCTGCGTAAATTAAAATTATCTTGTTTGTCTTCAATGTCCTTTTTCAAGCTTTCTTTAAAATGTAACACTTCAAATAGATTCAATGGTTTTTTAACAGACAAACGGATTTACTTTCGTATTTTTTAATATTTAGCTGTTTACCACCTAAATATCAGTTATTACGATCAAGTCAAGTTTAAGTTAATTACATCAAAATGGGTTCAAAAGTTCAGCTGTGAAGCGTAACAGGCATATAAACAAAAGTACCAAATTATGTCTTAATCGTTTCTTGTATTATGAACAGCACTAACAAGTCTCTAGTCGGTTGGTTTTGTTTGGGATTTGCAGTGTGTGAGTTATCCCAAGATATTTATATTTATTTTACTCAACAATAGAACAGTTCTAGCATAATGCGGTCCAAAAGCTTTCTCGTTGCGTCTGGCCGCGCATGCGCAGTAAGCTCATCATCACTCGTCTACCGAATCTTGCGCGCGACGCACGTCTCCGTACCGCGTATGCAATACACGAGAATTCATTGATTTTATTAATTAATAATTTTGGATTTTCTTGTTGATTGTGCTCTGTGGACTGAACTAGAGTGTAGTGATTGGATTTTTTATTTTTTTGTTTGGATTTGTCTCGTTTACTTGTTGTGAGTATGTTTTTTTTATTTGGGTTTTGGTTGTTTTGGTTAGTTTAAATAGTAATAGTTATGTTGTAAGATAAATGTAATAAGCTTATTAGTTCAAACAGTTTATTTTCCTTGAATTAGATAAAAACTACACACATTGACAGGTGACCTATTAATATAATATTAAAACAAAAAATAAATAAATATCCAGGGCCAACTCACACGTGAGACTAATTATATACTTATCTATGGTAATTAGACAACTCATAGACATAACTAAATATTCATCAAAACATAATATTATAGATAACTAGCTTTTGCCCGCGACTTCGTCCGCGTGGAATAATAGTTCCCGTTTCCGGGGGATTTCCGGGATGAAAACTATCCTATGTCCTTTCTCGGGTCCCAGACTATCTGTCTGTACCAAATTTCATTCAAAATTGGTTTAGTAGTTTAGGCGTGAAGAAGAGACAGACAGACAGACTGGCAGAGTTACTTTCGCATTTATAATATTAGTACTGATTAACTGTGGAACTATCTTGAGCGTACACAAAAATATTGGGGTTTTATCGCGTATTGGGGTTGTATAAGCGTGAAAGAGCTACATTGACCATGGTAAAAGCATCCAAAACATATCCAATGGCGTTTTTATTTTTGATGGATAGGAAATCATCAAATGACTTCTCCCGTCCCTGAAGAGGGAAGGAGGGTCAGACTTGTACTGACTAAAATCCAATAATGTCCCTTCGGTTACCCTTATATATTCCGGTGCCACGGTAACTATTAGAAGCATCGACACGCCGTCGACACGGGTCTGGTCCTAGTCGGGCGGCGAGCTACCTACCGCTCGCCTTCCGCGGGCCCACGCCTCCAGTGGCCATCATCATGCGACTCTCGACAACTAAGCCTGGGTCTCTGTCCGGGGCGTGAAGCTTGACGCTGCCCCACGCTCCCCGCCGCTTTCGTCTCCAGCGTGTCTGCTTCGCAGGAGGCGACGGCTTCCTATTCAGTCTCGCCCCGAAGCATGGCCTGAACCAGCGCCGATCGCCTCTGCAACGACACGGTGGTGGTTTGCCCAAGCGGGGCCTACCTCCACCGTATGCTACACCGTGTCACGCAGGCGTCAATCCGACCGAATCCGGCATAAGAACCTCCCGAAATGTCCGTGTGCGGTGAGGACCTGTGTTGGGCGATACGTGAGAGTGTCGAGGCGTCATTCCAGCCACTCCTCAAAGAGGGATGACCAGCACTGAGTTGCGACAGTCGCAGTCTCAATGAGATCCCGCCGGAGCTCTGTGTACCGAGTGTGTACTGTGAGTTTCGCCCCAGCGTTGCACTTGCACGCGCCACTGTGCGTGGTACCCACATCGGTATGCCGGCAAGAATCAGGCAGGCAGGAGATCTTGCGGTATCCATGCACCACCCGAATGGCCATAACCTTCTAGGACGCCCTCAGTAGCCGGGCCGGAGTCAAGGCCGGGTTGGGCGCCTACACCGGAGCCCGGACCGCACGATCCCCGCGTACCCGCGTTATGTTAGACTTTTGGTTACTGATCGGCTTTTGGTTACTATAGGACAATATTATTGTGTTATTCTGATTTAATCATCATCATCTCCCTAGCCTTTTCCCAACTATGTTGGGGTCGGCTTACAGCCGAACCGGATTCAGCTGGATACCAGTGTTTTACGTGAAGCGTCTGCCTATCAGACCTCCACAACCCAGTAACTGGGCGACGATACCCTTTGGTTCGACTGGTCAGACTTTCTGGCTTCTGAATACCCGTAACGTCAATGTTCTACGAATGACAACCGGGGCTTAACATGCTTTCCGAGGCACGGGATGTCAGTGATGTCCAAGGTAAACTATAGAAAGTACATATGAATTAAAAAAGTCACATTGGTACTTGCCCGGATTCGAACCCGAAACCTCATACACGCGCCTTTACGACGACCCAGGGGGCCAATTCTCGATTTTCGCCATTTATCTCGAGTTCGAGATTGTAAGTCTATCTCTATGTCTATCAAAAATATCTCTATCTCTACCAAAAAATGGCGAATTGAGCAGAATTCCGTATTCTCAGTCAAAATAGAAATAAATGTCACGAAAATGTCGAGTCGAGTGAAGATCATGTTACCATTATGAAGAATCGCACGTTCCGTTTTTGGTAGCTTAGTAAAAGTAGCATAAGTGAATGAATGATTTCGTTTTAAAATGCTGAATATACGAATATTTAATTATAAAACGAAACGTTTAGTGTAAAAGTAATCAGTTTGACAGTTGACTGTCTGTCAATGACAGAATTCAAGTGTTAGGTAGGAAGTAAATGATAAAGTTCTTTATTTTAAAATAAAAATAGTTAAGTCATACAAAAAAACAATTATAATAAAATCGGTTACAATAATTGTGCACTCAACAAACACGTAAATTAGGTATTTTAGGGTGTGCAAGATAGAAATTCTAATAAACAAATAAACTCGTCCATCTTTCAGTGGTTTCAAGTCTAATCGTGGTCGTCGTTTCAAAAAAACACAATGCACAAATCAAAAAGTATAAATCGAATTTCCAGTAGGTATGAGATGCCAAGCCGTATTTTATTAAAAAAATAAGGAAATAAAAACACAGGGTACAATCCAAAACTAAACGAATTCACACAGAAATGACGTATCTCTACAATCGACATGACATCTCTACTGCTCAGAAGCACTCGACATGAACTCTAACGTTAGCCTTCGACAAATGTCGAACTCGACATCCCCAGAATAGCAACTTTTAAAATTTGACGAAAAAATGACGTCATTCGACTTTTTTGTCGAATTCGACATCATCTCTAAAACCGAGAATTGGCTCCCAGATGTGTTATTCTGATGTATAAGCTACGAATATCCTGCTAAGCCATCGGCCAATATTCTTTATTGTACACCAATAGGACACAAACAGTAAAGGACAATACAAACAAATATGCAAGAGTACAATAGGCGGCCTTTTTTCGCTAATAAGCAGTTTCTATTAGATACTTTCATTTATATTGCTTGTTGCGGAGTAATATTAAAACTGTGAATATCTCCGAAGATAACTTTGAAATTATAAATGACTTCCGCATAATGAAAATTACGCTAGGGGCATTTTGCGTTTAAGTAATTTTATATTATCTCCGAAACTATATGACCAATTGACATACTGTAAATGGCAAATCTTATCTGTATGATGTCTTTGTGATACTAAAATAATTTATTGTCATAAGAATTTATATTTTGTTGCTCAAATAATCAACCAAACGTAAGTATGCCGAAAAATCATTGTTTTAATGCAATAAAAGAAGTATAAAAGATAAAATATAAAAGATAGAGATATGGTATTGCGGACTTTTTTGTAGAAATAATTAAGACAAACCAAGTTGCCATACATTGTTTTTAATTTTAAGCAACTGTTTAGGCAGCGCACGCAAATAATTCTGTTTTATGAGGTAATTTTTTCCGACTTGCTAGACAAAAGTTGCGATAGCTCGGTTAATATACATGTTATAAAAATTATTTATAGCCTATAGCACTCAGGAATAATGTAGCTTTCTGCCAGTGAAAAAATTTTTGGAATTGGTTCATTAGTTCCAGAGATTACCCCAAACATACAAACTTACAAACATACAAACTTACAAACATACAAACTTACAAACTTACAAATTTTACCTCTTTATAATATTAGTATAGATTTATATTCATAGAACTGAATAAACTTATCAATGGCGCCGATTCTCTTATTCACGAACTAACGTAAATTTAAGTTAAGCGCATCTTTCTCTTTCCATTTAATTAAGAAAAGGAAAGAAGATAAAATATTAGTTAAGTCCTGTCAAATTTAGACACTCCATAGATAATTTAGACGCGATTTAAAAACATGGCGTCTAAATATACGTCAATTTTCTTCAGGCGCTGTTTAATTTGACAGGATTAAACTAAAATGTATCTTCTGTCCTTTTCTTTAAGAAATGGAAAGAGAAAGATGCATTTAACTCAAATTAAGATAAGTTTGTGAACAAGAGAATCAGCACCAATATAGCTTTAAAGCCACCTAGCATCTACACCTAGTAGAAGACATTTTCCTATTTTCCAGAAGATCTTCAAAGACCAGACAAAAACTTTCTTCCCCACAATCGAAGTAGGTAATCAATTAACACTTAAAAGACGATTAATCGTACTCAGTATAAGAACAATTGCCGCTCCATCGAGTACAGTTTCGCCTCACTAGAGATCAAGGTCGCGGGTTCGATTCCCCGACGTACCACATCGCATCTCACATCGATATGAAACTTAATTGCTGGCTTTGTTTCAAGTAGAGCGTTGATTTTCTTGTTTAGGGCATTAGCAAGAGTTATGGATTCCATTCTTGTTACCATTGGGATTCTGTTTTTGCTTTAATACTTAACATCACATTTTGTATTGTGTCAGAGAATGAAATGTGCTGTTATAGTTAAACATTGATCTGTACCTTCTTCGCAGAATGACTGGACATCATAAGTTTAACTAACGCGTTTTTTTTTTTGGCGTGTGGGAAATTTTCAAATGACTGCCCCCTTTTACTGACTTCCGGGGCCACGGTAAGTATTAGATATAAACATTCCGCAACCCCGGCAGGAACTAACTCGTTTCGGCAAAATCCTTTTTTTTTTCACTTGGGAAAATATCAAATTAGATAACAATTTCGGCTTTTTACTGAAGTATTAGTCAAACATTGAAGAACCAAACTTTTTAGTCTAACGTCAAAAATAAAACAATTTGTTTTGAGCTAGCCTATCGTAGATCTAAACAACCTTTATTTAACGAATTTTTTTCATGGTAGAGAAACGCTATGGTTTGGACTAGTTAGTTACTTAGGAGATCTGGAGATTCAAGAAACGAGTGCATAGGCATCTATTGGGTAAGCTCGCTCCATCGTAGGCCCCGTCTATGCCCTCGGGCTAGTCTGGGACCAAGAGCAAGCCCATATGAAAAAAAAAAGATTCGATGTTCGACTGCAACATAAGTATGAAGAACCTTTTTGAGCCCAAACAAGAAAAATCACAGGTTGATAAAAAGTCAGAAAGACTTGTTAGTTCACCAAGAATCTCATTCTCACTTACGTTGAAATATCTTAAAGAAACCAATAATAACATTCTAAGCCTGAACTCTGGTCACGTAGCACTCCAGATGCACTCCATCTTTTCTCTTAGTCATGGAGAAACTTTAATAACCACCACCAGACTGTGTCAGCTGTTAGGGAGGCCGAAGATGCCACCAATCGTGTTGTATATTACCACAGATATTTTTCATCTGTCCACGCAACAGCCTATTCCTTCCGGGGTTGCGGAATAATTATATTAGTTATCGTGGCCCTGGAACAAGGCCAACCGAAGGAACATGAGTGGGTTTTAGTTAGTAAAAATCTGACAAATCCCCCTTATAAAAAAAATTGTTAGTAATTTTATTAACTTCTGAGAATAATTCAGTCTTATTAAGAGAGGTCACTCTTCTCTTTATGCCTTTTCTGGCCGACCTCTTAAGACCTCCATAAGATATGTCATCACCTCCCAAGCATTTTCTCAACTGTGATTAATTTATCATCATCATCATTTACCTAGACTTCTTCAAGCTTTATTAAGGTCGCCTTCCAGTCTTACCGGATTCAGTTAAATATTGTGTTTTACGTAAAGAGACTGCATATCAGACCTTCACAACCCAGTCAGTAGGCAACACGATACCCCTTGCCTAGACTAGTCAGACTTTCTTGTTTCTGACTAACCGTAACGACTGTCAAAGTTCTACGAATGACAACCGGGACCTAAGGTTTTACGTTCCTTCCGAGGCACTGGATGTCAGTGATGTAGAAAATAAACTTTAGAAAGTACACATGAATTGAAAATCTCGTTGATAATTGTCTGGATTCCAACCAACGCGCTTGCTATGTTACCTGTTCTCACATAGTACCTTAGATTCAACAATGAATGATGTAACCAAATTTTTGTAATCTATTGATTTTAAGACAGAAGTTCTTGCTCGTTCTGTTCTATATAAATCTACTGTTGGGACGAGCAAATAGCGTCAATTTTCTGACAGACTGAACCCTTGACGATTCAAAAGTACCAAGTAAATAGTTTATTTGAATAAAATTGTTTTGCGTTTGAGTTTGTACAAACTTGAATAAACAAGACACATCAAACTATCAAACCAAGAAAGCACATATCTAGATTTCCATGTGCTAACTAGAAACGATTAATGCCTCACACTCGAGGCTCAGTCGAAAGCCTGTCCCGCCGGGCAGGTAGCATTTCTCTAACGAGGAGGAGGCTTCGAGAAAGTTCAGTGATGCTGCAGATCTGGCAGATTTGTGGGGTGATTTATGCTGAGGATAGTATGCTAAATATCAAGTTTGTGGATTGGAATTTTATAGTTAAGCTATACTACTTGGAAATTAAGTTTTCTGTGTGTACGCTTAAATCGTTTGAACTACGAAAGGCTGATGAAGTAGTTTTCTTAAATACATAGAGTGATTCAAGAGGAAGCTGTGCAATATGCATACATACAGAATTAAGTTATAGTTAAGAAAAGCCTTGATTTTCAAATATTTGTAACTAATTGAAGTCAAGGTGGGTCGCTAGTATCTTACTTATTTATCTTATACTCCTGTGGAATAGTATTTTTGTCGGTTTGTTGCGCTTTTAAAACTAAACCACTGCACCAAGTTTAGTACATTCTGTGACTTCATAAGACGTTCTTTGCTACAATTTACAAGCGAACATAGTTGATGGGTAAAAGCTATATATAAAAGTAAAAGTCATTTATTTGCCAGAATGAAGGTGTACACAGTATGGTCTTAAATCTAGATTGGCCCATTTACATTCTACCATTACACTGGTATGCAAATATTTGTTTTTGTGCAATACATACTCTATTATAACCGTATTTCAAAACATTCAAATAATGACCACACACAATACGCATTCCCGTTAAAATCTCAAAGTCGCAATATGTTTAAAATAATAATAATATGTCAATTTAATTAAATATGTAAGTCAAAAATAAATATTTATGTCTAGGATTTAATGAATATTATACAAATGACAGTGATCAATCTTCTTCTCCGCAATATGTCATAAATTCATTGTATAGTGTCAAAAGTGGCAGTTCAATAACAAAAAGAACTATAACAAAATTATGTCCGTTACCACTAAATGGAATTTAATATGTGTTAGTGTTTGAAATTGAAGTAACTTAACTATTCACTTATTAATACTGTTTATTTGATTCTTAAGAAATGCAGTATTAGTTAGTTTGTTAAATTGTCAAATGCATGTCTAATCATTAATTTTACTACCCCCACCACAGATTTATATAAAGTTGTTGTGTTGTAATCTCATACTAAAGTTTTTTCTTATATCATTGTTCTTTAAAAGTCCTATAGGCCTTTTGGTGGGCGGTATGTTGCGGCGTTCTGCGCTCTTTACTTAGCTATAGTTATGCATGTCCTAATGATATTTAATATTCATTCAATTTGAACCAAACTAGTCGCTCAATACACTTACAGTGAAACACACGTCTTTTAATTCAAAATATCCCGTGCAAACAAAAACCAACGTTATCAGTTCACCATATGGTGATATATATTTAAGATATACTTTTATATATAGTGTATGAATTTATTTGGCCATGAGTATGAGGCATTGGCGAAGGGCAGTGCCGTAACGAGTAATTAATATTTCTCAATCTTTATACTTTACTTACTTAATTAAAATTATAGCATCAAAATTTAACGAAACGGTAATCGGGGAAAAAATATAAGTCATTGCTCTATTTACTATGGCGGTAGGCTAGTGTCAGAATTCGGGAAGGGGGTCGGAAGCAGTCGAGGATTATGAAACCCTTGCCAATAATGTGAAGAAGCATCCATCTATCTGAAAATGTAACGTTATGCTATTAAAAATGTTTTTTTTGGGAGTGGGAATCATCAAATGACTGCTCCAGAATTTTACTGACTAAAACCCACTCATGTTCCTTCGGTTGCCTTTTATGTTCCGGGGTCACGGTAACTATTATAAACATTCCGCAACGCTATTAAAAATGTATTATTTTAAGAAAGAAAACATATCAGCAATGTTTCTTATCAACAGGTGATATTTACTCGATGATTATCTGAATACCACAATGTATGTAAGATAAGAGATACCTGCTTACTAAGGCGATTCGCACACTGCCCCGCATGATGCAGCGTAGCGCGTGGATGCGTGTTCTTCCGTTGCTTGTAAGTATCTCCGTTTGTATGGAAAACACGCACAGTCTAACACACCGAAAATGCATCCACGCGCGTTCATGCGGATCACGCGCATACACGCGGAGAAACATGCACCCCCGCGCGTAGGTGCGGGGCGAGACGCAAGGTATGGCACACGGAATCCCGCAGTGCCGCGCGTGATTTTGAATGGGCGTGACGTGTGAATCAATGAGAACGAGAGAACGGCGAATAAATGAGAGCCGCCGTGCGTGAATCTACAAAACGCATCTACGCGCGTGAGTGCGCAAAAAACCCGCACAATGGTGCAGATCTGCATTCCCGCAGGAACGCGCGTAGGTGCGTCGACACGCAATATGCAGCATGATGCGGGGCAGTGTGAAAATCGCCTTACTGCTTAGTACTAAACTTTGAATTTCTCGGTATTGTAAGATAATCTCCGTTACTAAAAGGCATACAGTGGAATTATTCCTCTTAAAACGACGTATTAATTAATTAAACTGTTGCAGCACTATATGTCAATTTTCTGCCATTGGCGAGGCCCAGCCGCGGGGTAAAGCTAGTTATGGATAATTATAATTCAATCGTAATGTGTTTTATCCTGCCCTCTTAGCCTGTAATAGCCAGCCGTATATAATCTCGGAGCCCAATTAGCTGTTGCTTGTCGGAAAGGAAAGTTGTAGAATTTCCATTACTTATTATGATTTTCTCCAGTTATCAAGGAAAAGTAGTGTTTTTAAATATCTTTGGCAGGAGTACGCTTTTGGAGTAAGTAAGTAAACTGTAAAATGAAGAGACCTCTTATTTAACCGAACTTCAAAAATAAATCCACCCTTTGACATTTTTTCCATAAAGAAATGACGTCATGACGATGTTATTTTTATTCTACGGCTAAAATCCAGATTAATATCATAAGGGGAAAGTGTGTGTGTGTGTCTGTCTGTTTGTTCGTCTTTTACGGCACAATAGAGAAACGGATTGACGTAACTTATTAAGTGGAGACTAGCCTAAAATAAGTAGGTACACAAGTGTGATGAGATTAGCTTTTACTGTTTATCCGTACTAATATTATAAATGCGAAAGTAACTCTGTCTGTCTGTCTCTTCTTCACACGTAATCCACTTTACCGATTTGAATGAAATTTGGTACAGAAAATTATAGTCAGGGACCCGAGAAAGGACATAGGATAGTTTTCGTCCCGAAAATCCCCCGGGAACGGGAACAATTAATCCACGCGGACGAAGTCGCGGGCAAAAGCTAGTATTAATAATAAGCATGACTTTTAATTCTGTATCCGGTTAATTTCCAGGAACCTCGCGTAGGTGTAACCGGGGTAGTTTTTAGTCAGTAAAAATTTGTGATCAATGACGATTTTCCGCCCCGGACCAAAAACACAGCACAGGCCTTGTTTGGGATTAGATGGCCGTGTGCGCACAGATTATTCCACAAACATTACGCATGCGCGTCGCCATGACTAGACCATCTCAGTGACACCTCGTCGCCTGAATACCGCAACATATCGGTAACGGTTCCACCGTGACACTTGACACCTATCCCCTAAGATCTCACTGTATAGCTAGCTTGCATTGCGTGCATTATTTTTATCTTTGACTAGCTTTGGCTGTGACTTCGCCCGCATAAATGTCGAAATAGGGAATTTATTTTATACCTTTAGAGGTCGAATTTACAAAAACTCCTTAGTGGATACCTACTAGTCACAAAGAACACCCTGCAAGTTTGATGTCTCTAGGAGCAGCGGTTTGGGCTGTGCGTTGATATGTCAAAACAGTCAGACAGTTTACCATTTTATATACACAGATATATAGCAGTTCTTTTAGGGTTTAACTTGTGATTTCTATTTGTATTAAATAGGGGGAGGAACTGTAGTATATGTGTATGTGTGCTTTGGTTACAATGTCTATGTGTGCGTGGCTGCGCCCGCGCGATGTGTCGAACAGAAATAAATCAGTGTGTCAATAGCCCCAACGTGTTTCACTTGTCTCCCGTAATAAGTACCTAACAATTAGCTTCCCCTGCAGTGTCACCCGCATTTGGTTACCACTCCGCTCCCGTACTCATAGCGCAATGTTACATAGCCTATAGTCTTCGTCGATAAATGGGCTATCCAACATTAAACTATATTTTCATTTGTAACCAGCATTTCTTCATAGCGGGTTCAACCAAACAAACAATTATGCATTGGGGATTTGCGGTTCTTTCCTCTTAATTCCAATATTATGAAGCTGAAGACATTCGGATCGCCACATACGGATTGGTATTCTTAATACAATTTCGTGTATTGAGAATGCTCAAACGATGGTGTCGATTCTCTAAACGTATAATAATAATAATACCAGCCTATTACTGCCCCACTGCAGGGCAAAGGCCTCTTGAGGAAGGAAAGGAGCATTGATCAACACGCTTGCTCAAGGCGGGTTGGCGATTTCGGACTCATATTAACTACAGTCCAAGTTTCCTCACTATGTTTTCCTTCACCGATGTCTGTGATGTCTAAGATGCATTTAAGAAAATACATATGAATTGAAAAAGTCACATTGCGGATTTGAACCCACAACCTCTTGTATAAGAGGCGGGCGTCTTAACCATTAGACCATCACGACACGTTACGTTCATCAGTTCTCTAAACGTAATCATATTTTTAATTAGAAAATCTGCACCAAGTCAGTATGTTTATTAGAACTCGATAATATTTTTACAAGGTTTCGGGCTCTATAGCAACACGCTTAGGTAAATGTTCAGATTCTACTATAGACCTAGATCACGCCTTCCGTGAATCACTAAACAGTTTAATACAAAGCAATAGAAAATGGCCTATGTGTACCAGATACATAGATAAGTGTGTTCGTTAGTTTACATCTGCATAATCTGTTCACACCACAGTTGAATGAGAACAGATAATTAATTCCGCACAAACACTGGAAATGGCGATTTTGAGAATAATGTTCATTCGTAAAGAATTTCCTTCAATTTTTGTGGGTCGAAGTTGTGAAGTTTCTGTGTCAAGGTGGATAAAGTATTATTTATGTTGTTGATAGATATTTCACTTTTGCTAATTAATTGGTGAATGTTTTTATAATTTATTACGATTAAGTATGTTTTTATTCAGTAATTTGGTAGTGACCTCTTGACTTTAGACACAGATTCAGACTCATAAATTTTAAAATGTATAATAATTATGAAGACAAATAAAAGGCGGTTTGCAAAAATATGGCATCTTAACACAATAAAAAAAACACTTTTCTATCTATAGGTACACTTAGATGTTTTGAACTGATTTTATACAGTTTTTATCGAAAGATATAACGATTAAAGAGCATGGTATATATGTATAATATATATACGTATTATAGTAAGACATAAACTTTGAATTATACTTTCGTAACAAAAGTATGTAGCTGGCACAGGTCGCTAGTAAATTATAAAAAAGAAAAATAATAAAGATATATTAAACAACATAACATTAATAATTAACAGTATCGCATAAAACATTTTACACACCAATTAAATTAAAACATTTTACACTTTAAAAACTTGTTAAATAAACAAGTGATCGAGTTAATGTAGTATCGATTAAATAGTTCCGTTCTCGATACATTCTCCAATCAATATATTTCCGGAAAAGGAAATGCTTAGTTAAAAAATGTGTATCAGTGGTGTAATCGATCGTACGATAACGATACAATTAACTTCATTAGTAAGGCTGAGATATTGGATGTAATCATATTTTTTTTATTAGAGAGAAAAGATAATAAAACTACTTTAACTAATAGAAATATTTAAATAAATATCTTGGGACAACTCAGACACGGCCATCTTATCTTTTAGTAGGCAGAGCCTGTACTATGGTAACCAATAATGACAACTGATGTAGTACGTACTAAGTATAAATAAATTACACCCAGATACAATTACAAACAGAGGTCAACTTGCAAAGATTTGTCAATAGTCCTGGTTGGGAATCGCACCCACGACCTCCGGCTTACCAGTCAGGGTCACTAACCACTAGACCAACGAGTCAACGTATAATTTAGATGACTACATTTTCTAACACTTACATTAGGAGCGAAACAGTTCACAGGAACGAAATTAAATTATTCACATACCAAATAATAAAATGGAAGACAATTAAAAAACTGCCATTGCGTAATTTTTAAACAAACATGGGAACAAATTCACGCGAAGAATCGTGAGTTTTTCTCATTTGTATACAATTAATTTAAAAATAACAATATGAAGTGTAACAAAACGTGTTTTTTAGCATTTTTGTGCAATTTCGTAAACCTGTGATTGTGCTGCTATTGAAAGTGAACTGTGGCAATACTTGTGGTATCTCGGACCAATTAAAGTGTATTGTTTTGTAAAGTGTTATTATGGCAACACAAACAATTAGTTGTCATTGAATCCTGAAAGTTCATAGGTGGAAGTTTGCCGGGGTTGCGGAATGTTTATAATAGTTACCGTGACCCTGGAACATAAAGGGCAATCGAAGGAACATGAGTGGGTTTTAGTCAGTAAGAGTCTGACACGCCCCCCCGCCGCACCCAGGACGGGAGCAGTCATTGGACGATTTCCCACTCACCAAAAAAAAAAGGGTGGAAGTTGTGTACCTTGTCTTAAATGGGACCAGTGTCAATATAGTGAAGACTAAATTAAGGGTAAATCATTATATTTCCGAAGTATTTACTAAGTATTTGTGAAATTATACTAAACTAGCTTTTGCCCGCAACTTCGTCCGCGTGATTAATAGTTCCCGTTCCCGGGGTATTTTCGGGATGAAAACTATCCTATGTCCTTTCTCGGGTCACAGACTTTATCTGAACCAAATTTCATCAAAATCGGTTCAGTGGTTTAGGCGTGAAGAAGAGACTGACAAACAAACAAACAGACAGACAGACAGCATTTATAATATTAGTACAGATTATGTGTTAGATGAGGCAGTGCAAAAATATGCGAGAATGTAGATCAATGGCCAAATCTCAAGACTGGACGCATTCCTTCATTGATTAACACTAATTATGTTAATTATCACTAATCAATGAATGAATAAAACAATAATCTGATGCTAATTATTGAAACCTCAGTGATTGTATATAGTATGTACAATAGTATGGATTTCTCTTAGAATTAATTGCTTGAAAAAAACAATGCCAGTGCGAAACGGAATCTGAGTACTGTACTAATAATACTGAGTCAAAAACTACTCATTACATCCATACTAATATTATAAATGGGAAAGTGTGTCTGTCTGTCTGTCTGTATGTTTGTCTTTATTTCACGGCAAAACGGAGCGACGGATTGACGTGATTTTTAAGTTGAGATAGTTGAAGGGATGGAGAGTAACATAGGTTACTTTTTGTCTCTTTCTAACGCGAGCGAAGCCGCGCTGTCATTTAGATTTTAAAACTATTATATATTGGGCTATCCAAAACTTACTTTTTAAATAACGAAGCCAGGAATTCTAGAGTTTAGGTCATTCAACCAAACATACATACAGCTTTAATATTTTTATAGATGTAATGTAACTGTAGTCGTAAAGAATTATTTCTATACATTCCAAAATATACTTAATAGTGAAATTTTAAATGACTACAATAAACCATTCCGAACTACAATTATTATTGTAACTAGAGAAAACATGATTATAGCGCAAGTTTAACTTGTTGTGGATTTCCGAGCGAGTCGTGAGTTCGAGTCGTGGTTGAGACAGAAACCTACTTTTAGAAATAGCACTAAAGTTATGGGCGCAGCCGGGATAACTTATGTAGCAGGATTCTGAGGTATAAGCGGTAATGGGGAAGTTTCGAATTTCCTATTGGTTTGATATAACTAGCTTTTGCCTGCGATATTACCTGTGTGTACTTTATTCCTGAGTTCTATAGTTCAGGTATAAAGTAGCTTTCTATCAACAAAAGCATGTTTAAAATTGGACCAAGATTTTTAGAGATTACTCCTTAATTATTTGTAGTTTAAATGTTAGAATTACCTATTATGAAATATTAACTACTAGCTTCTGCCCGCGGCTTCGCTCGCGTTAGACAGAGACAATTAGTAGCCTATTTTACTCTCCATCCCTTCAACTATCTCCACTTAAAAAATCACGTCAATCCATCGCTCCGTTTTGCCGTGAAAGAAAGACAAACAGACAGACAGACACACTATCCCATTTATAATATTAGTATGGATTCTTTAAACTTTTATCAGGCAAACATAATAATTGTTGTCACCCGTTGATAATTGTGTCGTGATGAACAAGTGGTTAAGGCACCTTCCTTTAAAATGTGAGATTGTGCATTTAAATTTGGTAATTCTATGTTTATCATACCTTGGACTTAAATCCGGAACAGAGCAACGTGGTTTTGCGTCAAAATAAATATGGTGACAGACTGCGTAAATCAAGTTTCTTGAAAAAGAATTTTACTCTACTGATCCCAAAAATCTCCATCTATATTTTATAAGACCGGTATGTCTACTGACCGACTATAAAGCTATGAAGTGGATGTTATTCCTGTCCACATGAATATTATTACGTGGTTCTAACGTTGCTCTGACGGAAATCCGGCGAGAACACTTTCACATTTGTTTTTCCTTGTACGTCGGAACTGTAAATAGACTAAATAGTATATTGACATACTCTTCTTCCTATTCAATGCTGTATGTAACATGTGGAGAAATATTGAGATACATGTTGTTACGAAGTTACGAAATCATATGACTGAAGCCGGATTAGCGCCATCAGGTATTTTTTTTTTTTTTTGGCGAGTGGGAAATCATCCAATGACTGCTCCCGTCCTGGGTGCGGCGGGAGGGCGTGTCAGACTCTTACTGACTAAAACCCACTCATGTTCCTTCGATTGCTTGACGGGCCTGTTGGTTTAGTGGTTAGTGACCCTGACTGCTAAGCCGGAGGTCGTGGGTTCGATTCCCACCCAGGACAAACTTTGTGTGATGAGCATGATTGTTTGTTCTGTGTCTGGGTGTAATTTATCTATGATATGTATGTATTTATAAATTATATAAGTATGTTTATCAGTTATCTGGTTACCATAATACAAGCTCTGCTTAGTTTGGGATCAGGTGGCCGTGTGTGACTTGTCCCAGGATATTTATTATTATTTATTATTGCCCTTTATGTTCCAGGGTCACGGTAACTGTTATAAACATAACATTCCGCAACCCATCAGGCATTAAGTCTAGGTTTCCTTTACCGGTGACGACTGAAATTAACTAGGTATTTTTAACTGTGAAGTGGCTTTTTGATGGTTTGTCTTTCATAGAACTTTAACAGCCGTAGGGTGGTCAGAAGCCAGAAAATCTGACCTGTCTAGGGCTATCGTGTCGCCCAGTTACTGAGTTGTGGAGGTCTGATAGGCAATCGCTTCACGTAAAACACTGGTATCCAGCTAAACCCGGTTAGGCTGGAAGCCAACCCCAACATACTTGGAAAAAGACTAGGGAGATAGATGAATGGAAATAAACAATTCGATAAGACTTTAAACATGACAGACATCAGTCTGTGATGTCCTTTAATGATCATAAGAAAGTACACGAAAAATAAAAAATTAAAACACATTTGTACTTGTCGTGTACTTACATGAGAGGCTGGCTTAACAACCACGCTTAATGAATAGTCCGGGTATTGACATGTGAAGAGGAGAGATGAAATCTTGTGACTAGGAGAGTTATGAGCAGGAGTGTAGAGGGTTGGAAGGCAAGGAAAAAGGAGTAACTGAAAAAATAACGGTTGACAGGGAAGAAAAAACCCCAAGTAAAATGGGATGAGGACGGGAAGAAGAAAAATAAGAAGGTGCAAGCTACGCATGATTAAGTCTTAAAACTTTGGACACAAGTCTCCGTTACCATAGCAACACATAACTAACGGCACCGCATAGTTTTGCCGCCCGGCGACAAATGTCGCGTCGTACAGACACAATGGTCTTGTACCATTATGATTATGACTAGTGCGGTGTGGGAATTGCTTGCAGTATTTCCACTAGATGGGGCACTGGTGGAGACGTTTCAAGTATACGATAATCGCTATAGACAGGCATATAGTTGGTCATGTCAAAAATGATAACGTAACATTTTTTTTCTTTTTTGTGGATGGGAAATCATCAAATGACTTCGAAGTCATTTGATGATTTTCCATCCCTGCGTGCCAGACTTTTACTGACTAACCCATCCATTTTCCTTCGGTTGCTTTTTATGTTCCGGGGGCGGCGGCGGCGGTAACTATTAACTATTCTGCAACCCCGGCAGGCACGTAACATTTATTTTGAAAAATTATTACCAAAATATGGCTTTTGAAGGTCAATATTTTTTTTTGGTTATGGCATATTATAGGATATTATTTAATTCTGTTTGATAAGATCAAACATTGACCTTCAAAAGCCATTTTTTAACCGACTTCAAAGAAGGAGGAGGTTCTCAATTCGTCTGTGTGTTTTTTTTTCTTTGTATGTTTGTTACGCGATATCTCCGTCAATTGTAAACGGATTTTGATTGTTCTTTTTTTGTTTGATAAGTCATGATTCAGGGGTGGTCCCATATAAATTTTGTGGCGATCGGTTTAGTGCTTTTCGAAAAATTCACCAAGAACAAAAAAAAATTGACGAAATATTCATAGACGATGTGTGCTTTGTCTTCAAGTTTCTATTTTCGTTTTATAGGATTGTAAGTAGTTTTATTTTGAAAATATATTACTTTGAAAGATACTATACACAGTTAAACATTGGGAGACGACACTAAAAAGTAATAAATAAAAAACTTTTTTCAAAAAAGAAATAACCGCCTTCAAAAACTAAAAACCCAAACATAACTAAAATTTCGGAAGTCGGTGGCTTCTCTTCTGCCATTCAATTTGTGTTGCCACCGACTTCCGAAATTTTAGTAATTTTTGGGTTTTTAGTTTTTGAAGGCGGTTATTTTTTTTTTGAAAAAACTTTTTTTGGTAATAAATTCGCGAAATTCGGCAAGAACCAATGTAATGTACGATTTGCGGATTTTTCTTTAGTTGTACTAATTATAGACCCCGTGTCTATCTATCACAAAAAAAAAATGTAACATGATATCTAAAACGGAAACCAGTGCGTCCAATTCGAACTTGACCAGTTTTTTCCTTCTAATATCAAGATCAAAACAGTTTACTGAAACGTTACCAAGGAAACCAGAATAACAACATAAATATACTACTGTATATAATACTCCATAACCTGTCCTTGAGACGAGAGTTCTAAGTTATTCTAGAACGGGCCCATAAAGCGCTTTTTCTTATACTTTCTCATCGCTTCAAGCCAACTACGCTATCAATTTGCCAAGCCTTAAAATAGTGCTGTTTGATCCACTAACAACTCTATAATCTATGGGCATGGTAACCTCCTTGCCTCAATAGAAACACTTTCGCGAAACTTATGTCATTTTATTTTTGATTATTTTTGAATAGATACAGTCTCCATTACAGCTTTGGTGAGGTCAATTTTCATGGTTAAAAAGGTTACATATGTGACTAACTTTGAATTATTACAACACTTGTAATTATAGCTATTATTTACGCTTATTGTTTTGCTATTAAGTAACCTTATTGACCTATCCTAAACAAACAAGTTCCGCCAGAAAATAATAATTATCGATTATGTACGCAATTTTTTTTCCGCTCTTTTCTTAATGCCGTCATCATCAGGTCACCTACGACCATTCGGTGGGTGTCTTGACTCCATATTCCATCAGCGCTTTTCACCACGAGCTCTGTTCCATGATGATTAGGCCTGTCCACTCCCACTTCAACTTTAAATATCTTGGGCTTTCCGGTCCCAATCTAGGCAGAGCCTGTACTATAGTAACCAGACAACTGTTATACCATAGTAATATAATTTTTCAACACATGCATATTAAAAATAAATTACACCCAGACACTAAACTAACATTCCCATCTCATAAAGATTTGTCTTGGGTAAGACGAACCCACGACCTCGGGCTTATCAGTCAATGTCACTCTAGCTAGACCAAAGCCATTCATTGTACGGGTCAGTCTATGAATTAAATAAAATGTATCAAAATTAGTTTAGTGGTTCAGGAATGCAGCGTCACAAACGAGCTTAAATATTTAAGATATTAGTAACCATTGATAAAATGCTTTGTATACCTACCTCAATGTGGGAATCTTTAATCGAAGTTAATCGCAGTCGTTGACCCCGAAATTATCGAATGGTGTTAGAAATAAAAGACAATCGCAGATATAGTGAGTCGATACTGACGGTGTCATTGCGGTACAGTTATGGTAGTGGTACAAGTTTTAAGAAAGTGTTTTTTATTGCTGTTTATTGTCTACTTGCTTTTGTCCGTGGCTTCGTCTGCGTGGATGTCGAATTTTCATCCAGTAGATACCGCTTCAGGAATCGAAATTCAAAAACCTCCTTTCTTAGTGGTTACCTCTTTACAAAGATCCCACCCTGCAAGTTTCATGTCTCTGGGACCAGCGGTTTGGACTGTGCGTTGATATATCAAGGCAATCATTCAGAAATATTCAGAATACCATTTTATCTATTTATCTATTCAATGGCACTACATGATGAACGAATAAATTTTAATGTTTGAATGTTAAATTCTCTTTCAAGCAGGATCAACTTATAATACTTAGGTAGTTTTATAGGGATGACAAATGAGGGAAGACCAAATTCTACGCGGTCCATGCTACGGGTAACAGCCATATTTAATGAATTTCTTTAGCAAAAATCGACTAAATAATTACTTCGGTTTATTTATCTTTTAATCATTCTTCTTAAAATTAAAATAATTGAAGTATCATTACAAAAAATATTACATACATTTAAAAAGTTCTATAACAAGTTTTGTACTCGGACCCGTTATTTCTTTTTTTTGCCACGAAATTGAAATATGTAGATTCAGTATTACACAATACTTTCATTTTACATTCAGATTCTAGCTGAGTGCATTGAACTGTTTTGGTAACTAATATCGCTGCTGTAATTAAAACCGATTTAAACTTGTAATTATACTGACTATTTATTAAACTTGCGTGTTATGTAACATCGGTATTAGTAATCAATATTATTTTTCGAATGGTTGTTATCCTGTTTTTATTTGGTACACATTGTAATTTATTCATTATTTTAGAAGCGAGATATTGAAAGGAAACAAGTCAAATCCGAAGCTCTGTTAAACCATTTACAGACACTATTGTACTGTCGGCCAGTTGGTCAGAAATTACAGCTATTTGCCTGTTCCACAACGAACAAGAAATACCGTGAACATTATGCATTATGCAAAATCCTACAGACGTAATCTTGATTCGTATAGTTTTTCTACAGAACATCTAACTAGCTACCGCTCATCACTTACTCTTTACATTCCAGTTATCGTCTATTACGTGACGTCAAAGACTACGTTTCTGTGATTCCTTACAAATCGAACAAACTTTTTGCTCAGTACATTTTAATCTGGTCAACGGTATCACAAGTTTATGACTATTTGTCGTCAATTGCTGGTCGTAAAAACTGGCCATCGACTCTGTAGGTCATTGTATCAGTAAGCATCAACTTAATAATCATTCAGACATAATTTTAAATTCTTTGATGAACGGCTTCTTTCGTCGCAGAACAAAGCGACATGTATTCCGCCAGATCCTGCGTAATACTGACAATGGAATTGATATAGCGCTCAATATCATTATCGACGTCAGAAAGAGTCAATCGATAGTCTCCTCTTTAAAGAAGTAAATATGACCATCTGTGTCTTAAAGAATTTAAAATAAATTTTATTTTAAATGTATATATATAAGAATATATATATATATTCTTGTTCTTTTTAAAGAATTTAAAACTATATCTGAATGATTATTGAAATAAATTTTATTTTAAAGAATTTAAAATAATTTAATAAAAATTCTTTTTAAAGAATTTAAAATAAATTTTATTTTAAATCGGAATTTAAAATTATTTGTAGTTGTAATAGAGTTCCTTGTCAATAATCTCAACCTCTGAGTTTGTTTCGAACGTTTCTTCTCAGAGTCGTCAGCTACGAAACATTGGTTCCTTCGTTTGTTTAAAATAACAAAATCAAAATATTGACCACTAAAAGTATTTTATATAAACATATTTACAAAAAAAAGAAGTAGTATAGCATTTGTATAATTTCTGCCGCAGCAGTGATGTTAAGTGCAGGCAAATATGAGACATAATTACTATCTTTGTCTCTAAGGTGGCATTACATCTATGAGTCAGGTATTGCAGATATCTAAAGAGGGTGGTGGCTGCTGAACATCAGGCAAACTGTCGGCTTATTTGTAAAAAAAAAGAAAATTGCAACTGTCAATTGGTTTTTTTTTATAGTAAATATTTCAAAATTTTGCTCATTTAGGCATTGCAAGATTACTACAGCACTTCAAAATTCAAAATTCAAAGCATTTATTTCACTTAGACCATTTACAGGTACTTACGAATTGTCAAAGAGTCGGTCGGATAGTCAGAAAAGAAAAGTGACGCTAATTGCCTGTTCCAAAACGTAGATCTCTATGGAGAAGAACAGGCAAGAAACTCCACGGACACTCTTTAAATAAAAAACATGTTTTACAAAATCTTGGTTACATTTTCTTTTTGTTGCTTCTACTATGTCCTAATGTCACTGACAACAGATTGTTCTAACTATCCTACATACATCGTTAATGTATTTAGCATTAGAAGTATTGCAATACCTATTTCTAATTGAAGAGTGGGCGTTTAAAAGATCTGTGTTGTAATACATTTTGTCACTACCATACACGTATGTGTGAATGTGTAAAAGAAAGGTTAATTAAATTAGACAGACTCCCACATTAGAATTTATTTCAAAATCTATTTGGTTTTATACTTAGTTTAGGAAAAATAAGAAAACGGCGAGTGTAGGCGAGACTCACCCTTAATGACTCAAAGACTGAATTTTTTTTTCTATGACTCAAAATTCTTCCTTATGGCATAGTAAGATACTTCAAAGTATTGTAAGGACGTGTACTGGCGACCCGCTTTTTAAAAATATCGGCTTTTCTTTTTATACATTTAAATCCTCCTCTTAATTAAATCACAAAATCCGTTTTGTTGTTCAAAGATCTAAGCGTTCCTACAGACAGGAAACGACGTAAAGCTACACATTTTTTTAGACGACGTATCAACTCTATCAGATTCTTATCTCGCATGTAACTCTTATCATCTTTCATCTTCAGATATAACCATTGTACCTACAACTCCACTCATAACTGCAATATCTTTCACAGATCGAGACGTAACTACCAAAAAAACAATGGGCTAGCGTTACCTCTGGAAGAAATCTCGAAGCCAAAATGAACGAGAGCCGCGAGCGAATTCGCCGTGAGCGCGAGAGGGAGAAGAACACATATACCTCTCCCCGTCTCGCGTTGCGTCGCGTGTTGCTATTGGCGGAGGGCCGGCAGTTCCGCGAGGCGGCGGCCATCTTGTCCCGGCTTGGTCCTGGAGTACTGCAGAGCGTGGCGTCTGAGCTCCCCATTGATCTGCTGGTGGAAGCGCTGCCGCATTCAGCGCATCTTATTGAGACTCTTTTAAACAGGTGAGTGATGGTGTGGACCATGAGTAGGTTAAACAATCTGTAATATAAGTATCTCTTATATTACAGACTATTCAACTTTAACTGTACATGACTAGCCGCTGCGCTGGTTTCACCGGCGACTGATTACTGCAGTTATAGTATGAAGTTTAGGTCATAGTATGAAGTTATAATAGCCTATAGCTTTCTTCGATACGTGTTCCTTTCCTATAAGTAGTCGTAGTTCCTAAGATAAGATCAAACGAACAAAAAAAAAGCTCTGTAATATTAGTCAATCTGGATAAAATTAAAGTTTGTTTTCTCTACGAAATTAAACTATTTATCAGATTGTAATGAAACTTTAGTAGGGGATTCAGAGAACACTCGCAGTGGTTTTAAAGTCTGTTTAAAAAAACGCAGATTATACAACTGCTAAATGGAAGTAAAAAATTATGTCGTAGTATTACGCAAATACTGCCGTATAGACAATCCCGAACCTACAATGTTTTGGAACCGAGGTAGAATCTTGATAGTGGCGCCTCTCTCTCCAAAGTTTGAGATAAATGAAATTAGAAAGAACTCACATATATTTTATTATATAGATTTAATTAAATTTATATAATGTTGTTATTGTGAACTGTTCGTCGTCAAACACACTTCAAATAATAATAATTTAGTACAGCGTATACAAGCACCGCGATTTCATAAGCTTTCAATCAAGGAGATAGAAAGGAAGTCTAAAGTATTTACTCTTAACACTTTCTTGCGCACCTTTCAATTACATAACAAAATAATGAAATGCACATAACTTGATCAACACATTAAGTAAATTAAAAGCCCATTGTACGATTGGCGAAGGTCTTGTCTTACTTAGAAAGTTGCATTATGTTATAATCCAATAACTGTTTCATATTTTAACTAGTCATTTTTGGAAAATCGATCCCCTAGATTGAATTTCCAAAAAGTAAAGAAAGAAAAACATTTATTTTGGTCACACACAGGAAAGAAAAATAACACAAACAAAAAGAAAAATATATAAATACTAGCTTCTGCCCGCGGCTTCGCTCGCGTTAGAAAGAGACAAAAAGTAGCCTATGTTACTCTCCATCCCTTCAACTATCTCCACTTAAAAAAAAAGACGGGTTGCACTCCGGGAGTGCCGGCAGAAGTGAAAACTTGATTATAGCTGTCTACTATCCATCCGTCCTACGCTTTTTCGATCAGGTCACGTGTCCTGACGCGAGTTTAAGATTTTATACCCATTACAGAAAAAGTGCTCAACGCCGCTAAAGAAGTTTTCACTTCAAAAACACATTCGCTCATTTATTTACCAGTGTGTATTTGGCTCGCCTGCCCCAAGCCATTAGCAGGACCACTATATCTCTCTCTCTCTATCTACAGCAAGCTTATATTAAGCTGTTTCGCCAAGATTTTCCAACACTATTACTCCACGGGTTAAAATACCTAAACTTTGAACTCGGGAAAATTGTACCTTGTATCAGTGTGTGTGAGATTTTTATCGCGCGTTCAATTGTTATCCGTCCTACGCTTTTTCGATCAGGGTCACGTGTCCTGACGCGAGTTTAAGATTTTATACCCATTACAGAAAAAGTGCTCAACGCCGCTATAGAAGTTTTCACTTCAAAAATCACGTCAATCCGTCGCTCCGTTTTGCCGTGAAAGAAAGACAAACAGACAGACAGACAGACAGACACACTTTCCCATTTATAATATTAGTATGGATAATACGTGGAAAACTTACAAATAATATTTTTATAAATATATACCTTTTTTTTAACATCAAAGAACTAGTCCGTATTGGTGTCAATAGGATAGTTTTCAAAAGGCTGACAGAATTGCCACATTATATAGCAATGCTAATTCTATGTCCGAAAAGACTCTGAAAAGACTCTCTCAAGCGGCTTGTAAATATTACATTACGGATCATTATTACGGATTTACAAGCCGCTTGGCGATATCCTGAAAATCAGCTTCAGTTTCTTCTTTATAAAGGTGGTGAACTTCCAAACAATTAGCACTACAATATTGAGTATTGCCACGTCACTATGTTCCAATTCGCTCGTCTGAGTAGCCACCGTGACGTAACGTTTCCGATGTCCGTTATCTTCACGCGGAGGTCTCGCTTGAGGACCGACAGCGGTCAGCTGCGCCGTAATACAGTAAATCCCATATCCCATGTGTATTGTATTATTGATTTTCCCCGTTAGTGCCGAGATTTCAAAGCGTCTGTGTTCCAAGTTCTACTAGTTCCGTAGTATTGTTGAATTTCTTTAATTCGATATTTTGAAATTGGTGGTGTGGACCCAGTAATTGTGTAATACGACGACCCCTTGGTTTAACTGGTGGTCTGACTAACTGACTTCTGACTGCCAAGAATGACTGATCTACGGAAAACGTAAGGGTCCAACCGTTTTATGGGTTTTCCAAAGCAGGTGTTGCCAGTATGTCCAAGATAAACTGAATCCTTCGAAAACACGTGATTTGAGACACAATAGAAAGACAATAGCAGCCCGACAGCCGGCTGTCGCTTGGTCATTGAAAGGTTAAAAAGTCAAAGTACATAATTATTAATTGAAAGAGTTGAATTGGTACTTGTCCAGTTTTACACACGCAACCCTAAGTATGAGAGACAGGCGCCTTAACCACTGCACCATCTTTACTTAAATACGGGATGGATTTTTGTTCGTGCGACTAAGTTTCGATGTAATACTTGAGGTGATAAAAAATCTGAAATTTGATGATCAATAATGTTGTAATATGAATGCATAATCAAAATAACAGTAAATAAAATTACGATGGATGATTTATGATATACTAGCTTTTGCACGCGGCTTCGCTCGCGTTAAAAAGAGACAAAAAGTAGCCTATGTTACTCTCCATCCCTTCAATTATCTCCACTTAAAAAATCACGTCAATCCGTCGCTCCGTTTTGCCATGAAAGAAAGACAAACATACAGACAGACAGACACACTTTCCCATTTTTAAAATTAGTATGGATTATTATAAAATAGAAAATGAAGATGGTGAGTTTAAAGTTATTTATTGTTAACTTGTGTTTCTCGTCAATATGGATGTAATCGATTATTCAAATATGAAGTGAATTGGACAGTAAAACCAATCTGTTAGGATTACACAATTCAATCAACTTTTTAAAGTAAATGTGAGAATTCAAATAATTGTTTGAAATATTACAATTTTGTATGGTTGTAATTTTAAAATACTTCACGGATATTAGTTGTAAATGCATAACAAATGTGATATTTTGCATTTATACAAAACTAGCTGTCCCCCGCGGTTCCACCTGCGTTGTTTTCGGTCTTTGGTTACTGTTCCGCTTTCGTGGGGTCATAGCGTAATGGTAACTATCCCCTATCTTTATACCTAATATTAGTGCTTATTGACTTCTAAGACTTCTTTCTCTTGATTCAAATTATTAAAACCTTAGGTTTGTCTTTAAAATAACAGTTTTTACTAAAACCATATGAAATTATGTCATAAAGACATATATACCGTGTTTATGTCAAGTTAATGTTTTTTTAGAAAAAAACAATAAAGTTTTCGCGCAAAAAAATAAAACTCCAGAAATAAAGATGTCACGTCATGTCAAAGACTGGTTCCTAAAAATTAACTCAAAAACAAAAAAAAAACATAGATTCCATTAGTTCCATTTCTTGACTTCCTTGCGGAAGAAGTTAATTATAAATATAGAACTACAAATAAATTGCTAAAGATTAATAACAAAATGCCTATCTTTTCAAATTATCTGATTACTATCTTAAATTGCTTAATTAATCTTAAATTAATATTAATGAGTCTAAATTATCTCATTATTAGATTACTTCGTTGAACTAAAACGCGACAATTTCTAAATTCTTCATGTCAGTAACATTATATGCCAATACAGCTCACCTACTATCTCAAATCTAAGATTACTTACATGCTACACAACCCCCAACCAATAATCAACTCTAAAAAGCAGCTTTTAAAGTCTAAAATACCATTTCCCACTTAACATATTCATCACAATATTCTAAAGACTTGATTATTCAAAAGTAGTCCTTAAGTCCTCGTGTTAAGGCCCAAGGATATTAACAAGTTAATTTACGGGATTCTCATCGAAAGTGCCAGGCGACCGGTTTTTGGTATTTAGTGTTCATGCTACTTTCACGTGATTTATAACGATGATGACCTTCAAAATGCTGAGTCGAAGGAACCTGAAGCTGAGAGGGATTTTAAGTCCATTGCGCAGGTTGTAGGAAATTTGTGATTGAATCTTGTAAAGTTGCGTGTAAAAGCTGCAATAGAATAAAAAGAAAATTTATTTATTTATTTATTCAGATGGAAAATATGAATGCAAAAAGTTGATTCTGTAACAATGAGCCAATTACAGGTTTTCACGTTAAAGATATTATAAATTATATAGGATCTAAAGGATCACTAATAGCACAACACAATTAGAAAAACATGAAATGTAAAAATAATGCTTACGCTAATGGAAATCAAGAACTTAACGAGATTTATTGATTACTTATTAACGCAGAATCTAAACAGAATTAAAAACACTGAGGTTATGAAAGGTTTTTTGGAAAATTCAGTAAAGATATATGTTCTTCATTACGCGAGCCTCGTCGCGATTATAAGTTAACTTAAAATAAATTATTTGTGTTTAAGTTCCAAGAAACAAAATACTAAAATGCATTATATCGATAAACAAAGCCACAATTATCAGCTGTTAAGCATTATTACACCAAAGAAATGACGTTACGGCTACTCAGAAACTTGAATAGTCGGACAATCAAGTCGACCAACCATCAACCAACGAGTATCAAATGAGCACATCTAATGGGCAATCCCTCCATATTAAAAATAGGTATTCAAGTAAATCCAGTTATCCTGGAAGCGAGAACTGGAGAGATGATCAAAGCACGATCAAGACAATTCGATAAACATAATAAACAATTCAAACATACTAAGACATAACACATTACATACATAATGATTAAGTAATAACTTGTGCTTTACGCTCTGCGAGAATAGCATGGCATAACACCTTCCATTACACGATTGTTACCTATATTGAATAACATATAGTTACGCGAAATGATTCAGCCGGTTCAAAGGTTAGGAAGGAGTGACTAGGCACAAAGGCGTGAAGTGTGCATGTGAGTAAAGGCTTTGTAAGAAAGTAGCTTTTACATAATATAGTGCTTAACAATTATTTTTTTGCAATGTGGCTGGTGCTTCCAGAAATAATTTCTTTAAAGTATTAACATAAATAACTAAGCTTTATCTCCTTATGTTAATAGTTGAATTAACTAAATAAGTAAAGTAATTTCCAAAGGCGACAAATATTTATCTGACCTACAAGTATTTTGTGCCGTTTGTGCTTGTTTGTGTATATACATGTGATTTATGTGTTTGTAAATAAATCCACGTTAAAGGAGAAACTCCTAAGCTGAAGGAATGTTTTTTCAGATCTAACCATGATAACTTTTGACTTTGCTCCACTCTGGTTAATACATTCAATCAAGAGTTATTTTATTCGTCTGAGTGAATGCAGTAGTAATATTCATTAATCAATGTTAGTAACATCTGCCGTATCACTAAATAGAAAGGATAATTTAATTTAATAACAGAGTAACGAAATATAGCCCACATTACTCAGACATGGGATTGGAAAGCTCAAATAATATTCGCAACAACAATTAATTACATGGTCACGCTCCGATGATGTCGGATTACCAATATAACAATTTATTACATCTCCCGCCAAAACCGCCATCTTGTTCAGTACCTGTACGCGGCCAAGGCATTCACTTTTACTGCCTAGATTTTTGACAGTTCATGAGGTTTCACTTTCGAGAAAGGTCCTGCAGATGGTTCGCTTGTTGTCAGTTATGCTTGATTGCGTGCGTCAGTTATGCATGATGTGCTTGATGAAAATGTAATTTAATTGGCGTGTCGAGTGTATCGAAGTTTTATTCTTTATCGTTTTCGGATGTTTTGGTCCGTCTGTTTATAGTTTTATTAGTTGGTTATGCAAGATTTTTGAGTCTATTAAACAGCTTGGGCTTCTGTCATCTTTAACGAAGATCTTTCTTACAATCAGTTATTATTTATGACCTAACTCAATCTTCAAGTGGCCATTGAGTTTGACTTTTTGACCCAAAACCCAACTCCATAACAAACCGCAAAAATAACTATACTTACACTTAATACCTAACAATCAGCTAATACCCGATAAAAGGTCGCATTGCACCTACTATCAGCAAATACCAATCATTACAAACTAAACGTCAAGCCGCCTCTGAGTCTGCCGATACTTACATGAACGGTCTTTACGTCCATACTCGTATAATTATAGGTCCGCTGGTCTCAGGTGAAAGTGCGCCGGTCCAACCTGTTCCTCAGACCCTCGAATTTGGTGATACAGTGAAATTTATGAACCTGTATTGATTGCTTCTTGTAGTATGTTGTTTTGTATCACTTTGGGAATGTGGGAGTGTTATAGGGAGAAAAGTAGCCTACCTAAGTAGTAAACCTTGGCTGTAGAGAAAAATACAAAAAAACTATAGTCTAGTTTTCTGTCAGAGAAATATTCGTTGTAAGTTAAACACATCTTTATAAAATTTTACCTCTTTATACCTTACTAGCTTCTGCCCGCGGCTTCGCTCGCGTTAGAAAGAGACAAAAAGTAGCCTATGTTACTCTCCATCCCTTCAACTATCTCCACTTAAAAAATCACGTCAATTCGTCGCTTCGTTTTGCCGTGAAAGAAAAACAAACAGACAGACAGACAGACACACACACTTTCCCATTTATAATATTAGTATCGATAACACTCGTGATTCGACACACTAGAAAGATAATAGCAGCGCTACAGCCGGCTGTCGGTTGGTCGTTGTAAGATTAAGATGAATCTCTAGGCATTTTACATCAATTAAAATTGAAAGGAAATGTATGTCATTTATTTATTTTTACTTCATTATTTTGTTGTAATGTCTTACTCCACTCTGCTATTTATTACTGACACGCAATATCTCATTCGTGCATTTAATGCTTTCTGAGGCGTGAAAAGATTACATGTAATAGTTGTAATAAAACTTTTGAAGATTTTTATTTACGTGGATATTTCCAAACACATTGTGAATGTTATGAGTTATTAAAAAAGAATGAATGTCGCTCTTAGCATCATCTTTGTCAATAAAATGGCATTAACATTTTCAATAAAAGCTTATTCTTTCACACTTCTCATATCTAACTTTAATTATCATGATTATGTAAATTATACACAATACTTACAACATTTCGTATGCGTATATTACAAGCCAGTTGGTATTTTTATAATAGATTTATTAAATAGAAAATCTGATAGGACATTTTAACAAAGGTGTTACGTAATGCTGTAATAGAAAGACAAATATTAATTAATTTTTAAATACAAGAAATACTTGAAATTTATGATCGTGTGTTGACTTGTATCAATTTCACTGACTTGAAAACTGAAAGGAATTCACGAATGTAAACATGTAAGAAATGCCAGCAGTTATTAATTAGAAGATTGCAGTCGCATTGTTTTAATTAACAATGAGTGGCGTTATAAAGTTACATTTTAGTAAAGAAATCAGTATGAGAATAGTAAATGACAGAATGTAATGCAATGTTAACAGCACAACAACCATAGTTAAAATAATATTAGTTAAAATCAAGGTTTATGTTGAGACAATCCCGCTACACCTACAAATATGGAATCAGTAATGGCAGTTACCAGAACTGCGTCAGGCAATGATGCTCAACAAGCCTGAGAGAAAACAAATTACAGTTTAGAATTCCACAATGAAATTATTGTCAAAAGAATAGCAAAGGAGTAAGAAAGATCATAATTCCAATTAACAGACACCAAGCTGCTGTACTTGTAAGTAATAATACACCTTTTGACACCCATAACACACAACGCAATTATGACAGTTGAAAAAGTTGATTATTGAGGTTTCCAACATCTAGTATAAGTTGTACATCACATCGGAATCCAAGAAACAATTGCCACAGAAGAACACAATAATCAATTCAGCGACAAACAATAGAATCAAATCGATCTAACTCAAGCAGTAACTAGAAAAGTAAATAACGCTGGTTATCTTGAAACAGTGGCGCCATCTGAGAGTGCTCTCATTGTTGATTCATGGAATATATGATGTGAGAATAGGAACGACTTTAATGATGTGCTGGATCCGACCGTTAAGAGCTTGCACAGTTATGATGGTGATACATTTTGACGGTGTTTGGTAAAACAGTAACATATTAATATGCAACGCGAAAGTTTAAAGTATAATATGTATGGTCAATGGGTTTTAATTTAATGATTGTGTCTCTAGACCCATCGTTTTTTTTTAAAAGAGATGTAATAAGAGGATGGATATGAGTCGTGATACAAACAAGATGACAGAAAATAGTTGATTATAAATATGAATATAAAGATGTATAATGGAAGGATTAACTTAGGACGCTTTTGTAAAAAAAAACTTTTTTCAAAAAAATAGTAACCGCCTTCAAAAACTAAAAACCCAAAAAATAACAAAAAATTCGGAAGTCTGTGGCGACACAAATTAATTGGCAGAAGAGAAGCCACCGACTTCCGAATTTTTTGTTATTTTTTGGGTTTTTAGTTTTTGAAGGCGGTTACTATTTTTTTGAAAAAAGTTTTTATTTATTACTTTTTAGTGTCGACTCTGACGAGTTCTACAACCGATGCCGAAGCACACATCGTCTATAAATATTTCGTAATTTTTTTTGTTCTTGGTGAATTTTTCGAGAAGCACTGAACCGATCGCCACAAAATTTATATGGGACCACCCCTGAATCATGACTTATCAAACAAAAAAAGAATCATCAAAATCCGTTTACAATTGACGGAGATATCGCGTAACAAACATACAAAAAAAAAAAAAAAAAAAAAAAGAACATACAGACGAATTGAGAACCTCCTCCTTTTTGAAGTCGGTTAAAAATAAAACAATAGGCACTTCTCATACAATAATAAAAAAAATATTAGTTCATTATGAAACTATAATTACTGATACACAATGATTAGTTAAACGAAAAGGTGCAATTCATGATTGAGTTATGTAGACACGATTTTAACTAAGTATAGTCAGAATTAAGTTTGGATGTCCACGCTTTACTTATGATAAATTTTGGTTAAGGTTTGAAGTTTAAAAATAGATTTCTTTTAATTCCAGAGTAGGGACCCAACAAGAAAACGAGTTCTAATAAAACTACGTAGTTGTCTTTTACAGAACCACTTAGTAAAATAAAAAAACTTAATTACATAATTAATAATAAAAACAAAACCCGAGGCTATCGAAGTCAGTGGCGCGTTCGTCCTTGCATCAGCACTAAATATGCAACATTAAAAAAATAACAAAATAAGTAGTCATCAAGATGTTAGGAATGGGAGCAGTTATTATAATGATATTGCTAAGAATTTTAATGAAGCAGACGCAATGGCCGCGATATCGATACGCCATCTTTTAATTAAAGGATGCCCTTAATATAGAGTTATTTGTAATTGCTTTTTACGAAATGCTTGCTTTATTGTATGCGTATAAATCCATTATTTCTTATGAACACTTTCAACACTGTTTTCATTGCATTGCTTTGGCTATTAATAATGAATGCGTTTATCGATTCTCTCATAGGAGTTTTATAGCTTGGGAGTATTGATATCTAGCCTCATCGTGTCGTTTGTTTTACGTTTAAGAATTTATTACCTGTTAGGTTTTTCATTGTAAATAAACAGAGCTGATTGTTTTCTTATTTAATTATCTTTGTTTAGCTTTTTAGGGTTCCGTAGTCAACTAGGAACCCTTATAGTTTCGCCATGTCTGTCTGTCTGTCCGTCCGTCCTCGCTTAATCTCTGTGACCGTTAGCACTAGAAATCTGTAATTTGGTACCAATATGTATATCAATCACGCCGACAAAGTGGTAAAATAAAAATTGGAAAAAAATGATTTATTAGGGTAGCTCCCCTATATGTAAATAGGGAAGTGATTTTTATTTTATTTCAACCCTGACGTGTGATATATTGTTGGATAGGTATTTAAAAATGAACAGGGGTTTACTAAAATCATTTTTTGATAATGTCAATAATTTCGGAAATAATCGCTCCAAAAGGAAAAATCAAAGCGTCCCCCCCCCTCTAACTTTGGACCCGTAGGTTTAAAAAATATGAAAAAAAAATAGAACTTTATAAGAACTTTATAGGAAAATTATTCTGAACTTGATAGAAAGAACAGTTTTTGTACAAAAAAGACAAAAAGGTTGTCCAAAATAATTTCTGCGTACTTAGTATGTCAACGTAACAAATAGCCTTTTTTTAACTTAATAGTTAGATTACTTATTGTGACGGACGGAAAACTACGGAACCCTACATTGAGCGTGGCCCGACACGCTCTTGGCCGGTTTTTTCCAATTCAGTTAAGATCGGAAACAAGTCTAAGTAGCTGAACAACAGAAATCTTTAAATTATTAAAAAAAAAACGGTATGGCTTTATATAAGATGTACGCCATAGAACCCTATAAAGTTCCTTTAATTATTTTTGAAAATACAACCGCTTTGAAAACAATACCTTTTTAGCTCTTCATCTGAATTAATAACTATCTGATAGCTAGGTGCCAAAGTTGCTAAATTGTAGACAATTCTTATATACAATCTTCAAATTGCTTCTAAAAGGTTGTAACAATCGAGACGTCACAACCAACCAAAACAACAAAAAAAAATTACAAGAATTGCACAAAGAGTTACAAGCTCAGAACAGTTACACCTTTTCTAACCTCAACGTTTGCCCACAGACTAATATCCCTGGAAGTGACGCCCCGGCCAGACGTCCAATGTGAGACGATAGCATGGAGACTGGTGGGGCTGTTGGGGGTAGACCAGGGCTCGGGGCTGAGGGCCCGGACGGCACGGCTAGCTTCCTCACTGGTGCACTACACCCCAGATACCAGGGAAGCCATCGACGCACGGCGGAGGCAGCTGGATGCTGCTGTGCAGGGTAAGAGCTTGATACAATTAAAATTACGAATAAAATGAAATGGCCATACGTGAATTATTGTCATGTTTTGTTTCTTCATCACTCTAAGGTAAAGTGGTAGATAATGCCCAAGGCATTAAGTCCGCCGTTGTGCATTGTTTTTTTACATGTGCATAAAGTTTTAAATAAACAAACAAATAAATATTGATAAGTCAAAAGACAAAGTCAAATTGTTTATTTTCATTAGCCCATGGAGGCACTTTGGAACGTCAATTACATTTCAAAATAGTTGAGTCGCCATTACAAAAGGTTACTTTAATAACTTCTGATAGTACCAGCCCGGCATTTAACCGGCCCCAAGGGCCTTGTGCTTTGTGACATTGCTATGTTCTAGAACAATGCTGATAGAAAGAAAGCTAATACTAGGTGTAAAGAGGACAACACAACAATTTGACCACCAAACGAAGTTACAGTTATATGACGTTGGTGTGACAAATCACTGTGATAGATAAACATCGCAGAGACGACTAATGTATGCGTCTATTCATCTATACACAAATATTTATATTTGGGTTTTGTCAATAAACGAGAAAAAATTGAGACTTTGATCTTACAAACTGTATACAGAGCCTGTAAATTAGAGCCTAGTATGAAACAAAACAATTGAACATTTCTAACTGTCTACGTCATTCGTCACCTGTGTAACCACTGTCCAAATAGATAAAATAACGATAAGATCAAAGTAGTTATTCTATTTACGCATATAACAGGAACTAACTTAGACTACTAGGTAACTATTTATTAATCTGTGCTACTAGGTTGAAGTAAAAGTTCGCCCGTGATCAAAATCAAAATTTTGCCCGTGACTTGAAATTCCTTCTGTGTCATAAGAGCGTTTACTTGAAACAACTTAATACATTAAATACATAAGACGCAGCTTAGCAAGTACGACACCCATGCCATCAAGCTTTATCTATTCTCTTTGAAGTCATAGCTAAGACAACAGAACATTACATAAATATCTAAACAAACCACCAAACCATGAAAGATATCCATCATAATTGATCATAATATTTACAAACACTTCCATGTGTTAACTGATCTCAAGGTCGATCTGAAAGCGATTAGCGATGATTCAGAAGCAGAAACAAGATGGCCGGATTACACGCATCCTCCAGCGGATGCCATAATTTAGAACGAGGAAATATTACATTAATTACGTTTGTTTCCTTTACCTTAACTTGATGTTTTCTTATCGTCCGTGGGTTTTGGTGCGGAACTGTGAATGCAGTTTGTTTTATTGTAGACAGTGGTCCGTGAAGTTTTAGGTCATCTGTCATATAAGGTCATTTGACTGTGAGAATGTCGGTTGAATTGTAGAAATTATATCCGGCTGGTCGGGGTGTCAACACTTTTCATCAGAGCTTTCCATCACGTTCCTCATAACCTTAAAGTTTCATTTGGGCATTTGCTCTATTTTTTACCACCTAGCATTAGAGCGTCTAGAGGTCCAAATTAGGTTGCCCTAATTTTCTCGACGCTCGACACCACTAAGAAACGATTAAGTATCTTAGGAACTATTGCAATGGCTATTTTGGATTTAATATAACATTTTTATGTTTCCATAGTTTACTGATTTATAGGTTCAGGTCTCTTTTTGGAGTTTTTTTCGGCGCTTCAACCCCGTCATAACACCATGTAGGGCTGAGGTTAATGACTGATGTGATCTCTTAAACCTTCAAACACACGTGATTCGAGACAAATAGAAAGACATATAGCAGCCCGACGCTGTCGCTTGGTCGTCGAAAGGTTAACGAGAAAAGCACACAGTCTTCCTCTCTATTGACCTTCGTCTGACAGGCCTGGTTTCCGCATTAGACTCTCATTGATCCCCTCTCTTCAGGTCTGGGCACACACGGTCTAACGGCTGACGCGACCGGCTCCCTGATCTCGCTGCACGTCGCCATGAAGAATGAGCTGCAGCGACATGTGGACGTCTACAAACAGGCGCTGCACAAGCTGGAAGAACTGGTAGGAACCATCTATGTGCTTTACTTTGATATTTAACACTAAAACATGAACAAAATAAAAATTACTAAGAAATGTTGAAGCTTGATCTCTGAGTCCTTTGTCATAGGAACATATTAATAAAGATCATCTAGTTTAGGGCTCAGGGTTTAGTCTATCCGTATGACCTTTAGTTAACCTAGCTATGTATCTTACTCCTGAGCAATGTCTAAGATTCTTGTATCAACAACTTTTTAAAACAGAAGATCATCGATCGGCCCAAGTGTGGTCATTTTTGTTTTTAATAGTCACATTTTATTTATATACACCTTACTAGGGTCGTGCGTGCGGGCTCGAGCCTGCCCTGCATATCATATAGACCTACGTCGTCGACCAGAATAATATTCTTTTCTTTCTATTCATTCACCTATTCTCCTCCCCAGTCTCCAGTCACCATAACCCAAGACCCAGCAGCATCCTCCCACCAGCGTCTCCTGGCGCTGTCCCACGCGGACGTGGAGAGGAGGCTGATAGACAACAAGTCACTCCTCACGATCGTGGACAAGCCAGCTCTGAGGCAGCTCCCGACCCTGGTGAATGCCCTCGCAGCCAGGGTTGAAAGCGATAAAGCTGTGCTGGCGTGCATTGGCCAGATTAAACGGAGCGATCCTTCATTGGACTTGACTGATACGAGGTAAGATTTTGGGTTTACCTTTGGTTCAAAGGATTTCAGGTCTCGATAATTTTGTACCAAAAAATTAAAGTGAAATCCAGAAAAAAGTTACACTAGATTCATAAGGGAAGATCCATCTACAATCAAACATGCTATTAAGTTCTTTCATATGTCTACAATATTTGGGGGATGCATTACGCTTTTCATTTTTGGGTACGAATTTAACGATGTCCCTTCTTGGTGCGTTCGGCTTCGCGCCTCCTATTTGCAATGCATGTTTATTTGTTGGGCTAGATTTTATAGTTGATCTTTTCAATAAATGTTAAACCTAACTGAGCCATTTTATGAAATAAACGTAAAATGGCACTGGTCGAACATTGCTTGTAATAATCGATTTTAAAATGAGGTCACATTTATGTCTATTTGAATAAAAATTCGAGTGTTATCAAGCATGCAGATCATTCGTATTACAGGGAGTTCATGGTTGGACTAAATATCACATGTTTTCATTAATAAACTTAATCATCAGTAACAAAACATATAGCTATAATTATTACTCTAACGCAACGCTCTTGATTAAGTCTTCAATATGACTTTGAAATAAAATAAATATCTTTTGACAACTCGTACCTAATCGCAAACTAGACAGAGTCTCCACCCGTGATGGCTTACTAGACAACTGATATACATACTTATATAATTTATAAATACATGCATATGTATTAAAAATAAATTACACAGTGATTTGGAACAAATCTGTTCATCATTCTAAGAATGTTTGTCATGGCCCCGACCTACAGCTTAGCGGTCAGGTTCACTAACCAACCAACAGGCCCGTCACCAGATTTTTAAGTCCAAACAGCTTTTTTTCAAAGTAAATTAGTACAAGGAAAAATCATAATAAATTCAGCAAATTCCATCTCGAAGTTGATTTAAATCTTAAATCGTAATTATTTTAGAAAGTGGTCGCCCGACTTTCCTGGCAGTATATCATTGAAGTCTTAAATTAAATGCTGTTAAGTTTTGATTAAGAATCGATTGATTTATCGTTTAATTAGATTACTTTCTTCTTGTGTCGTTGTGTCATCTGTTAATGATGTTACGTGATGCTGGAGTTACTATGAGATTGATAGTAAATAAAAAATATGACAAGCTTATGTAATATCCTGAGCGTTTGTACCAATTAATAACTTTTATGTAAAAGCATATGAGAAAAAAAAAGATAACCGACTTCAAAAACTAAAAGCTCATAAATAACTATTTCGGAAGTCGGTGGCAACACAAATCGACCGGCGGAAGAGAATCCACCTACTTCCGAAATAGTTATTTTTGAGCTTTTAGTTTTTGAAGTCGGTTATCTTTTTTTGGAAAAAGCTTTTTATTTTTTACTTTTTAGTTACGAGTCCCAATGTCTGACTACGTTATAGAGTAACTTTCAAAATAAAACTACTTATAATCTTATAACATGAAAACGGTTCCATGCGCGCAACGTCACAGGATATCCATTAGTGTTATATACTAAAACCTTTCCCAGAATGTAACAAACACTTTGCTGAAAACCACATCAAAATCGGTTCAGCCAAACGCGAGATAATCGTGGATAAACATACATACATACAGGTCGAACTGAGAACCTACTTTTTTTTTGAAGTCGGTTAAAAATGTCACAAAATTCTTAAGTATAACAAAAGTTAAGTCACCATCCTCCTCTTTAATCTTCCAAATTAGCTGACAGCAAATGTCTGCGAATAGATTTAGTTATTCTGCTTAGTAACCTGTGAAAAATGTAGTGGGTGGTATATTTTTTATTTTAAGTTTAGTTTTATGTACCTAAATTTTGTAAATTGGCAATATACTACTGTTTGTTTTCCCTAAATATAAATAAATTTATAAATAAAAGGCGGCTTATGTTTTTTGCCTTTTTATATCGATAAATTTTGCCTTACTTATAATTCTGTTTGTTCATTGAAATTTTACTTTGAATATAACCCCTATTTTACCATGTTGGGAGTTGGACTTCCAAGCTTCAGTAGTTTTGCCTGTGATTTATCACCAAAAAGCTTGTCTCGATATGTAATAAATACAAAATAATTAAATAAAGGGGCAACTAAATTTAAAAGAAACGAAAAGATTGCGCGAGAAACTCCATACTTCCTCTCAATTATGTTATAACATTAATCAATCAACATTATCTTTAATATCGTGTTAAAACAACTATAAAGTTGCCTTTCAGTTAATTTGTAAGTTTGTAAGTTTGTAGGTTTGTAAGTTTGTATGTAGGGGGCAATCTCTGGTACTACTGGTCCGATTTGAAAAATTATTTCAGTGGTAGATAGCCCATTTATCGAGGAATGCTATAGGCTATATATCATCAAGCTACGACCCACGGGAGCGGAGCAGTAACGAAAAATGCGGGTGAAACCGCAGGGGACAGCTAGTACAATAAATATAATAGGGAAGATGCAATATTTTTATTTTTGTTTTGATTTTAAAGAATTCCATGTAAAATAGACCACTCATATATTAAAAAGTTAAAATGTTGTAATTTATTGTAAAAAAAGCAGTTTTTAAATTGACAGTTTAAACGTCCGCGCGAAAACAGACCAATAGTTCCGATGACGTCACTGCAGTGACACTGTATCTCTGGTTGTATTGTTCTTCTCTAATTTTTATAACTTTTTATTATTTTTCGCCATTCCAGATACTTTTATTGCTAAAATTTTAAAATAAACTATCAATCAACATCTCGTGGTCATAATAATACCGCATGAAAGCATGTATGCAATGCTTTTTTATGCAAAAAAAGCATGTTGACTCATGTTGATATCTTCAACACCAGACGGGGTTACAAACTTTGTATCAGATAGTTTTGGTGGCTGAACTTCTGATTTTAAATATTAGAAGAATCTGGATTCATGGAATCTTTACCTCCTGGACCCTGTGTCATGGCAGAAAGAGGCTTCAAGCATATCGAAGGTGTGTTAGGTATTTCTGTTGATTAGACCATTAGTGAACAAAACTAAGAAAAGTTTAAAAAATGAAGTACCTACTACAGTCGAAGAAAATTGCATGCCTTCGAAATCATATTCAAAGAGTCATTAGAAGACTGCGCGAATTTTCTAAAGCTAATTTTATTCCTACAAAACTATTTTGTAAGAATGTTACTTTGTCTGTTTACTTTGACAACTAACTGGTGGTAAGAGTTACAAGGAGTAGCGCGAAAGTTACTCTAAAGCGTTCCGCTGGCTTTTATTACCTATGAAACAGCAATCAGCAATATTTGCGCAGTGATCACGCGATTAATCGCTTAACGTCTTAAAAAATCGTATTATGTATGAATCGATTGCTAATCGCTCGCTGATTGTTCTAGTGCACTTATTGCTACGATTACGATAAAGTAGCAATCGCAGACATTTAGACATTTAGTCATGCTTTGTTTTATTAGATACCAAAGCGTTTTGTTATTGTAAATATTGAATACATACCATCTTAAATAAAACAATTTAAGAAATATGGACCTTACCAAAAACAAATAATACTTATAACAGTGTTTTATGTAATATTAAATTACCTACCGTGTAGGTCTTCTATTTAACAACCGTAAATTACATGTAATATTTTTTTATATAATCAAAGGCAATTTGATATGAATAAATAATAAATAAATAAATATCCTGGGACATCTTACACACGGCCATCTGATCCCAAGCTAAGCAGAGCTTGTGTTATGGTAATCAGACAACTGATATACATACTTATATAATTTTTAAATACATACATATTATAGATAAATAACACCCATAAATAATATTGAATTAAAAAAAATCTCGATTAAAATTTCATTGTAAAAACTCGATTGTATCACATCACTATTTATTTGGAACTTAAAACCTGCAACACCGGACATTTCATTTTTCTGACTCGTATTAAAAATCGTACTATAACCTCTTTTCAATTTTCGAGTGAATTCCTCGCACGTTTTGGAACGTGCCAGTGACGTCATTCCAGTCGCTTAACGCTGATTGGTGTTTTAAATTGCATTTCATTTCATGTAATTTTAAATTCATATTTTATTGATAAAAATAAACATTATGCAAAAAAAAAGTTGCAGAGGCCCTTCATTTACATTTTTTTAACATTTTATTAATAAATTTCTATAAATACTATGTTTGCATCTTCCCTATTGGAGCCGCTGAACCGTTTTAATTGTGTTAAGCAACATAACGTTATTTGTGTTCATAACAATTAGCGTAAATGTTAAATGTTAAAGCTCTGCTGATTGCAGAACATTTTATTGCTGAGTTTTAAAGGATTTTTAAGTGTTTAAAGTGAAGTGTAGCATACAATGTTTTAATTAACAGGGAGAGGTTTCTTTAACAGGTGTTATTATAGCGTTTTTTGTTTTTTTTTTACATAATATAAACTATTAATAAATTCTTTAGTTAGTGAAATATGTGAAAATCAGATTCGTTAAAAACCAGTCACGTGCGAGAATATCGTTGCTTACCAAAAAAAATGGCAAAAAAATCATGTTTGATGAATGGGAGCACCACTTTAATGTTTATTATTATTCCGTTTTTAGTATTTGTTTATCGGCAATAGTAAGAAATCTTCAGTGGAAATTTCAACTGTCTAGTTTTCACTGTTTATAAGATACAGCCTGGTAGCATACAGATAGTAGGTAGTAGCATAGGGTACCGTTTTACCCTTTGGGAACCCAACAAAATATGTATATTAAACTACACTTCGATTGTACTTACTTTGCTTTATGCTATACATAACTTTCATTCAAAGTCACGGGCATATAATAATAAGGAACTACACACATCTAGATCATCATAATTTTCTCCATTATTCTAGAGGAGTACGTTATTACGATGGTAGGTGATATCAACAAGGAAAAGGAAGCCACTACTTCACACATAATAATATATCTTGCATGATCATGTGCGCGTGTGTGTGTGTGTGTGTGAATGAATGAGTGTGTGCACAATTCTTCATACGTAATAATAATATATTATGTGTGTATTTTCCGTTTAATGTTTGTTTGTCATAAACAATTAGGTATTTGTTTCTAGAAATGTGTGTGCAATTGTTTCTTTTTTGTGGTTATTTAACTAGTTTTTTTAAATGTAAGAAGCTACTTTGCAGTCCTATGGCCTTAAAGTCGGTCTTTTCACACGTATATTTATATTACAGCATCTATGATCAAAATTATATAATATAAAATCTCTCAGAAATTACGCCAAACTACTTGAAACTTTCTGACAGTTCCGAAGTTCTTGTAAATGGTTCATTTGACGTATTTTGATTTTTTGCTATTGTTAAAATAATAATTCAATGTTAGATATCTAACTATGTTGTGATAGAAATTCAGTAACGGTCAGCACCACTCTGATAGTCCGGCTCGAAGGACCATAAATTATTTTTATTTCATTTACATTTCGCAATAAAAATGCAATATGCTTTCTCTGTAATCGATGAGGTCTTTATTTAACTAGTTTTGCTATATATTTATGCTAGTGCTATTATTTAACTATTTTTCAAAGACAAAACAATGCTGCCGATTCTCTTGTGCACAAACTAACGTAAATTGAAGCTAAATGCATCTTTCTCAATTAAGAAAAGGACAGAAGATTAAATATTAGTTAAGTCCTGTCAAGTTTAGACACTCCATAGATAATTTAGACGCAATTTAAAAACATGGCGTCTAAATATACGTCAATTGTCATCAGGCGCTGTCTAATTTGACAGGATTAAACTAAAATGTATCTTCTGTCCCTTTCTTTAAGAAATGGAAAGAGAAAGATGCACTTAACTTATTTTTACGTTAGTTTGTGCATAAGAGAATCGGCACCATTACCTAGTTTCGATACATAGGTACGAAAATCTTGTCAGTGATCGATTTAATTACTAAACCAGTGCCGGTAAAGATTTGGTTGAATACTAGACTACTTCTAACAATCGTTTTTTATATAAAAGTTTCTCTTTTATGATCAACCTCTAATTACGATGGGTGATGAAAACTTACGAGAATTCGAGTTACAATCATCGGTCCGTGAGAAAATCGAATTGAAACAATATAATGGCGTAATCGCCGTGAAAAGTAATAGTTGTTAAATTGGTATATCAGCCTGTTATTTAAATCTGTGATTTATGTAGTGTGGCATTGAATGAGGTTTACGTAACCTTTGTTATTAATTTGGACGAATGCGTAGGCAAATTTTGAGTTTGTGTTATTAAAAATTGAATCCTTAAGATGAGATTGTTATATTCATGGCCATTTTAATGGCAAATTTTCAGACCACCAGTTTATGTTTTGTCATCATGTTAATTAACATTGACAATAAGACGCATTTTGAATTAATTTGAAAATATAAAAGGCGCGATAATTGATACTATTTGTCTGAGAATTGGTCAGATAAATACCAAACACCACAATATCATGTACTTCTCATTCATATCATAAAGATATAAGGTCTACTTTTTTTCAAGAAGGAAGTCGTGATGGCCCAGTGGATAAGGCGCCCGCCTCGTGTGTAAGAGGTTGTGGGATCGAATCCGGGCAAGTACCAATGTGACTTTTTCAATTAATATGTACTTTCTAAAGTTTATCTTGGACATCACTGATATCCCGTGCCTCGGAAAGCACGTAAAGCCGTTGGTCCCGGTTGTCATTCGTAGAACTTTGACAGTCGTTACTGGTTAGCCAGAAACTCTGACCAGTCTAACCAAGAGGTATCGGGTCGCCCAGTTACTGGGTTGTGGAGGTCAGATAGGCAGTCGCTCCACGTAAAACACTGGTATCCAGCTGAATCCGGTTAGGCTGGCAGCCGACCCCAACATGGTTGGGAAAAGGCTAGGGAGATGATAAAGGTCTACTTTTTTGTTTGTAATCTTTTGCTTGAATCTTAATAAATAAATAAATCTTCTGGATACTCTTTTTATAATTGGACTGGTCCAATTTGACCATATTCCACTGTCAAAAAGCTTCATTAATTCAAATTGCCAAAGATAATATTTTAACGTAGCTACCAAACAAACTTAATCGCATGCGAAACTTAATTCAAAACAAACACGTCCCATTAAAATTTACTTATCCACCAATTACAAAGACATGTGCAAATTGTATGAAACGTTACATGACGATCATTGTCTTGAGAACAGCTTCTTAAGTCCGTCTCCGTGGATTACACTCTCATACATTATAATGAGAGCTACTTAATAATCGTATCATTCATACTACGGCTATAATTACTTTAAACGGAGCGTTTATCGCTTCCAATTATCACTTATACGCATCATTGGACTTTCAACTTTGTTTCGAATAATTAAAGTTGATGTTTTGATGGTAAGATGTAACGTTTGTTGTGTAGGAATGAAGATTCGTATTTAATAACAGATGTTACAAGTGGATTGTAAGTTGGTATTGATACTGATTAGGGCGTAACACGCGAGAGTAAAGAAAGGTTCAGTATCCAAATTAATTGTTTTCTTAGACACGACTTATAAAGTTAAAAGTCAAAATTAAAATTTTCTGTAGTTTTAGTCTCACATACAATTATTATTTTAAAACGTATTTTTTTTTGTGTCAATATTTATTAGGTATTTATTTCTTGAGCAAGATTTACAAAGTAAAAAATACAATATGTATAATTTTCTATAGTTTAAATCTCATAATAATATTTAAAAACGTATAAAGTTACAATATTAATTATTAATTTATTGAGCGAGATTCAAATTTTTTTTTAATAAAAAAATATTCATAACTAGCTTTTGCCCGCGGATTCGCTCGCGTTAGAAAGAGACAAAAAGTAGCCTATGTTACTCTCCATCCCTTCAACTATCTCCACTCAAAAAATCACGTCAATTCATCGCTCCGTTTTCCCGTGAAAGAAAGACAAACAGACAGACAGACAGACAGACACACTTTCCCATTTATAATATTAGTATGGATAATTCATCTAATGAAAGTTATTAAATTTTATTCACATTTCTTTGGAAGTTTCTGTGAGAGACATCAGATCACGCTAGGGGTTTCTCATTAGGCAACGGAACCCTAAATTATTATTTAACAGTGACATAACAGAGAAAGCGCGCTTTCTCGTACCGTGTGACACATTACATCACATTATTTATGTGAATTATTTTGTGAGTTTAGTGAAATCTTTCTCAAAAACGCAAATCATTGATGCATTTTAACCTGTTATATTGAATAATTCATGTGTCTTGCCCAGGGTCAATGGTTTGGTGGTAGGAAGCATGTGTTGGTTGCAGGTCATCGGTTTTGCGGTATTTGGGTTGAATTCCAGTATAAACAATTGTTACTAACTCTCACTGTTTCGTTGAGGCTCATAAGTAGGGCTGCTGAGCATACTGGGTTCAAATCTCAGTTTGGGCAACACATAAAAACCCTTTTACCCGTGCTCTCTATCGTTGATTTTTGAAAATTGGTACTATTCAGAATGCCGAAATCAGTTAATTCATAAGATAAGAAGAGATAAGCCTTCCCCACTAACTGGAGATTTAATCGCCAGTCACTCCCTGGAAATCATTCATTGATTCATCATCTGCATTTAGACTGGGAGCTGACCCTAACATTAGCAGCTGGAAAAAAATTAAGGAGATATTAATTAAAAAGGGGTTTTTAAACATTTGTTACTAACCGACACCGATTGCCTGAATAGATAGATTGACCGTCTACATCTATTCAACATTTCTTCATAATATATCTTTTCCAATAGAGAACCATCCTCATATAAAATTTTATATCTAAAATTATTTACCTCAGCTCGGGAGAATCTGGCAACAAGGGCGGCACCACATTGAGGAGAAGAAGGAAATTGCCCGTAGTTCACTGTGACTATGACGAGGGGTGAGTGTGCCACTGGGCAATTATAGCGCCGGCAATGTACGGGGCTATTTTTTTATATTTGTCACTTATATTGGGTTAGTACTACACAATTTATATAGCGCCGGCATTGTACGGGGCTATTTTTATATACTTGACACTTATATTGGATTTGTACACAATTTATACAGCGCTGTTATTGTACGGGGCTATTTTTTATAATATTCTTTTCACATATATTGGATTAGTACACACTTTATGTAGCGCCAGTATTTTACGGGGCTAGTTTTTTATATACTGGTCACTTATATAAGGTTAGTATGATACACTAGTATTGTAGTGAAGTGGGCAATTTATATAGCACCGGCATTGTAAAGGGCATTTTTTTTATAATTGTCACTTATATTGGGTTAGTATTGTATTGAGGTGGGCAATTTATATAGCGTCGGCATTGTACGGGGCTATTTTTTATAATTGGCGCAATATTGGAATAGAACTCTTGTATCGTAGTCATTTAGAAGAGATCACAGTCATTTATTGTGTAAAAGTATCACTGGAGTTGCATTTTGGTTAAGTAGCGAGCGTTTTTTAAGCTAATTGTGTACGATCAGAATGAAAAACCTATTCAATCCGACCATGCAGAATTAGCTTAAAAAAGTGTCGTCCAAAACACTCTTCAAAAAATATGAATACCATTTAAATTCCTATATTGACGGGAGCGGACGAAAATCAGTGGCCGAAACGCCCACTAAGCCTGCATTTTTTACATAAAAATTTTTCGTCTAGTAGTCTTATCTGCTTTGAATTATGCACTTCTTCATTTAAAGTTTTTTATATTATATTTATCCTTCATGCCATTCATTCGGAAAGGGTGACTACGTATTAGTAAAGAACACACCAGTTTAGGCGTGAAGAAAAGACAGACAGACAGACTGACAAAGTTACTTTCGAATTTATAATACGGGTACACAGGAGTCAATACTGGTTACAGCTTTTCTCTTTAGTAAGAGTTTTTCCTGCAACCTATAAGTGTTTTCTTTGTGGGTTAGTGTTTTATTATCTCTGATTTATTCTTGGTACTTTGTAAAATTATGTCTTGGATTTATTGGTCCTTCCAGTAGATGTCCATAGATTGGACTTTTATAATTATTGTAAAACTATAATGTTTTACAATAATTATAAAAGTTTGACACATCAAGTTGTTGATTATCATATTGTGGTACTACGGACCGGGAAATTAATTTCCATTCATTGTAATTATCTGGTACCCAGTTGTAAGTGTGTAAGTTTTGTGTATGAGCAACCTACCATATTGACTGGCTTGTATTTTCACCTAGCATGCAAATCAGGCATATCTTGTATTGATACTTCAGAGGAATCACTTACAAATGTGTTGAATGTAAATCTCACTAAATGTATTATCAATTGCTTTTAAACTTTCCACTATAAAACAGAACTATCAGAAAACCATGCCAATTGAAACCAAACCTTACTCACGATAGACTGAGTCGGTTTTCCAATAAAAACACAAACGTAAAGAAAAGTAAAAGATGAATTTATAGTGCCATACGTCGTATTGTTCGAACAGAAACATGGAAAGTCAGTTTCCACTTTCCAAACTGGTTTGAGAACATAACTAATAGTTAGATAAGCTTACACAAACGTCAATTTACTTGAAGTGTGAAAACTTTTTGTTTGAATACATTGTTACTTGGGAATTTCGTAACTTACCTAAGGGTGTGTGAGGCAATGAAATGAACATTATATTGATATTTTGTTGCTGAAATGTTACATAGTTAGCGCCTTACTAATAAACGCTGCATAAAGTTATGACAGGTTTATACGTCAAAAAAAGCTTTTTTAAAAAAAAGATAACCGACTTCAAAAACTAAAAGCTCAAAAATAACTATTTCGGAAGTCGGTGGCAACACAAATCGACCGGCAGAAGAGAAGCCACCGACTTCCGAAATAGTTATTTTTGAGCTTTTAGTTTTTGAAGTCGGTTATCTTTTTTTAAAAAAAGCTTTTTATTTTTTACTCTTTAGTTAGAGTCTCAGTGTCTGACTACGTTTTAGGGTAGCTCTCAAAAAAACTTATAATCTTATAAAAATCTACAATCCAAGAAAGCAAAACGCGATCTATGCGGGCAGCGTCACGGGATATCTATTAGTGTTATATACTAAAACCTTCCCCAGAATGTAACAAACACTTTGCTGAAAACCGCATCAAAATCGGTTCAGCCAAACGCGAGATAATCGCGGACAAACATACATACATACATACATACATACAGGTCGAACAGAGAACCTACTTTTTTTTGAAGTCGGTTAAAAAATGTATGGTTACCCAGGCTTTATTCATTGCATAACTTTACACAGTGATTATTAGTAAGGGCATTAAAGTCTATAGTCTACATATATATAAGGTGTTAAAAAATTAACTGCAAGAAAAGTAAGTAATTGTTTAGAATTATAATTAAAAAATATTTGCGGAAAAAGATTTCAAAATAACCAACCCGTTTCGGAGTTAAGCAATATTTTAACTTCGCACATAATTATTGAATATGCGCACTGTACGGTGCACGCGCACCGGCGTCCGCGTCACACGCGTGGGTCTTTCACCTCTGCGATACGACATGCGACGGTACGCAAAAAAGTATTTAACTAAATTGTTTTATTTATCCTTACTAATATTATAAATGCGAAAGTAACTCTGTTTGTCTGTCTGACTGTCTTTCTGTCTGTCTGTCTGTCTCTTCTTCACGCCTTAACTACTGAACCGATTTGAATGAAATTTGGTACAGATATTGTCTGGGACCCAAGAAAGGACATAGGATAGTTTTCATTCCGGAAATCCTCCGGGAACGGGAATTATTACTCCACGCGGACGAAGTCGCGGGCAAAAGCTAGTGTCAAAATATAAAAGTGCTCCAAAAAAAATTTTTTTTTAGTGCGTTTGTTTTTCGATGTCGGGTGTGGACGAAGTTCTTGCAGTTAATTTTTTAACACCTTATATAAAGTGGTAAACTGTCTGACTGACTGTGATATACTCGTTACAACGCAAAGCCCAAATTGCAGGTCCTAGAGACATTAAACTTGATGGATTGGTCCTTTAGTAAGAAAGGCATGACCTCCCACAGCTAAGAAGGGATTTTTTTTTAATTTCTGCTTCTCAAGAGGTAAAATAGTGGTTGAATCAAACGCTGCAGAAGACGATCACTAGTTTTATATAATACACAAGTAATAATTTTTAAACGACCGTGAGAGCTGTCAATAATATGAAATTTAAACAGGTGTCTGGTTACTTTTATGTTTTTTATAATAAACCTATAATAACTGTCGAAGAAAATAGGTGTATTAGCATAACATATTGTTTTCAATAAATGCTAATTTTTACATTTGTTTTTGTCATATTAATTAATACTTACATAATATTTTCTCAGACGCTTTCTCATCGATATCTTGAATTTAAATGTGTAAGAGTATTGTTTTATTTTCACCGTGTTTGCATTATTAATAAGCTTTTATTAATAATCTTCGATATGTTTTTCTATGAATTATATTAATAATAATAACAATACCAGCCTATTACTGTCCCACTGCAGGGCAAAGGCCTCTTCTCATCCAGAGAAGGCACGAGCATTGATCACCACGCTTGCTCAAGGCGGATTGGCAATTTCGGACTTATATTTACTACAAGTCCAGGTTTCCTCACGATGTTTTCCTTCACCGATGTCTGTGATGTCTAAGATAATCTATAGAATATAATAGGTACTTGCCCGGATTCGAACCCACAACCTCTTGCATGAGGGGCGGGCGCCTTAACCACTAGGCCATCACGACACTTATAACTGACTTATATTTGATTAATTATATTGTAGCAATAAATCTACTACAGAAAATAGATTGCTCTTACCTTTACAGCACTTTGGAATAAAACATTTTGAACTCTATTTTATAAAGAACATGACACTAATAATAAATCCTACGATGTTACGGTTATAGTCTGAAATAAAAGATTTTTATTTATAGTATTTCATGTTGGTCCTTAGTTTTACAAATACTGATCTAGAAACAAACACTGGAACATAAATATTGCCACTTATTAAAGGATATGTTTAAAATGTCAACAAAATTTAAATTTAGGTTTTTAGGTACACAGAAACTCATCTAGAAATCGAACACTGAAACGAAGATATTAAAGGATAGGTCAAAAACATAAATTGACAATAACATTACCCCTGACTGTTTCTAATAAGAGAAGAATTAAGATTTCTAGACACATAAGATGACCTAAAAGATAAGAGAACTTACAACATTACCCTAAAACAAACCAGTTCAATAATAAAACCCCGTTACCAACGGAACCACCAAATCAAATTAAGATTCCTCGCCTCTTATGAAACTAGCTCTTAACAATAGTTTCTCATACATTTCTCCGTTGTATAAGTTTTTCCTCCCGTCTCAGAACTAGCTATTGTTTGGAATAAGTTTACGATCAGCAGACGTGGGAATCGGAGTTATATCATGGAATAGAAGTGCAGAAGGTCCAGTCATTGTTAGTAGAAACAAGTGCACACACGCGTAAATGCGTATGAACAGTGATCTATAATTTCATAAATAAAAAATAAAAAAAGAAATACGATTTATAAAATCACTTGATTTGAAGATCCTATTTGCATAATAAACAATTTCAATTTCATTTTTTGCATACCCGCACGAATCTCAATGTAACTGTATATCTGTTTCACAGCTTAACCACTAACGATGATTTAGAAAAATCTATTTACTGATGGATATGGAGAAATGTGAAGATATTCAACCAAAGCCAAAATATTAACATCACATGTCACATTTTTCTGTCAAAAATCTAGTTGAAAATGGCTGTAAACTCACTTTACTAATGAAGTCACCTTGAACCAACGAAAATCCATACTAAGATTATAAATGGAAAAGTGTATCTGTCTGTCTGTCTGTATGTTTGTCTTTCTTTCACGGCAAAACGGAGCGACGAATTGACGTGATTTTTTAAGTGGAGATAGTTGAAGGGATGGAGAGTAACATAGACTACATTTTGTCTGTTTCTAACGCGAGCGAAGCCGCGGGCAAAAGCTAGTACATATATAAACTACTTTTAAATTGACAGCTTCGTATGCATCCTCAATTTTAACCGACAATCAGACGGATGAAGTCGCGAGCAAGCTATTATAACCTCTTATCGTAAATGCAAGCGTTTTCTCTCTTTGTACAGAACTAGCCTTCTGCATCTATCTATTCAGTGACACTTGTGGTTAATGTTAGGGTTAACTCGGTTTATGTGAAGATTCGGAGAAAAGGCTTGTGAGATGCCAGAGTATGTCATAACAGTCGGGTATGGTTACAGACGAACCGAGACAAAGAAACACTTGAAAGAGGTTGGTAGGTTAGGTGGTGATGTCAGTGGTAGTAAGTAGACTATCTGATCAGTAAAACTTAATAAAATTTAGGACGTAGGTACTGCTCAAGCCACCTTTAACGTACTATTTAGGTTTCTTATGTAATAAAATAAATAATTTTGAATTGGAAAACCTCACTGTAAAAGACAATTGAAAAGATGCACTAAAAAGATCGTAACAAAATCGAGAATAGAAAACAAAATTGAAATTAACTACATAATAAAGTAAACTCTACTTTGGTTTAACAAACTACATTATGAGCTGAATAATACAAATCTTGAATTATCCACCACGAGGGCTAACTGACAGTTGTTGTTTAAGGTTCCAATTAATCCTTACAGTGTTAATAGTGTTAATGTAAAATATTGTTATAACCATGTTGTGGCGACATCTATCGCGGAACGTGTGAACTACAACTGACACACTGTCGATTTCGTGATATAAGAACTTTCGGCGACATTCGCACATTTACGAAAACCGAACTGGAACCGCAGAATCCCACCAGGCCACCCATCTGGTTCACCTCCCCATCTGGAGAATCCTCCCTTTTCAATGGCGTATGAGGGACTTTACAATCTGTTCCGCAGTCCTCCAAAACATTCATAAAACCAAATTGTTCCCTTTCCAATGGAGGATGAGGGTCTTTACACTCTCCAAAATGCTCCTAAAACTAAACCCTTCCTTGCAGGCCGGTAGCAGGAGTTCTGATGACGTACTCCCGCGGGTGCGCCGCGGTGCTCAGCCAGATGTCGGAGGAGGAACGCAGCAGCAGCAGCGAACCGGCCCCGCCTCGCTCCACCGACTCCGCTAGCGACGGCTACCATTCGGACAGCGATGACTCGCAGCAGCATCCTGACAGGTAGACTGAGTAGACTGTTAAAGTTTTATTTGATGTTTTAGTTAGCTTACTACAATAGATATGGGAGGTAGTAGTTGGGGCACATGGCTCGTAAAACTGTAGGTAGTTGGTGCTGAAAAGTCGTGTGGTGGCCAGCTACCCTAATTGCAGTGTGGGCAGGCTTTCCGCCAAGTGGACCAACGAAGGTTATCAGGGCAGATACGGGTGGCACAGGATTGGTATTTGTGAAAATCTTTGGAGGAGATCTTTGTCCAGCAGTCGATGTCTCTCATATGATATGATATTATTTCAGTCAGCTGAATGTCCTTATTGGTCCTCTCATGTACTTCATCCATCTGGAAGAGTTAATAGAGTGGAATGATTTGAAAAGACTAAGATTTCTAAATGCTGTAAAAATCAAAGCTTGTCTTAGTGCCATTTTCTATAACTTATCCATCGGTGGAATAGGTTACTAGAGAATATTTTTGCATTATAGGTCCAAACATAATGTGTCATGGGGATTTCTCGGTGGGGATTCCTGGGATAAATCAACATTTTATCTGTAATAATAATAAAAAAAAATATCCGATCAACCACATTAAAAATTCTCTACAACATTTCCAGAAGCAAGCTGATCTCTCAGTACGCGGCGGTGTGGTCGCGCGCGGCAGACGACGCCATCCCGGCGCTGGCGGCGCTGGAGCAGCTGCGCCACACGCCGCACCTCAAGTATAAGATCGTGTTCTCTGTAGTTGTTGTGAGTATTTATGTATTTGACTAAAACGTTTTCTAAAAATGGAACCTAGCTAGATCGATTTGTCATCTCCGACACCCCTTGCATACCACATATTTTGTTTTATTAGCTTACAGCGACTGACTACTTAAATTGTATTCCATTTTTGCGTTTCTTTTCAGTTGTGATTGCTATGTTGAATATAATGGTAGGTAAATCGAACCAAATAAATGATTCATACTGTTTGAATACTTACTTATCAGTACAACACGGATGCTAATGTCTAATTGCAAATGTGTCAGATCATACGATCTGCAATGATTTTGATATTCAGAAAACTATAAAATAGGGTTCAAAAACGTGAAATTTTGCTAAAGCCTAATTCATTTTTAGTTATTTGTAGCTTTTCTCAACACTACTTACTTATTGTTATTGCCATCCCTTTCAAACCTCGATATTTCCTCCTCCAAACTCGTCATCTGTTTGCCAAAATGCAGACCCCACTCTAACAGTCATTTGGTCTACCGATCGTCAGTTTATCTGCAGGCATGACGATGATGAGTAAACGTGTAATTCTATTCAAAATCTACAATATTCTTGCAGCTATCGTTCCGCGCAGTCATCAGCCTCCGCGACCGGCGCCTGAGCGAGATGAAGGCACTCCTGGGGGTGGGGGAGCAGGACAGCAGCGACCCCAGCGTGGCGCGCCTCGTGGGGGCCGCCACCAGGGTCCTGCACTCCACAGCCCACAGCTTCCCGCTGGGTGAAGCTGAGAGGACTGTTATTAACCAGGTATACATCACTGTCTGGCATAGATAATGGTGCCGATTCTCTTGTTCACAAACTAACATAAATTTAAGTTAAGTGCATCTTTCTCTTTCCATTTAATTAAGAAAAGGACAGAAGATAAAATATTAGTTAAGTCCTGTCAAATTCAGACACTCCATAGATAATTTAGACGCGTTTTAAAAACATGGCGTCTAAATATACGTCAATTTTCTTCCGGCGCTGTCTAATTTGACAGGATTAAACAAAATTGTATCTTCTGTCCTTTTCTTTAAGAAATGGAAAGAGAAAGATGCATTTAACTTAAAATTAGTCTAGTTTGTGACCAAGGGAATCAGCACCAATGTTGTCTTTTCATCTTTATTGGTGGACTGGTAAGGTCTTTAAAACATCCTTTGTGCATTTAGTTTAAATAAATAAATATATCCTGACGATGATCTCGTGAGAGTAGCATGACGCCGAGTGAGAGGACTGAACTGATTGAAGTTGGAAATGTTATAGTGTTTTCCATTTGAAAATTCCTGGAAGTAGCCCAGAACAGAAGTTGTTAGTAGACGCAAAGCCGTTTGTTTTGCTTAATTTATTTTAGAAGTTAGTAAGTATCTCTGACAATCAGTATAGCACCACAATACCCCCTGGTATTGTGGAACTCATTAATTAAGTCATGAATATCCAAATCTGTCTCGTATTCATCAGCAACAGATTCTAAAGTATTCAGGAAAAGACTAGGAAGATGATGCTTTGGTAAAGTCATTTTTTCAGCAGCTCCTTATAAGATTCTTCTACCCTTCTTTCTCCTGCTACTCCGTACGGAGTGGAGTGTCTTGCTTGTTCTTCTCCATATATATCTACGTTTTGGAACAAGCAACTAGCTTCAATTTTCTGATAGACTGACTGAAACCTTGACTGACACTGTTTAAGTGAAATAAATGCTTTGAATTTTGTACCCAGACCTATGTTCCCTGTGTGTCAGGTGGTGAGCACGCTGCGCGAGTACCCGTGCCTGTCGTCGTGCGGCGCGCTGCACGCGCTGGTGGCGGCCGCGTGTCGCGCCGCATGGACCATCAGCCTGCACTCGCCGCCGCTCAGGATCGATACTGACTTCACGCCAGGTGAGGAGCTTTGTTACATTCATGTATCATGATATAGTTTGCGGTTTTTGCCATAGTTGTCACATATAATTCATATGTAGATAGGGTAACTGATAATTAGTGTACGATTCTTTAACGTACGTGATTGGGCTCATGATAACCCACAACTTTTGCTATGGGAACAAACCTGAAATCAGAGAAGAAAAATCAGCTGTTCAGTACATTTATGTTTGCCTAATGTACTAAAAATCAGATATTTCTTCGCGTAATAGTAACCTTAATTTTTAAAAAGCAAGGGTGGAGTTCCATGTCCATTTTTACGACTATAATGAAACGTGATAGACACCCTATAGTCCCATTTTAAAGATCTAATGAAAAAAAAAAATGATCTAGAGATCGTTTGGGTAATGGAAAGTCACTAGTAATTGTTTTGATGATTTTTCGATTGAACATTGAACATCATAACAATTTGTATTTCCTGTAATACTATTCTCACAAGCTTGATTCTTGAAACGTGTTTTGAATGCAACCTATTGTTCTATTATTCAACGAGTTATGTTCAATTCAAGCCAACTGAAATTTTAAATCCACCTCAATATTATCATCTAGCTCAATTAGTTTTCTAGTGTATGAGACAACTTTTTTGTCTATCAGTAAGGATGCGTGTCTGTGAAATAATACTTGAACTATTAAAAAATGAAGATCAATTTATTAAACGATTTCTCTTTTCCTTCCAGTGGTAATGAACCCAGAGAAGCACGTCCGCTTCTCCACAGAAAGCCGTGACGGCCGCGACCGGCGCTCCGACCTGATCAAGTCCTTCGTCTGGCCTGCCCTCATGGACGGCAACCGATGTGTCTTCCGAGCCGTGGTGCTTACCTGACCTGGAACATTCTAGAACTTCTAAATTGCACAGATCTTCATATTATTTATTAATCTTTACCTGCATGAGTTGTGGTTGAGTCATGGACTAAAGATTAGCCAGTTCGATGTATCAAAGAGTTTGTGTGTTAAAGGATTGCTTAGAATGCGTTTGATGTATCAAATGATGATTATGTAACTCTTGTCATGCACCTCAACAGTATATTCAAGTTATAATTAATTCACACCTATGCACATCTTCTGAGAAATACACAATTCCATCTAAGACTCCTAAAAGACAAACAACAATATTAGTCACGTTGATAATTATAAAATTATCAATTACGTTATTGAATAAATGCACTTTCAAAAAGGTCTGGTCCTTTATCGCTTCCAAGGACCAGTTTTTATTTAATAAAAACTGTTGTGTGTGTGTTTCATTAGAATACGGTATTTGACACTATTAACCGATAAATCTAAGACATATTTTTTATAAAACCTATCTTTTTATTAGTCCTAAGAATCGGATTTGTTTTTAATTTACTGTAAAATTGGATTTTTAATTGCTTTAAAATCAATAAATAGTTAGTCAATAGGGTTGCTAGCTTGTGACGTCACAAGCAGGTATTGGCATACAAAGTCTATTGGAGAATTGCGTTTTGACAGCTCATAAAAAGTACGTCAATTGATGATGGTGTCAAATACCGGATTGAAAGCAGAAATAATGATTCATTTTAGGAACCAATTTGATTTACTGTAATCCCTGATTACGTATTGATATTGTTATTGAACTGTATAACGGGCATATCTATTAGAATACATGTTTAATGACGCATACAAGATATTGAAACACGTTGAACCATACATCATCCCAAGTAAAAACTTTATAATTAGATGAATAATACCATTTCTTTGTTTGTCATTGGTAACAGTAAAAACATATGGCGATTATCTATCAAACTTATTCGTCATAGCTTTATTTATGAAACGAACCTTCTTCCTGTACAAATTTTCTTCTAACTTTCTTTAGTATAGTTAAAATATAACGTATTATATCAATAAAACTAGACTTAATAAATTATTATAATGTAACATTAACACTGAACAATAAATATTAATTTAAGCCGAACTATTTCGTTTCATTGTGACTAACACAGGTGAATCATCAACATATCAAATTGATAAGATATTAGATAAAGCAGTATCTGATATAAACCGTTCCCTTTGTCGAATAGTTCAGTATTGTGTGATATTCAGTGCAATAATGAGTTACCCGTACGGACACTATGGAGGCCCGCCTGGCTGGATGCCGCCGCCGTACCAGCCTCCTCCAGCGCTGCCGCCGCCCACGCATCCACCACCAATGTACGCACCACCACCACCAGACTACGGCTACCCTCCAGCCCAATACCCACAACCCTTCTACGTCCCTGGGACCATGATGGTCCCAGTTCCCGTGCCAGGACCGCCGCCGCCGCCAGAAAACAACTCAACTTACATAACCAACTATATCTACCATGGAGAAACCACGGTTACTTCAGGAGAGAACCAAATACAAGTGGTGGAATCTTCTGGCGATTACGACTGGGTACCCACAACCGCCATTATGGCAAGCTCCTTGACCGGACGAGCTGTCGTTGGAGGACATGAAGGCTGGGATGGAAGCCCTCTCTGGGTGATTCGTGCCTATCATAATGGGGACCTGTTGCCTGGGAAGTTATCAGTGAGACATAACGCAGCTTCAGTTGTTTATGAAGGAAAGGACGTATCAGTGCAGAATATTGAAGTTTTATGTGCTAAACCTGAGGACTTACGTTGGGTGCCAGCTTCGAATGGGAATGTTCCTCCAGGGGCGGTTCCTGGTGGCAGGACGGTGTCAGGAGAGACTCTGTACGTGGGGAGGGCGAGGTACCAGCTGTCTGTGACTCCTGGAAAGATCCACCCAAGTCACAATTGCTGCTATATTGGATTTGCTGGTACAGAAGTGTCGCACAAGATGTATGATGTGTTGTGCAGGATCAGTTGATTGGAACGAAGGGAATGTGACTCTGAAAATGACAAATGTGGTCCTAAGTTTAGGGTTTACGTGAGAACTTGTACTAATGTTTATCTGGGGCTTAGTTTTATCAAAGCGATGCCAACCAGGTTGATAAGTGACGACATCTAATCAAATTGTGTTTGCTGTTTTTAAGCCCCAAATATAATTATATCCTCGAAAAGTAATTGACAAAAAGCTCTCCATCCATTAATTTAATTTATATTCTTGACAAAAAATATGTTCATGTTTCTACATTGTTAGGAAAAGTTGTCACCCTGTTGTGTGTGTCTTTAAAAACAAAATGGTAGAATTTGAAGACTGATGTGTGTATGTGAGAGGTAAACTATATGTTGTATAAAAAGACAAATATCTATTACCAATAAATGATAATCTTTCATACTGATTTATATTATTTTTGTGCTCCATCGCTGAAGTAAGTCGATATCTTATCGACTAAAGATTAGCTGCTATGATAAACAACGTTCACCTACATGGGAATTCACAGATTCTAGTGCCTTTAATTTATTTATTTACGTTAGCACTATCGTAAAAACCTGTGTGTTCTCGCTGTGTTTGCAAAGATTGCAACATCGATATGAAATCTATACTAATATTATTAAGCTGAAGAGTTGTGTTTGCTTGGCTGAACGCGATAATCTCGACAATTCCTGGTCCGTCTTGAGAAAATGTTATTGTATTGGATAGCCCATTTATTGACGAAGGCTGTAGGCTATATAACATCACGCTATGACTTTAGGGAACGGATTAGTTTCCAAAGATGCGGTTAAGACCGCGGAGGACAGCTGATTATTCATGTTGGTTCATGTAGGTCAACTGGTGCCACTATATGAGTGACGCTGATGGCTATAGAACATATTGTTTATAAACTGAGGTAGACTTTGGTGACACTCCATCGAAGCGGAGAGGAGTGGAGTGACGGAAAATTAAGCAAAAATAACTCTTTTAATTGCTGACGAAGCAAAACTAAATTTACCAAAACTCTATTGTTTACTTTTTATTTGCTTATAAAATAAATGAAAAATAAAGTAAAAATCATTTATTTCAGGCTGTAGTTGGCCCATATTAGGTTAGTAACAATCAGACTTATAAACTATGTTAGTACAGTAAACTAATCAAAAATAACAAAAACTAAGTACTAAAAACTAAAATCTGAGGACATCTGACGAAGGTTCACAGGTAATGTGAACCCTTGTCCAATGCATCCAGTTGTTCTGCCACTACCCTCAGGAAGCTGTTGGGACTCCCCCGCACGCGCCGCATCAGGGAGCCAATTCTTTTGCGCAGTATAGCTTGGAAGCCATCTACCTGTAGTAGCGTGGCAGCCCCATCAACGCCTTGAATGCATTATTGTATTGGACTCGCAAGGCACTGAAAGCTTGTTGAGTGTATTTGATCCATAGGCTGCACAAGTAAAAGGACTGGCAGTACGCTCTAAACAAAGTCCTTTTTACCTGGTCATTACACCCGTGCCAACCTACGGGCCAACATGTTCGACTTAACTGCCAATGCCCTGCGTTCCCTTTCAAAATCCACATCATCTGAAAGCGACTCAGTGACCCAGTGACCCAGGTACTTAAATAATAATAATTTATAATAATTATAACCTTCTCTCTTAATGCAGTAAAGTTAATTGCGGAACTAATTTTCTACAATGCATCAAATTGCACTGAAGTAAAGTTGGAAGTAATCTTTGAAAACCTGATGATTATTATCAAAATTACTTAATCACACAATTCTAAGCTGATCCTCAGCCTATAACACAAAACAGTCTGAAACAATCAAACATAATGACATCATTTCATCAATTGACTCTCATTCTACACCACAGCATTACTATACTTCTGGGAGATGTAATTATCAACCTTAAGTCAACAGTTTAAGGTCTATTAAATCTAAAGACACGATAGCATGTCATCAGCAGGTACACAAACTTAATGCAACACTTCCAACACGCGATTGTGGACTTTAACACGTTGTGTTAGGTAGCAAAGGAGATGAAAGATGGTGTTGGTATATGGGCAGGTATACATGTGGTGTCTAATAACTCCATTAACCTCACCAAGTGAGTGTGTGAGAGTTTTTGTGAGATGATACTGAGAGGAGACAGTTATTTAGACCATATTGATGAAATGCACACTCTTAGGTTTAGGGTCTCTGCCGGCTATATGTTTGCTTTTGGAGAAGGATCAAAAAACAGCAGAAGTGCAAATGATGAAATTAAGCAAAGCAGGCCTTATGAGTTTTAAACTAGCGACCAGTCCCATCTTCACATAAACCTTTCAACCGCATCAAAATATGATATAAAGATTTAAGATAGATACAGACAGCGAAAACAGCTTTTGTTTTATACTATGTAACGATACATAAAAAATAATCTCTTTAAAATAACTCTAAGTCTCTCGAATCGTGATTCGTTGTGTTCGAATGCTTAAAAATAATACACACACAATAAAAAGTAAATTACAATAAAAAACTCCATTGCAAGACTTATGGTACTTCGTAACTGGATTTAGAAACCTCTGCATCCGAATTAGGTGAAAACTTGTAGGAAAGAGATCGTCAGGGGCCGGGCAAGAAAAATGAAAGTTGGAGGATGGACCTCAGGGATGCAGGCCACGTTGATATATGGAGTCAAGAGCACACGAAGTTGCCGTGTTTCTCTACCCCTACGGAAGCCGGCAAATGTAATAAGGACGTACAAAGTCCAATGTGTCTCTAAAAAGTTTGCCGAGGTCATTTTAGTTTTCTTGTTTTGGCTTTTTTCTCCGTTTCCACACATCGACATTTGCGAGAAATGTTGCGATTAATATGCTTTTTGAAAGACACACAACTATATCCTAAGGAATGTCGTAGTCATTATCCATTATTCATTACAGGTATCTAATCTTTGTTTATCAGTTCATTATTTGTCAGTGCTATCATATATTCAGTCTTAATTTACCAATATTAGTGCAAAAAAAAACAGTAATCATACACGCAATACAATGTTGGATTTGTTGCATGTTTATGTATGCGTTTGTCAGAAATTAGAACACAAGTAAATAAGCACTCTGTAATATTTAATGCTAGTTGATATTGTAAGATTGTAGTCGTTAATGTAATGGTATCTGTACAAATAAAAATGTACAAATGAAGTATTTGCGTTCCAGTAATGTTTACGTCACTCAACTGACAAAACAATAACCAATGAACAGAACTCAATTGGGGCTTAATTATACTTTATTACAGGTTTAATTAGGTATTGATTAAAGACCTAGATTGATGGAAATTACGAAAGCATTCGTGTCACTTGATAAAAAGATAAGAAAGAAGAATACTGATATGGCAGACAGATTAGTAGTTGCACATTGTAATATTATAAAAAGATAAATAAATACCTAAACTAATGACATAATATATGCGAGAGTAACTCTGTCAGTCTGTAACGCTTTCCCGCCTGAACCGCTAAACCGATTTAAAGATTTTTTTACAGAGAAAGTCGATAGCCTGAGAAAGGACCGAGGATATTTTTCGACCTCTATGCGGACGAAGTCGCGGGCAAAAACAAGTAAAATTATAATGAAATAAGGTTAGATTAAGGCCCGTATTAATAGACGTCACTCAATTCTGAGATGCTCTCAAGTTTATTGCTGTCCTTATTTTTTCCCTTTAGAATGACAAGGACAGCAAGAGACTTGAGAGCGTCTCGGAGTTGAGTGACGCCTGTTAAAACGAGCCTTAGTCATCCAGATCGTCCCGCTACACCTTCCACGGTCTGCTGCAGCCTGTGTTATCGTCACGTCGTCTTTTATTTTTGAGTGCTATAAAATTACTATAGACGAAATAGAGGAAAAAGGCCTGTTATTAATAGAAAGGAAAAAAATATTCAATGGTTGCTCATTACGGCTTCTAGTGCTGCAACACCAGAAATAGCATACCACTTGATTCTTGCGCGGTTCTGCGGATGGCGAGCGATGGGTAGCTCGCCGCCCGGCTAGGACCAGGACCGCGTAGACGGCGCGTTTTGTTCCACGCGCGCCTCAAAGAGAAGGAGTCAGCACAGGAAGGGGCCCAACAGGGCCAACGCCTGCCGGGGTTGCGGAATGTTTATAATAGTTACCGTGACCCTGGAACATAAAGGGCAATCGAAGGAACATGAGTGGGTTTTAGTCAGTAAGAGTCTGACACGCCCTCCCGCCGCACCCAGGACGGGAGCAGTCATTGGATGATTTCCCACTCACAAAAAAAAAATACCACTTGATTCTTCAGACTTACAACGGGAGCAAAAATGACCTAACCAGAATCGAAGCGCACACATCCAGCAACGCAACACTTCCACCATGGCTGATATCCAATTAAGCTAATTGTGTCCACTCCACCGCCTTATTCACGACTCAGTCGCTTAAGGTCTAGCAGAGAGGTCGTTTGCTAGCTTTAATTGTAAAAGAAACATATTTATTTTTGTTGTATTGCGTGTGACTGTTGAGCGGTGTGGTCAATTTTTTTGTATTTTGGTGGTTATAGTAATTATGTTGTAATTAACGAGTGTTTTGTTTTTCTTTGTAAGTAACAATCTGTCTTTTATATCTACTATATATAAAAATAAGTCGGGTTTTCCTTCCTGACGATATAACTCCAGAACGCACAAACCGATTTCCACGGTTTTGCATTCGTTGGAAAGGTCTCGGGCTCCGTGAGGTTTATAGCAAAGAAAGATCAGAAAAAAATAAAAAAAAACGAAGCCATCTGGTGGCGAAACGGAGTTCGCCGGGTTTGCTAGTATTACATAATAATATATAATATGTATATGAAAAGGTAAATTGACTGATTGATTGGTTGATTGTTAATATCAACACACAGCCAAACTGCTGATCTAGAGACTTGGAGTGTGTATTCTTTAAGAAAAGTAGGTAGTCACAAATAAAGGATTTTTGAAAATTCGATAAGAGGTAACCCCTTAAAGAGGTAAAATAGTGGATTCGGAAAAGTGCGACATCCAAAGCTAGTGTAGTTATAATTTTACTTAGTCAAAGCCAGCCTTAACACCGTAAGGTTAAGATAAAAAAAATGCCTAGCAAGTGCATTGGTTAGGCAATATTGCTCTCTCCCTCACACAACTGATAAACTACGTTGGTAAAACAAAGATGGAGAATAAAGCAAAGTAAGCTAAGAAACGTTGATTTATCACGGTTTACGTATTGACGGACGCATTAAATTAGTTTTCGTATTAACACTAATATTTTCATAATTAAAATGTATTTAGTGGTTGTTAAACTTTACCTAATCTACTAATATATTATAAAGAGGAAAGATTTAATAGTTTGTAATGGATAGACTATAGAACTACTGAATCAAATTAGTCGTCACGGGCAAAAGCTAGTAGGTTATAAAACAACACGCTATGTCCCACGGGAGCGGATCAGTAACCAAAGACCGAACACAAGGCGGGGGTGCTGGCCGTTTTGTGCGTTAGTGAAGCTACTTATCTTTTTTTAGTTTAAGGATTTAGTATAATTAAGTTCTAATGTTTGTAGTATCACTATGCGCGAACAAACTGTTTTTCTTTCTTTTTTTGCTCCGGCCAGAAACAGCTAGTCTTCAATAGACTTCTCGAATCGTCTTTGCTCCTAAATCAATTTTGCTCTACAAACAATGGATAAACATGAGAAGAAGTGTAGGAGACTAGAAGAGTTGGACGAAGAAGGAGTAGTGACTCTTCTAGAACGATGGGATTTGGAAGAGTTCGTTGAGTTTGCGAGAGAGAGGCGGCTGGACGGATGGAAGTTGTTTGTAAGTAAGATATTATTTATTATTAAGTGGTTAGGGTGTAAACTGCGGGCACGCCGTGATAGCGGCGGTAAGACCCCTCTTTGAGGAGTGGCTGGAGAGGCGCCACGGCGCTCTCACGTTTCGCCTGACACAGGTCCTCACCGGACATGGTCAGTTCGGGAGGTTCCTGTGTCGGATTCAGGCGGAAGCGACGCCTGGGTGTCACCACTGCAGCAACGGTCGCCTGGAGGACACGGTCGAGCACACGGTGGAGGTGTGCCCCGCATGGGCGGACCATAGACGTGTCCTCGTGGAGGCGATCGGCGGCGGTGACCTCTCGCGCCCAGCGCTGGTTCAGGCCATGCTGCGGGGCGAGACGGAATGGGATGCCGTCGCCTCCTTCTGCGAAGCAGTTATGCTAGTGAAGGAAGCGGCGGCGCGCGAGAGGCAACGACAAGCCTCTCGCCCCGGACAAAGACCCAGGCGAAGACGTCGAGAGTCGCAAGACGACTACCGGCCACCGTAGGCGCGGTTCTGCGGATGGCGAGCGATGGGTAGCTCGCCGCCCGGCTAGGACCAGGACCGCGTAGACGGCGCGTTTTGTTCCACGCGCGCTTCAAAGAGAAGGAGTCAGCACAGGAAGGGGCCCAGCAGGGCCAACGCCTGCCGGGGTTGCGGAATGTTATGTTTATAACAGTTACCGTGACCCTGGAACATAAAAGGCAATCGAAGGAACATGAGTGGGTTTTAGTCAGTAAGAGTCTGACACGCCCTCCCGCCGCACCCAGGACGGGAGCAGTCATTGGATGATTTCCCACTCACCAAAAAAAAAAAAAAAAAGGGTGTAAACTGCAGGGCAAAGGCTTCCTTAGACCCCCTAGACACTTCTCTTTTTACTTGGCAATGACATTGTGAAAAGGTAGTGGATAAAGTATGGCAAAGACCGAACGATCATCATTTTTGGCGTAGTTTATTTTTGACATTGGTTATGTTTGACAGTGGTTTTCGTTCTTATGAATGTGCTGTATCTTATAAACCGCAACAAATGTGCTACTTTTAACGATAATGGTACGTAACTCTTCGTGCGCGAGTACGACTCGCACTTGGCTTTAAGAATTCCAACTCATAAGCAACTCAACTACAGGATATTTTGTATGAAAAATTGCGAAGAATGCTACAGAAAACAGCTAGTAAAATATACACACATCCATTAATGCAAATGTAGTACTACTAACACAAATATTATTCACAAACATGGGCTAATGAACACAATATGCTAATGTGAATGATTAATGATAAGTGCGTACGTATGTATGACCGACCGGCCATGTCACATGTTAAACAATATCAAATGAACAGCAATTAACCTTATGCAATTTAGGTACGCTAATTACATTAATATAGTCTGGACTGGGTCTTAATCTGAATTAATGTTACACTTAAGTAGGTATAATAATTATTATATATTCTCTAAACTAGTTTTGTCATAATCTTCTTTAATTATTTAAGTTGGTTGCGTCAAATCAATTAATATCGTATAATAATGCCGGATCCCTGATCTTGAGTAACTGTAAGGCTAGCCGCACACACACAATAATATTGACAATAAAGTACGTATTGTCAATAATATTGTGTGTGTGCGGCCTGTATTGCGGTATTGGATAGATAGAATCTAGATTATTGACAATCTTGTATTGACAATATTATTGTGTGTGTGCGGCTAGCCTAAGAAGTTTCTATGAGAAAGTCCCTGCAAAGAGCCCGTAATTACTGTAGAATATTATTATTTAATTATTTTTTTACCCATTCATAAAAGTTTTACGCTTGCACTTGTACATGATATTATTACATATATTTCAGGACGTTAGCGAAGGCATCGTTAAGCTATGGCGGCCGAAAGCCAATGCTAAGAAATTCATGACGTTCATCGAAGATATGAAACTGAACCCCAACAAATATTTAGAAAACAAAGACAGTAATGCAACAATGGAAAAATGTGACTTCAAAGAAAACACAACAACAGTCAACAAACAAACACAGAGTACGAACACTGACATAGATGATATTGAGAATCAGTACCAAACTGTCACGCATAGAAGAAAGGAAGATAATGCACACGCGACCACTCACTCGATGAGCACAGTCGAAGAACTGATCCGGAGGATAGTGCCAGCTAAAAGTTTTCTATACAGAAACCAACAAAAAGCTGAAAGGACACCATCGTACTTACCTATGGATGCAGGCACACCTAAGAAAAAGAAACTGTTTAGACTAAGCTCATACGAATATCCTTTCTTCGACATAAGAGCCAGATTCTCAAGGCAAGAAAGTTCAAACGACACAGGTTATTACGCTATGAAGAGAAACAGCAGATACTACATAGCTAGGACGTATAAGAAACCGGACTCTAAGCCCAAATATAAATCACTTTCAACTCCTGAGGAATCGTCAGAGAAAAGTCCCGACGATCATTTTTACGAAGATCTATGTTACAATGAAGTTCAAAAGGAAATAGAAAAGCCTGTTGAGCCAAGAGTGCCTAACGTCAAACCTTGTATCGTAAAGATTCAAGAGCTGTTCCAATCGTTCAAAGTGCCATTTTTTAAGAAACAAGAGATGTTAGAAGAAAGAAAGACGGAGACAATAGAGAATGAGAAATCATCTAATATTTATGAGAATAGTGATAGTATCGCGAATATGTATGACTCGGTGCATGTTAACCGACAAACTGATGACAGCGAAGTGAAAGATCAAGTAAGTGTAATTATGTTTTAATAAGTGCTGAAGTCAATGAAGCTTGATTTATTAACGTAATTTGTGGCTATGAACGTGTGAATAGCGTGAAATTATGGAAATTGTATTAAATTCAAAGAAACAATCATGAAAATGAACTAAAAACTACTCTATATAATACCTAGTATGGAATATTTTAATGGCTGATTTGTTGGTCTGAGTGACCATGACTGCTAAGAATTCGTTCCCAATCCACGAGAAATCTTTATGTTATAAGCATAATTATTCGTTCTATGTCTGTTGTCTAAATTCAAAGTTAACTAATTAATTTCTTATAGAACTTTAGAACGTCATTTACATGAACTAAGAATCTGGTAGCCCTGTTGTCTGGCTACCATAGTACAGGTTCGAGCTTGTTTGGGATGATGACCATGAGCGAATTGTTTCAAATTATTTAGATATTTATTTTACCATCAGACTAAGATACCAGTGGAGGAGTACTTAGAACCAGTACAGTTGAACAAAGATTACTGCGACGTGAACTACAGACAGAAGGACGAGTCACTGCTAGGATACATCTTAAGCATCTTTGAGAACCGATTCGGGATTCGAAGAGGTAAGATTTAATAAATAAAGGCATCCACCAAATTGCATGACAGAGTTAAAACGCTCAGCAGATCTTACGGGTATAGTACTGATGTTATTTGTTATACATTCATAGGGTTTTTATAGTTATATGCAACTAAAAGCTGCCCGCGACTTCGTCCACGTGGAATAGTTCCCGTTCCCACGGAATCTCCGGGATGAAAACTATCCTATGTTCTTTCTCGGGTCCCAGACTATATCTGTACCTTTCATTTTTTCATTTTCATTTCATTCAAATCGGTTCAGTAGTTTAAGCGGGAAAGCGTAACAGACAGACAGACAGAGAGACAGACAGACAGACAGAGCTACTTTCGCATTTATAATATTAGTATGGATGGATATGGATATTAGTATGGATGGATGGGACCGTAACTATATGAATTGAGTTGGGGAATTCACAACATGACTCTATAGAGGCTACAGAAATGATAATAGTAAAAGTGCAACTTCCATCTAGATTAGTTGCTGTGACAGAAGCAACACATACGCCTAGAATTTGTATATTGGTTAAATATTATTGATGAGTTACATTACTATCCAACTGTCACAGATTTGATATATTTCCTTAATTAATGCTCAAAATACATAGATTTATGTTAAACACCCTAAACATAACTACCACTTCGAAAGATCGGAAAAATTACGTGGCATATTTCGTTATGGTAAAAAATACTGCATTTTTAATCATAAAGGACTTACAGGAGTATTTAATAATATATTTAAGTCTTAATTTCGTCAATTGACCTTACACGTTGATGCAGCTGTTGTTTATTTGTCACAAACGGAACCACAATTGGGCCAACCATGGGCCTAATTTAAAATGAAATTGCGAAAGTGCACCGTGTCTGAGTGGCATTGTTTTATGTTATTACTAGCTTTTGCTCGCGACTTCGTCCGCGTGGAATAATAGTTCCCGTTCCCGGGGGATTCCCGGGATGAAAACTATCCTATGTCCTTTCTCGGGTCCCAGACTATATCTGTACCAAGTTTCATTCTAATCGGTTCAGTGGTTTAGGCGTGAAGAAGAGACAGACAGACAGACAGACAGACAGACAGACAGAGTTACTTTCGCATTTATAATATGGATCGTAAAACTGTGATATTAGTAAGGAACTAGTAAGGAAGTAAGGATGTCAATCAGTTTTTTATTGTGGTTGTCAACACACCACCCTTTGATGTAGTATCTTTTCTCCTGAATCTTTTCCCAACTATGTTAGGGTTGGTTTCCAGTCTAACTGGATTCAGCTGAATATCAGTGTTCTACACAACAACTGTTTATCAGACTTCATAACCCACTAGCTTTCTTACACGATGCCTCTTAGTTAGACTCATTGTCAGACTTTCTGGCATCTGACAAAGATTTGCGAGTGACAAATGGAACCAACCAGGGCACGGGATGTTAGTAATTGCAAGATAAGTTAGAAAGTACATATTTATTTATTTATTGTTCACTTTACGCGTAAACGTACTACGTAGAGCTTAGTGTCCTAGGCATTTTCTACCAGGCAACCATCAACACGTAAGAATTGGTGAAGGCACATTGGCACTTGCCTGGATTCGAACCCACATGAGAAGCGGACGTCTAAAACACTGGGCCATTACGAAACAGTATGTCTGTTAGGAGGTACACAATTAATATTAATGACAATACTGTTGGCTTGTACTTTCTCATCATTTTTTTGTTCTTTTATATCCTGAACAACATATGTGTCGGGTGTTTGTCATGTGTTAGGATGGGGCGCAGTGGTATCGATATTATGATTATTTATTTTTGTTTGATTTGTGTAACTGTTATTTCATTAACTCTTCTGATGTTTTTGTCATTTCTGGTTTATTTTTTATCAAGAATGACTGACTGTTACTAGTTTTATTGTCATCGGTTGAACGTCGGATGCTATACTATTGAATGAAGTTTTATCGATAACAATCATTAAGAATCGGCTACATCACTATGCATTGTACACATAGTGTAACTTGCATAGTGGATCTGTGTATATTACGTCGAATTTCATTCTGTCTGTTTGTTGCAACAATATTTTGGAAAATTGGTGGTACCACGACGTTCGTACTGAAAATTTGGCTAGCGCAGTAGTAAAGATTCCAAGCTTTTTTGGATTTAAGTAGAAATGATAATAAACATAGTAGATTCATCATATCTAGTGTTAAATTTAGTAACTAAGAAAGAAAAGAAATTAATTGAAAAAGACAACAAGATCGTCAAAAAAACATAAATAATAAAATATGCATAAATTAAAATGTCCCTTTCTCAAGCGCCACCCAGGATGCAAGCTAGTCGTTAATACAAAATGAAATAAAAAAGAAATGGTGGCGTGTAACAATTATTTGTTTACTCCTTATTAGAACGGCGGGAGTGACACCCGAGCCACCCCATACGTGTTGCTAGTGATACTTTCAGTTATAGTAAAATTAATTAAAGTGAAGTTTTTATAACAGTGCAGGTGGATGTGTGCGAAAGAACAATGTGTCAGTAGTGAAAATAACATCCGCCTATAGTTTTCTCAGTCTAGAGCGAAATCACTGCGCTTGTTGAAGACGATTTGGCGATTTTAGACTTACATTTGTGTATATGTCCAGGTTTCCTCACAATATTTTCTTTCATCGTGTGTCAATAGACAAAGATTAATTTGAGATCTTAGGCTGGTACATCAAGATATTTGGATAAACATATTTTAAGTCTTCTCGTATCAGCATGATCTATTAGTATTAAAGTGATATAACATAATGATCATAACATCTTCTAATTAGTTATATTGAGCACAACAGATAAATCACATTGATTACCATTGTGCGTAAATTTTCGTTAGGTGTTTCATTAGTTATGCCATAATTATGGCTTGACTTGCATCCTTGCTTCAAAAGCTAGTTTCCATCCATCTTCGTATCTTTTATGAGATCTATCATTAGAATAACAGACTCCTCTTCACAGATGGAAATATAATATTGTATATCACACCTCCTTCCAATTGTATTATCTTTTACGACTCTCCAGAGATCCGTGTCTTCAGATTACTTGATACTCTTAATTAAATAGTGACAAGTGGCTTGACTGCTTGAGACAGTGAGTCACAGTGACTCACGAGTTCGTATCGTTGCGATTGTGTTTGATTGAATGTCGTTTGTTAAGTCATACACCTTTTTTAGATATTTGCTAATATGTACTAAGGTAATTGATTTGTTTGTAAGAAGTCCTCTTTATAGTATAATTTCAAAGAGATTTCATAATTAGTCTTTATTTTGTTGAGTGCTTGACTGTTGTTGAGTACCCCCGAAATTTTTATGACATACTTGACTTTTATGTGGCTGAAGTCACGTGTAGAAATTAAGTTTTTAACTTTGTTAAACCCAAGGTCTTTTCTTGAAACTGTTCTTCTAGTAAAAAAACCCTTGCAGTTTTGGAAACATAGTCTTCTATAGCCGTTAAAGTCTATCGCTAGCAGACCCAAAAAAGCGTTTGATACAGTCTATCCTATTTTTGTCCTCAAACATCAATCAGAAAGCACGTTACGTTAAGTTTCAAAATGAGCCTTCCACTAGCCTAAACTATTGACACAACCAAAGAGTACAGTATATACTATGAACACAACGAGATAACTTATACAAAAACGTTGTTAAATGATAATAATGATATAAACGTTGCGATAGCGCCGCACACTTTAGCTAATGGTAGAGAAAATGTGCTGGTGGCTGAAATGTTATTAGAAGAAAATATTGATATGAATGAGTCCAAGCCTTGCATAGAAACTGATAGTGGTGACAATGTGCTATTTGACTGAAACCTCGTTAGAAGGAAATAATGATATCTTTACGTGAAAGCCTGGTAGTGAAGACAATGTGTTGGTGACTAAAACTTTATTAGAAGATAATAGTGATATGAACGTCGCGACAAAGCCTCGCATAGAGTTTGTTTGTGGAGAACCCGAAACTTTTGACGATATATAAACCTTCTTAAATGATAAAAATGAAATCTTCGTTGCGATAGCCGCGTCTTCTATACCTGGTAGTGGTGACAATGTGCTGGTGGTTAAAAGTGAGCGTGCCGCTGATGTACAACCTGGGGGCGCGGCTGGGGACCACCGCAGTGGACATGTTCTACCGTGTAGTGCACTGTTTCACTGATGTGGTGGCAGGTAATGGATTAGAAAAACTATTTGAGTGTTAATTGAAGATTAGTCAGGTGTATTTGACTCAGTTCTTAGATTGTCTTGCATTATTAGTACTCCAACATAACAGCAGAGACAAAAGTTTAGATAAAAACAAAAATACGACTTTGTAGAGCATCTCTTTTTACATACAATACTGATGTTGACAAGCTGTGTATTGTATATCTCGCATTGATTGTCATCGTAAACTTTGTCGGTTGCGTTAGTGCAAAATGTTGTGAGTTAATAATATCGATACCGATGTGGACCTGAGTTTGTTGCGGCTTTTCTTCTTAGAGGTAGTCAGCTAGGAAATGACGACTCCATTTAGTTATAAAAAAAATGGCATGTTATAGTAATGTGAAGCCTTCTTCTTCTTCCTTCCATTATCCCATTTTACTTGGGGTCGGCGCAACATGTCTTTTTCTTCCATACTGACCTGTCATCCGTCATGCTATCATTTACTCCTTTCTCATACAATACTCATAACTGTCCTAACTATATGCGTCTCATCTGCTCATCAACAATTTCACTTCATTTAAATTTCACCTAATTCAAATCAATTTAATTTCATTTCATTTGCGTCGACAATCTGACCAAGTGTTAAGGGGTTAAGTGTTTTTACGGATTTTTTGAAGATGCAAGCAATTTAACTGTTTAAACCTATATTAAAGATACTGATTCACAGCATTCTTATTTCTCTACACTCACAAATTCATCTCATTTTCCAGAAACAAACGACGATCTTCCATCAGAGGACTCAGAAGTGGACTCTAAAGTCGCGGCCACACCGAGCGATGAAGCCCGCAAGTGGCCCGAGGGCCGCAAGTCTACCAACATGGCCGACCGGCCCCTGCCCGTGCCAGTGGAGAATGAACCCTATTACATGAACATAGACCGGGGAGAGGCGCAGAACTTGTTGAAGGGACAACCGGATGGGACGTTTATATTAAGGCCTTCGAGTCAGGTGAGTCTTATAGCTATGCTTGATATGATATGATCTGACCTGTTGGTCTAGTGGTTAGTGACCCGGACTGGTAAGCCGAAGTTCGTGAATTCAATTCCACAAAGGATAAATCTTTGTGTAATTAACCTCAAGATGTTTGTTTGTCTTTCAGTAGTCCTACTTTAGGATTTATCTTATAGAAGGCCAATAGGCCATGCAGATATTTGATCAATGCTGGAATCTAACATACAACACGCAATGCAGCTGCTGTTACTTTAGACACAGCTTCAACCACACAACGTAAAGAAGGCCGATTAGTATTTTATACTTACCAACCTTTCTCCCATTCCAGTCGGACCACGCCTACACTCTCAGTGTATCCTGCGCCCACGCCGTCCACAACGTAGGCGTCCGCCGCCGGCCGGACGGTCGGCTTGCGCTCGGCTTTCCTCGGCGCGGCGAGCAGAGCTTCGCGAGCGTGACGTCACTGCTGCGTCATCACCGCAAGCGCAGGCTGCTGCTCGTCGCTGGCGGTGACGTCATAGGAGCTACCACGTTGAACGACACTCCTCATTACTATCAGAGTCCTAGTAGTATTCCTGTGCCTGTTGCTGTTTAGCTTCGTAAGGATATAAGGAGTTTAAAATGGGAATAATCCTCATTCTTCATTGGATAAGATGGACACTCTACCCTGACGAGTGTTTGTGTTCATGTTCTTTAGGAAACGTTACCTCAAACTAGGAATATCTTGTCTCAGGACTATCTCTACTTCGTGGCTGCTTTTAAAACAGCCAGACAAACAATCATACTCCGAGGTCATTGTAAAAAAAAGATCATAGCCACCTTGTAGATCATACTAATTATATTCTCCCGTGCGAATATCGAACCATTATGCCAACTTTGTCACCACATTTCACTAGTACATTGAAATCTGGTGCTGAAATTGCAGAAAGCAGTTGAATTCACATGTTTTAGTATAAACAAGGTTGATTGATATTTCGGAGAAATGCTGAATCTGATAGCGATAATGTTTTTTATCATCGACCTGTTTTTACCCAAATATTACTAAAGGTGTTTTTCCTCTAATGCTATGCGAAAGAAACTGTAAAAAAAAAACAAATGAACGTATTTAAAAAGTGTGCCTAATTTTTTTCCCTCTTATATTATGTTTTTTTTTCCATTCATGAACTACATGAATACCTACTTTTTAAATACATGCAAAGTAAATATCTACCCAGATGTAAAGTGGGAGAATAAGGTGACATTACACAGAAGTATTGTTTTATTTCTACCTAGTACGAGGCCTAAGTATGTATAATTTTGAAACTTAACAGAATACTCGAATCTATGCCAAAGAATAATTTGCAATTAATTTAATATTAAAATGATGGGATGGAAGAAACCAAGTTTTTAATATTATAGTGTTTATTGCCCTACTATTATTTTTATGTACCACATGATTAAAAAATATATTCATTACTATAAATACACCGCAAAATTATAACCGTCCCCCAAAAAGAAAGATAAACTTATGTTGGTGCTTCAAATATGTCCCTAATAACATAATACATGATAACAATATTATTGAATTTGGTCTAAATTCCACAAAACGACGTTTAAAATGTCACAGTGTATTTAAAATAAATATGGTTAAACTGTTATAAATATAAAATTATTCCACCTGAGAAGTGTTTTACTATCCCTGAAAAAAAAAACTATAAGTTATTATAATCTATAGATTATAATAAATCAGTAGAAAGTTCGTGTCTGTACATTAAATAAATTCACAAAAAAGTAACGGGTTTACATAAAGTGTTAATAATTAAAAAAGAATAATAAAATACATAAAAAGTAGATTTGTCACTTTTGTCTTTCTGTAATGTGTTCGCTTATCTTCGAAACTGCTCAACGGATATTATTGCAGTTTTCACCAATCATTAATACTTATGTCAACTTATTTTATAGAAATCTAATATCAGTACGCACTTACGCAGTAACAAAAGTTATCGTCATTCGAAGATAAATTGTTAAACGCCTGTTTAAATATGCAAAGCAATATGTGTCTTCCAGTGACATTTGTTTTTTTAAACAGGATTTTGAGTGGAATCTGTACTAATATTATTAATGCGAAAGTAACTCTTTTTTGTCTGTCTGTCTCTTCTTCACGCCTAAACTACTGAACCGATTTGAATGAAATTTGGTACAGATATAGTCTGGGACCCGAGAAAGTACATAGGATAGTTTTCATCCCGATAATCCCCCGGGAACAGGAACTATTATTCCACGCGGACGAAGTCGCGGGCAAAAGCTAGTTAAGTGTAAAAAGGTAACCCTAAAATTCTGCTACATCTCTTTATCTCCTATAAGTTTCGTCTTCTTAATGAAAATGCAAAAATTGGTTAATATAATCTTGAGTTATATACATTAAAATGTTTTTCCGGCGAATAATGTATTATGGGTACACTGTATAATAAATTACGAACTTAAACGTCTCCTTAGCTGCAGTCAGACTCAACGTTGAAGTTCTGTAAGTCGTCTCACTCGAATCGCTCCGTAGTACCATGAATAAATTAATTTTACACATTTGCTATAAAGCTTGTTTCACCAAAATAGCCAAACTACCGCGCGGTTCCCCTAACAGCGTAACTTTATAAAGACAGTATCCAATAGTATCCATACTAATATTATAAACGGGAAAGTGTGTCTGTCTGTCTGTCTGTTTGTCTTTCTTTCACGGCAAAACGGAGCGACGATTTGACGTGATTTTTTAAGTAAAGATAGTTGAAGGGATGGAGAGTAACATAGGCTACTTTTTGTCTCTTTTTAACGCGAGCGAAGCCGCGGGCAAAAGCTAGTAAGTAATAGTACAAGTAAAGAGAAGAATGAACATTTATTACCATTGAAAACACTAGACGTATTCACATAATTAATAGTATATAAAAAATAAAAATTACAGCTTAATTAGTAATTTTTATACAGACATAATGTTCACATATTAACAATAGGTATTGTGAACACAGACGATTACTTTTAACATTTCGAAAGACAATCAAATAGTGCGCTTGGATCCTAGTAGCAATGAAACACAAATACATCGGAATGTTTATAATAGTTACCGTGACCCTGGAACATAAAGGGCAATCGAAGGAACATGAGTGGGTTTTAGTCAGTAAGAGTCTGACACGCCCTCCCGTCGCACCCAGGACGGGAGCAGTCATTGGATGATTTCCCACTCACCAAAATAAAAAAAAGTACTATTCGTTAAGATTTATATACAGGGTGGAAAATTTTAATGGGCCCTGGAAAAAAACTACCTTAAATCGTTGAAATAGATTATTTTACTTAAAGGAAACAATCCTTCATTTTTTTAAAGAAACGGAACTGCCTTTAAAGATTTTCGAAAATTCGCTTGTCATTTGTGAAAATGTGTTTCATTCCCGGAATAGAACCTGCTAAAATCCAAAAAAGTAACGCTTTATGTTATTATAGCATCAAACGTTAGGGTTATTCATAAGGACTAAATCTCTCTAACAAACATGGGTAATTAAATTAAAGGAAACCCATTTATGGGGTATTTTCGTTCAATTAAAATAAAATTGATAAGATTTATCTTAAAAAAATTATTTTAATTGAACGAAAATATTGACAGTAAAATTCGTCCTTTGATTTCAAAAAGTTCACGGTTTTCCTATAACTAAATTAATCATATTCGTTTGAAGTGTTTGATCTTTATGAATGACCCTATTAATTGACGTCATAAAAGTACAGTTTGTTGTTTTTTTTTTGTTTCAGCCCGTTCGATTACCGGGGATGACACATTTTCAAAGTGATATGTTTTTATGGGCCCTGGATGAAAATTACTTTGAAACGTTATGATAGATTATTTTACTTAAGGGAAACATTGCTTTAGTTTTTAAAAGAAATAAAACAGCACTTAAAGATTTTTTTAAATTCGCTTGTCTCACTCAGGAATCGAACTGGCTTAAAATGAAAAAAACAACATCCTGTACTTTTATGACGTTAATCGATAGGCTCATTTATACGAATCAAATCTTACGAACAAACATGGTAAATTAAATTAGAGGAAAACCATGAAATTTTAACTTTTCAATTCAAAAGACCACTATAAAATGTCGAAATTTTCGTTTAATTAAAATTTATGGTTTTTCTTTAATTTAATTAACCATGTTTGTTAGAGAGATTTAGCTCTTATGAATGGCCCTAACGTTTGATGCTATAAAAATACAAAGTGTTACTTTTTTAGATTTTAGCAGGTTCGTTCCCCGAGTGTGGCAAGCGAATTTTCGAAAATCATTGATTGCAGTTTTGTTTCTTTCCCATCTATCCCAACGATTGAAGGTAGTTTTTTTCCAGGGCCCATTAAAACTTTCCACCCTTACATGTTATTTTTATTTATATAATGTTTATTATTTTTTCATATTTTAATTTTTGTAATAAGTTACTTTAATATTATAAATAAATTCGTTTAACACAATTATAAATAATCTGTACTGATACAGAAAAAGTTCTTAACCAGTAGCCAAAAAAAAAGAATGTTTTCATACGAAATAATCAATCAGCTGCGTTTTCTTTGAGGTAGTGAATTTTTTTGACTCGTGGTACTAAACGACTAAAGACCCATAAATTTATTACAGACGTAAACCGCAGGTAAACTCTAGAATGATTTTAAAACTTAGTGTAAAACTTGTCTAAATAAAATATCGTTCACGCCATCCAACACCATAGTCTCCATAAAAATCTAAAATCGAGCTAATACCGACCGTATGTTATTCTTTCACGAAAAAAACTATTTATCGGATTTTGTCGAAACTTTTCAAAAAACAAGTTACTATCGACAAAATGGAATCATGACCCTAACTTATTTTCCTACAGTCATTTAAATACAATTAGGTCGACAATCGCGTAAATATTTATTAAAAATGTCACACGTCTAGTCTTATTATTTTGACAGCTTCAAACGATTTGTCGTCGAAATGTTTTTTTTTTTTTTTTGGTGAGTGGGAAATCATCCAATGACTGCTCCCGTCCTGGGTGCGACGGGAGGGCGTGTCAGACTCTTACTGACTAAAACCCACTCATGTTCCTTCGATTGCCCTTTATGTTCCAGGGTCACGGTAACCACTATAAACATTCCGCAACGTCGAAATGGGTCATGATTCGTATTGTCGATAGTACATACATTGTTTTAATCCATGACCAAACACCTAGCTAACAAAACGCGTGCGAAATCGCGGAGGAAAAGTTATAAGTGTCTGAGTCATAAATAGCAGAAATTATAAGCCCAGTGTCGATAAATCTATGACGTTCTAGATATACACACACGCCACAAGACACGCACCGCTTCACTTGTGCAAATAAACACGCGTTTCTAAATAAAAGGAAATGTGAACATTGTTAATTTAACTTTAGGAAACTGAAAAAACAATATTACTTGTAATGTGTCGTAAGCGCAGTTGGGCCGTGCTAGGGTTGGCAAGAAACAAATGAACTAACTAACTAATGAACTTAATTTCGGGTATGGAGAAGTAACACTGGGGTAGTGTTCTTCTGCCTTACACTTCAAGGCTGAATAAAAAGAACTAGACAACCAACTTGGGGCAGTTCGTCGCTCGACCAGTAATAGGCTTGTGATGGCGGTGGACATTGTTCCTTGTACACATCTCTTGGAGATTAGGTGGTGGCAGGGCAGGCGGTTCGTGGCTTAAAGACTCGCTTCTGTTAGACCAATAGCAGTCAGGGGTGCGGATTATGTATCAAGTGTGTACTGGGTTCTTGGCTCATGGTAGCAGGAGATGAATAATTTGTGGCAAGAATTGGAAGTGGTTGGTATCTTTAAAAATATTTTTCAACTTATTTTTTACTTTTTATTGAAGTGTCTATTTGAAACTGTGCGATGCACTTCAACTATTAGACAAATTAACGGGCGGACAGACATCGGAGTAATGGGGTTCTATTTGCCATATTTTGGACACGGAATCCAAAACACATGCTGAAACTGTAATAGCACTTGTTCCAGAGATATCTAGAAAACTATAGATGCATGTATAGAGCCACGTGGTGGTACAAGCCTCGTAATATAGTTGTCGACAACCCTACCCAAGTGCTTGCCCTTCGGATATATAGCAGGGCTTAAGCAATGAATATGCAGTCGTATAGCTCTTGTCGGTGAATTAGGGATAATAATTAATTAAAAACCAATCGGATCTGTTGAAACACAGGATCAGGAGGTAAGCTTGACGGTTGCAAAAGTTCGGAGTGACGCAAGAATTGGTAATTGTGAAAATAATTGGCAATCAGTTCTAAATCAATCACTTGTTTTTATCCTGTCCTGGTCGGTGGTGGTTGGGATTCTACGGCTAAAATATTAAAGTGAAATTAAAAAGTGGGATCCAACGAAAATAGGTCAATCGTGGTTTGGTGATGTGCTGTCAGAATCATTTATTTATTTATTCATTTATTTAAACTTTATGCACATATGTAAAATGGCGGACTTAATACCTTTATTTGGCATTTAATGCAGATGCATTTGGCTCTTCAGTGATTATTTGGTGTGACATGTGAAAAGTGACTTGCTATAGTTGTTGTGGATAAACTGACGGTGAAATACTGGATAACACTATAAAAACAAATAACTAGCGTGGTAAGGATAAGTGAAAAACTATTTGACCAACAGTGTGTGTGTGTTGGTTGATAGTAAGTATTTTAAATGAGGGACAACAACGCTTGCAGAATGGATGACAAACCTTAAGAAAAAATAATTACCATGCTAACTTGACAAGATATAGGCACAACACACCATGTCTATAATTTTTTAAAAATATGTCTCTTACAATATAAACAATACCACTCATGTGATACTATTGCTCCACTTCTGAGCAAAGGCTTGTCCAAGGAGTCACCAACTTGAGCACCACGTTCACTTGAGGCATTTCTATTTCTGGAATGTTCTAAAAAAACCAACACGCAGCGACACTAATTTCGATACGAGCTATTTACTCGATGCTTAATTAGTTATTACACTCGATAAATATTACATAGATCATATAAATGGTTACAAATTAATGTACATGGATTGTCGGGCACAGTGAAATTAGGAGAGAGGGCAATGTTTTTGAGATATCGTGAAATAGTACAGCGGTTACAGTAGAAATATTTATTCGGGTTAGCTTTTTGTTAAGATGTAAAAACATTTATTTGCTGGAATTGGATAACGAGAGCACATAAAGCCAAATAAACAATTTTATAAAAGAATTTACATGAAAAATTCCAGACTTGGAATAATAATAATTGAAAAACTACAAGATACTTCTAAGAGTTCTTACTGATCAGAAACATAAAATAATAATATTTCCTTGATAGAAAAAAATCACGAAGTAACTTTTGTACTTAACTTGGCAATGACTACAGAATAATAAAAAAAAAACATAATTAAACTTTCCATATATAATGTACTATATTATATATGGAAAGTTTAATTATGTTTTTCAATTAAACATATTGACACAAAAGTGACAAAAGTGAGTACTTGAATTTTTTTGTAATATCTTTTAATTTTGGATTTATCACGACATAAAACGCTGGCTCTTAATTTGGGTATCCTTTATATTTTCGAACATCTTGTGCTTCACGCTTCTGCAACAGCTCCCCTAGCAGATACGTTCACGCTCCATGTGCGTGCATCACGGCGCTCAGCGCTCCAGCCGGTGGCGATTTTTGAGCGAACCAAAGGAGAGCTCTAGTCCAGTCTCCATCAGAGCGGTTGCAGGAGCGCATCGCGTACATGTTGATACCCGACTTTAGGAATACACATCTTCCTTCTCACGATAGAGGTGCTGTGAGCATATATTTCCATCACACTCAATTGTCGCGAGTTGTTGCGTGCATTTAACCTAACTTCAATAGTCTATTGAGCGGCACGTACTTACGGTCTTGGATTACTCTAGCTTACATTAAGATTTCTTTTCCAGTAATTAAGTAGAAGATCAAATGTTTGCTGTAGCGTTATTCTGCATCGCATGCGCCGCTTTCTGGGCGTGGCGGCGGAAGCATGTCAACCCGAACGAACCACCCTTCTTCCCAGGTGGGTGGCCCATCGTGGGACATGCTCCGGACCTTATTGGGGACAGCTGTAGTAAGTATTAAAGAAGATAAGAGATTTTCTTTAAAACAGAGTATGATCTCCTACTCTCCATCAAGAGTTCAATAACAAATATTTCCTTATTGAGAGAGTGGTGCTATTTGATAATGGTTATAAAATTCTGATCATAGGCCTCTTCATGTTACCCAAGAATATCTTTAGACTTAGTCAGCAGTTCAGCACCAGATATTCTAACCAGAGTTTTATAATCTTCATCAACACCACCTTTACTCATTATTATCCTTCTCGTTGGTGGTTTGTTTTTGATACTCTGTTTCTCTTTGTAGAACTATGGGACGGCATCAATGATCTAGCCAGACAGAGCTACGATATCGGAGGAGTCGTGTCAGCTGCCATCGGACCAAGGACTGTTTATAGTAAGCACAAATATATTGGAAGCTATGGAAGCCCAACTCTGGTAAAATTTGGCCGACAACTTGATGATGCACATAAAATACGCATAATTACCAAAGAACTTTTGACGGAAATAAACTAAAGTTACTGGGATATGATTTGTTCTAAGTATCTTTATTTTGTTCTAAGAAATATTACTTATTTAGTACATACTAGCAATATTACGAAAATAATCTCCGTGAAAAGTTACTTACAAAACTAGAAAATCAAAAAACCGACCATAACATTATAGATCATCATCAAAGTCCTAACTAGTGGGATCCAATTGAAATATTCTGATACAACAATAAATTTTCAGTTGTAACCGACCCGGACGACATCTTCACTGTGGCTAACACGTGCCTGGAAAAGGACGGCTTTTACGACTTCGCGAAACCGTGGCTAGGCGAAGGTTTAGTCACTGGAAAATGTAAGTTTGGACTGTCTTAATATACCTTAGGTGCAATCACTTGATGTCTCCCTAAAATACCATTAATGGATGAGTGACGTCAACGCTTTAAGTAGATTATAGGAATGCCAATCGTAGTGCTCGTGTTATTTCCATTACAATGTTATTTATGCTCCAAAAGAGAAAGCATCAATTTATATTTACCGCGGCCTTGTAACATAAAGGGCAACCGAAGGCACAAGGGTGGGTCTTAGTCAGTAATAGTCATACTTCCTCCCGCCCTGCTTAGAGCGATTTGATGATTTCGCCTCTCAAAAAAAACATCGATTTCTAAGACAGTATCTAATGTATTTTTCAGATTCGATATGGAAGAATCACCGCAAGCTCCTGAACCCGGCGTTCAGTCAGATACTCCTGGACACGTTTATAGGCGTCTTCAACAGCCAGTCCAGGAAGCTCGTGAAAGACCTCGAGAAAGAGGCCGGCAAGGGACTTTTTGATCATTGGACATACACGAGACTTAATGCTCTGGAGACTATTTGCTGTAAGATTATTTTTTAAATTGGAATCTGTTAAGCAGCTCGGGCAGGCCTCTCGTAAGATAGACCGGCGATCGTAAAGGCAATGCCGGGTCTAGTTGAATAGGGACTTTGACCAGAAGTGAGCATTTTTTGGCTGGTGTGATGATGATGAAGTTAAAAAGACTAGTGCAAAAGGACCTGGCCCGAGCAGTTCCACTGTTTATATCATATCGTTGACGTCGTTGATTAATTTCACGTCATAAAAGAATTGTTAATGACTGGCCAGGTTGTATTTTTCTCTCTTTCATTCAAAACTGATTGATGAATCGATGAATTTTAACATTTCTTTCAGTGACTGCGTTAGGGGTAGATTTTACCGACACAAATCTCAACAGCCAGTACGTGGAAGCGACGGAGCTGATCCTAAATACGATAGTGGAGCGGTTCATGAAGTTCTGGTGGCACAGCCCCTACACATTCGCGTGGAGCTTCCTCAAGAAGAAGCAGGATGCTTTGCTGAAGATACTGCACAATATGTCGTATACGGTGAGGTTTATTTGGGCCCATGCCATTTGTAATGTTGGTGTGTCATGTTGGTTTACCGCTGCATGTAGCAATTAGTTATGAACGTTTCATAGTATAAATTGGTCACAGGTACTGCAGAGGAGGAAATCTGAGTTTAATGGAAATATTTGTGCTGAGAGGAGCATAATACCAGGTAAGCACTGTTCAGAATCCATGTCGCATGCATCTTTCAGCCTTCTTATGCTTACACTTACTAAACTAATTTAATCTCTTCCTAGGAACAAAATTTAAGCCCTTTATGGACCTTCTACTAGAGTTGTCTGTAGAAAAGGGAGTATTTAACGACAGGGAGATCAGAGAGCATGTGGACACCATGATTGTCGGCGGCCATGATACTTCGGCCAACGTACTTATGTTCACAATGATTTTGTTGGGATCACATCCTGACGTTCAAGAGAAGGCGTACGCTGAGTAAGTAAATATTGTGTTTGTTGTGATTTCGTTAGAGACACCAAAGACATAGTTTGAATAAGACTGGAGTACATAGGTTTCAAAATAAAGGTTCAAATGTTCTAAGACCATATAACATATGCTTCTAAGTTCGACTGTTCTAGGTAAATGGAAAATCTATCTTCTTGAAAAAAATGTTAATAAGGCTATAAATCTTTTCTAGGATACAAGAGGTACTAGGTGGAGATAGAGACGTGGAGAAGACAGACTTGTCAAAACTCGTCTACTTGGAGGCTATCCTGAAAGAGAGCATGAGAGTTTTCACCATCGTACCGGTTCTCGCTAGGAAACTTGACAGAGATGTTAAACTAAGTAAGTTAAGTTATTTAGAGTAACTCTATCACCAGACTTTTTTAAACTAGGTACTGTTTTATTACGGATGAAATGACTTGATTAAAAGAACACCATTAGAAGACGGGTCTATTTGTCGTACGACAAACAAATATGTGACCAATATAAGGCTGCTTTTTTCGATCACAAAGTATTATCTCTTGTGTGTGTGTGTGTCAATAATATGTTCACGTAGCGTGTTAATTTTATATTACACTCAATAACTACTAGGTTTGTTTAAAATTTGGAAAGATTCATTGATATTCTTTGCTTATTTCAGAAAACTGCACTCTCTCAGCCGGTCGCACCTGCTTCCTATTCGTGTTCGGACTCCACAAACACCCGGTGTGGGGCCCAGATGTGCACGAGTTCAAACCTGAACGCTGGCTGGATCCTGCCAAACTGCCGGACAACCCCAATGCGTTCGCTGCCTTTAGTGTGGGCAGGCGACAATGCATTGGTATGTGCCATATTGTCTACACAAAAAATAACAGCTGTTGAATCATTACATCAGTTGAAGGACGTCTGGACGTTTGAACAAATTGCGTGCGGCCTGCCTATGCTGCGTTCTCTCGGGAACCTTTCTGCCCCAACGGCCGTCAGTTCTTGGAGCAATGTGCCCAGATCGTTGGCCCTTAAGTTTGGCATTTCATGAGCTATGTCGGTCGTTTTAGTTCGTTTGCAAATTTTTTCATTTCTGATTTGTTTTAACGTAAAAATATATTATTTTTCCTATACAATTATTTTTCAGATCGGAGTGTTTTGAAGTTCTTTGTTTACTTTTCCCTAATTACTTTTTCTTTTGTTATTTTAGGCAAAGCCTACGCCCTAATGTCAATGAAGACGACTCTTGCGCACCTGATCAGGAACTATAAGATGAAGGCGGATCATACCAAGGTCAGGCTGAAGATAGATGTAATGCTCAAGCCTGATGCTGGTCATTGCGTCAGCATTGAGAGGAGAACGTAGAACAAACTATGGAGGATTGATATAAAATAAGATAATCATCAGAATAATCAGTATTCAGAACAGACCTCTATGTTAGAGTGAAGCACGAAGGTAACACAAATAATGTAATGAAATCTGCGCACAATTATTTTATTTTGTATATAGACGTAGAATTGTAATATTGTGTTTAACTGCTGATAATAAAAGTTTTGAGAAACTTCCGAGTCTTTTTTGCCTCAGTTTTGTCCTTAATTTAAAATCTTATATATTCTGATGAATGAATGTTGGAAGCTAAGCAATGAAACGAAAGGAAGCACTAGGTTGGTCAGTGTGTAGGTATTTGCACATTGCTGGGTCAACATAAGTTGAAAACAAATGTGTGTTATTAAAAACACGAAAAGGATTTTAAAAAGTTTTTATTGACACAAAGTGTACTATAACATATCACTAGTTCTTAGAATAGTTCTTACATTTATTATGTTGCTTTGACTTGTCTATGCGTATCCTATATCACTCAATATAGGTGCATAGAATTAATTAGTAACTGTGCTGAGAATTCAAACAGCACAGTATTGATGACTTTTCCTTCTATCCTTCTCTCCCGTTTCCCAACAATGTCGTAGTCGGCGTCCAGCCTAAACGAATGGAGCTAAGTTCAAGTGTATTACAAGGAGCATCTGTCTATTAGATCAGACTTACAGAACCCAGATATGGGGTGACATTAAACCTTCAAAATACTGTTTGTCAGCCTTTCAAGCTCTTGACTTTACGACTTTACATGCATTCTGAAGGACAGCGAAGGTGTCACGTTACCCACTTCCAAACTCTGGGCTTACAAAAAATTGCTAATGGAAAACAAAGATACCGTCGTTCAATTTTTTCGTCTTGGGACTCGGAACCCCATGCTTAACAGACGAGCTTGACCAACGGAGTGACAATTATTATAAATAATAATGTTTTATGTACAAAAGACGATATACATGTACTAGGAATCCAGATTTTCACCCGTATCATCATCTATCTCTTCTCGATGCTAATGTTATGTCCTGCGCTGGGCTTCAGCAGGACATCTACCTTCAGCTGCAGCTTGGTGTGGTCAGCCTTGATCCTGTAGCTCCGCAATACGTGGACCAGTGTCGTCTTCATAGTCATTAGGGCGTAGACTTTGCCTGTAACGCAAAGATTGAAGTAATCTTCAATCATCAAATTCATGTTTGTGGTAGGAACTGTGAATCTGCTAACAGTGAAATTATCTTAAACTAGCTATCGCCTGGATATCAACCTTCATCCACTATTTTATATTTTTGTAAAGGTAGACATTTCACAAAGAAAGAACACATCCTCCAAGTGACATGTTTTACGAACAGTGGTATGGGCTGTGCGTTTCATAAGCAAAAATCAGTCAGTTTATCATTATATTTAGTAGATGACTAACTTCAAATATTGCTCAAGCTCCTTATATTGAACGTAAGAAATCATAATATCATCTACCTTACGGAATTAACTTGTCACACAATTGCGCGTCATACAATTTGCGCGCAAGTTTTGCATAGGAGCGAAGATCACTTTACATTTACCCTTACCAATACAATGTCGCTTGCCCAAACCAAAGGCAGCGAACGCGTTGGGGTTCTCCGGCAGCTTGCCAGGGTCCAGCCAGCGTTCAGGCTTGAACTCGTGTGCGTCAGGACCCCAGATTGGATGAGTGTGGAGTCCGAACAGGAATAAGAAACAAGACTGACCGGCTGAAAGGGTGCAGTTCTCTGAAACATAAATGAGGTTTAGGTTGAAGAAATCAATATGACATCAACAAATCCAATAATATAAACCTAATTATAAATACACTCTTGACAATATCAAATGTAGGTAATTGAGAATATTTTGCTGGTATTGACAGTCGAAATAAATAAACACATCTTAATTATAAGTGCTTTGACTAAGTTAAAATCAGTATTCTCGATCGTTGGTGCGCGCGTGTGTTTAGAGTTTGCTTATTTTTTTATTACTATTTCTGTGTTAAACATAGTACAGCTGACATTTTGTGACTTGATATAAGTGTGTCGTCCTTGTGTTGTGCTCGTATATAGGTTTGTTTGTTTTGTGTTTAAATTTAAGTACCCACTTTTCTATCCAAGATGGAAAGAAACAAACCCCCCGATCCTGATCCCCCTCCAGATTTCCTCACTCCTTCGCTTCTTCGCACTCCAACTTCAGTTAACTTCCCGCAAACGTCCGAATGCTGATGAGATTGAGACACAAATTCTAGCATCCCAAAGCAAACCAGACAGCACATTGGTCGTGTAAAATACTCAGCCATGTATAAAGCTCCCTTCCTTGTCCACGTCACCCGCATAGAATCTTTACCAAATTCGGGTACCACGCGCCATCCTGTCAACTTTGGGAAATTCTTAATCAATAACAATATCTCAAACATTACTCGAGATGGTGTAAAAAGAGTTGGTAGAAATCGCGTCTCTGTAGAATTTGCATCTCCTCAAGATGCGAATTCTTTTCTAGTAAATAGCGTTTTAACTAAACATGGATATATACAGCTAATATTCCAACCTTTAATATCACCAGAATGGGTTTTATTACTGGTGTTCCCTCAGATTTTTCCGAGGATGAAGCCCTATCCTATCTGTCTGTGCCCAGCGGGTGCGGTCGTATATTAAAGGTCCGACGCATTAGTAGGAAAACACAGATTGACGGTGCGACGGTATGGAAACCCACGGAAACTTGTGTCATCACCTTTGATGGCCAAGTTTTACCACAGCACGTATACTGTTGTTACACTTCCCTTCCTGTTGAGCAATATATTCCCAACAATTCAGTGTCGCAAATGTTGTAGGTACGGTCATGTCTCGAACTTGTGCAAGTCGAAACCTCGCTGCAGCAAATGTGGCCACGATAACCCAGGTGATGGTTGCACCATTTCTGAGGGAGAGGCCTTCTGTATTCTTTGCTCGGGAAATCACTTTGCTGATAGCAGGTCATGCCCCGAGTACGGTAGACAGAAAGCCATCAAGACCGTGAACTGTCACTATCTTTAGTCACCGCACTCAACACATCTGCACTCGACGGGGGCCGCGCCCTAAAGAAAGCGCGCGCCGACACGGCACATCTACTTATGCCTTTGCTTTTGGCGCGCACACCACGCGCGCGCGCCCCTATCTCACAAGCGATACCGTACGGATTCCTCGCGACAACTGTGCTGTGCGGTGATTCTGAATCAATGGCTTTTAATCCACGACCTTTCGCTATCCGCAGCCAAAAGTACGGCAGTAATTTTCTCTTAAAAAAAAAAACTAGCATTCAAATCGGTATTTCGGGTAATAGCATCCCTTTGGCTAATAAAGCCAAATTTCTTGGCGTTTTTTTAGATTCTAAATTAACTGGTAAAGTCCATCTAAATTATGTTACTAGTAAATGTGAACGTGTTGTATCAATATTAAATGTCTTGGCAGGAGTGTGGTGGGGTGCCCACACATACACAATGAAGTTGGGATACAACGCCTTAGTACGCAGTTGAAATTGAAATTGAAATTGTTTATTATGCAAGTAGGATATTAAATCACTTTTACATGTCATTTTTTTAAACTAGATGGAGTCGGCATTTCCTAGCTGACTACCTCTGAGAAGAAATGCCGAAACAAACTCAAAGGATTATCGTCTCTTTTAAAGTCCAGACATAGATTTCAATTTTTTTTGTGCAACAAACCATGCAGAATACGTTTCGGTCAGACCTCTTGAGGAAAGTTCCAATTACAATATTTAGGTACACCTGCCTCAACAAGCAACGTGAGCTCAACTTAATCTTAAGGAGCTCCACGAACCGACACAATATTACTTGTAAGAGCTTAAAAAATGGGCTTGCAAGCCGCGTGCAAAATAGTTACATAGTGCATTCTACATGATTTGTACACTTACAATAATAATATAAATGTTTTTTTTATACACCAAAAAAAATTCTAGTATGGGTTAACAGAGCTTAGCAGAGCGAGCAGTTCAATCCCAAGCTTTAATATCTTCTAAATATTCTGAAATTTTATTCATATTCATATTCATATTCTTTATTGCACACAAAAAAACATAACATAATAAACTTATAGCAAACAAAAGACTTATGTACAATGGCGAGCTTAACCCAAAATTGAGTTTTCTACCAGCAAACCAAAAATTTTGTAGTGAGATTTGCAACGGAGGATATGCTTATGTGCAAAAAAAATACCTATTACTCTTATTAAATAAATAATTGTAAAATATTAAATAATAATAAATAAAAATAATATAAACATATAAAATAAAAATACATATATAATAAACACAATACATATAATACATAAATAAATACATATATATTAATCAACAGACAGGAAATGTTCCCTAATTCCTTTCTTGAACACTTCTAAGGAAGAGCTATCTCGCAATGAATGCGGAAGAGCATTCCAAAGACGCACAGCACAAACAGTAAATGATCCATCATACCGACTCGAAGAGTGGGAAGGGAAACGTAAGAGAAGAGATGAAGAAGAACGACAAGGTTTACCTCTAGGTACAAGAAATTCAAAGCGATCGCGAAGATACGAAGGAGACTTAGTATTGTGAAGAATAGAAAAGAGAGAGGAAAGAATGTGACAATCTCGACGCTGCCGAATAGGAAGCCACTTCAACTGCCTTCGGAATTCCGACACGTGATCATATTTTTGAAGGCCGAAGATGAAGCCCTTAGTACCTTTATAGTACCCTTTTTTACAAAGTTTGCTTTTAATACAGCTTTTAAATCTTCTAATGGGTAATTTTCGAATATCTGTGGGAAGTTTATTATAAAAACGTATACATTGACCCATGAACGAGTTACCTACTCTGTGGAGGCGAGTGTGATGTACAGCAAGATTGTGTTTGTTCCTGGTATTCACATTATGAATATCAGACATTTTCTTAAAGTTCGATATATTTTTTTGTACATACATTAGATTTTCAAATATATATTGTGACGTTACAGTCAGAATGTTCACTCCTTTGAATTTTTCTCTGAGAGAATCCCTAGGACTAAGGTTGTAAATAGCTCGAACAGCTCTTTTCTGTAAAACAAAGATGGTATCAATGTCCGCACAGGATCCCCAGAGAAGAATTCCATACGACATAACACTATGAAAATAACTGAAATAAACAATTCTGGCTGTATCCACATCAGTTATATGACGAATTTTTTTGACAGCATAAGCGGCGGAACTTAACCTACTCGACAATTTTTCAATGTGTGGACCCCATTGTAATTTGGAGTCAATAGTCAATCCCAGAAAAACTGTCGACTCAACAGGGCTCAACTCATTTCCATTCAGTTGTACATTGGTACTCAGATGCCGCACATTAGGCATAGAAAATTTAATAAGTTTGGTTTTTTTTTCATTTAGTAGAAGATTGTTTACATTAAACCAATGGACAACTTTATATAATGCATTGTTAATATCGTCAAAATTTCCAAGTTGACGCTTAATTTTAAAAATAAGGGATGTATCATCCGCAAACAATACTATTTTGTGATTATCCCTTACGTGAAAGGGTAAGTCATTAATATAAATTAAAAACAAGAAAGGACCTAGAATTGAACCCTGCGGAACGCCCATGGTAACCGCTGATCCTGTTGATCTCTTGCCATTTACATCAACCTTCTGAATTCTATTATTCAGGTAAGAAGTCAGAAGGTCGAGAGCTCTGTCCCTCATACCATAGTGGTACAATTTCCTGATGAGTGTATCATGATGTACGCAATCGAAGGCTTTGGACAAGTCACAGAAGTTACCTAGAGCATCCTGCGACTCCTCCCAAGCCTCGAATATGCTCTTCAGTAATTCCACGCCCGCGTCTGTAGTTGAACGACCCTTTGTGAAGCCAAATTGTTTTAGATGAAATAAATTGTGAACATTAAAATGGCTTAACATTTGTTTTAAAATTAGCAGTGTTTTAGATAATGGCACTATCCATTTGGTTCCATGTAGTAAGGGCGCTTTGACGGGACTGGATAGGGTTCAGTCTAAGTGCCTTCGGATCATCTCAGGTTGCATGAAGTCCACCCCTATTAATGCTTTGCAAGGCGAGTGTACTGAACCCCCGTTAGCCCTAAGACGGCAATATCTAGCCTCCCGTTTCCTTACCAAAATAGTATGTAGATCCTCTCATCCACTTAAAGAACGTTTGAACGAGCTTAATTTCCAATCAAAAAATTCAACATATTGGAAAAACAGGGACCTACCCTTAGCCTCAATAGCTTACCGTGCACTCCAGAATTTAGAATATCCAATTGTCCAGTATCCCAGGGTCCCCGTTTTTAACTTTGCTTATGAAGCTATAACCTTTATTCCGAAAATCCTTTTTAACATTCATTTGGTATTTTTAAATAATCCCCGTCAGCCAACTGGACATTCAATGCAATGCAGCGGTGGGCGAACGATGGAACGATTTTCATATTTTTTTTACGGATGCATCCAAACAGACAGACATTAACTGCACTGGAGTTGCAGTATATTACCAAACAATTTACCAAAGCTCCAAGATGGTTCTACAATATAGATGCCCGAAGGAGTCTTCCGTGTTCACAGGGGAATGTGGGGCTATACTTGAGGCTTGCCTTTTTATAGAGTCGCACTCGAATATTAAAAAAGCGGTAATCTTTACCGACTCTCTCAGCTGTCTGCAAGCCTTAAGTCCACTTACATTGTTAATTAAAAAATCTTTACTTGCATGTGCCGGCTATCGAAAGGAATTAAGTTCAGTTAGTTTGGATCCCCAGTCATTGTGGTATCGAGGGCAACGAAGTTGTTGACGCCTGGGCCAAAGATGCTTGCACATCTGCATTGGCAGCTCTGGTAATACCCATCAGGGCTATGACCTGTTAGCTATGCCAAAATAAAATTTACAGGGCTCATGGCAAGAGCACTGGAACATGTTTAGCAGGAAAAAGGGATTTTTTTTTATGCAGTCCAGCCAACTATTAACCCCAAACCTTGGTTTTGCAGGTACAAGAAAGGCTCCAAAACTGTTGTTTTCGTGTTATGTAAAATTCGATTGGGTTTTTGTTGCCAAAATAAGATCAGAATTCGCGATTCATTTCTCTGCGAGTGTGGTTTTGAGGAGGGAACTCTAGACCATATATTTTTTGAATGTCCCAATAATGTTTCCCGTGACCTATACGGGCGTCTATCCAAATTAAAAGTTTCACTCCCGATAAATGTTCCTTCTCTTCTAACACATCCCTGCCCAGAAGTGTTATTGGCAATGAACTTTCATTCGCCACAATAAAATAAAATTGTGATCTATTTCTATGTTGGTGTGGTATACACCACACCAACATAGAAATAGATCATGTAAATATTTTTTGTGTTTTAACATTATTGCTGTCTTAATGTAACTTTATATTTTGTTTGTTTCAGTCCCGTACTAACACATCAGTCTACAGTGTGTCCAGCTTCCTGTTGAATTTTTTCCCCCTTCTTTTACACACTTGAAATCAAATGCACTTGACATTGGCAGAATAGTCGACATCGGCTTTGGTTGCCATTATATAAAAATAGAAGCGAATAGAAGTTAAAATCATTTTATACTATAATTATGTATCTCGGTTGAAGTATCTTTTCTGACTTTAAATCGAACTTCGACCTTGGCACACTCATACTTTAAAAGTACAAGCAAGATATAGTAGTCAAAATGTAAGGAATCTGTTGTATGTAAGGGTTTTATGAAATAAATAAATTATTATTATTATTCATGTCGTGTACATACAGATATATTTATACATGACTGGTTGGAAAACCTAACTTGAAATATTCTAGCAAGAATAATTTAATCTAATTTGGTTGTTTTTTTTATACATTGACGGGCGACATGCGTCAATGTATAAAAAAAACAAAAATAGTCAGAGGCTCATGGCGTGAGCATGCTCTGAAACTACAATAAAATCGTATAATAAGTTTATCGAGTTTATGTTTATTAGCTACTCTTTAACAGAAGCACATTACTGCACACACACGATAGTTTCCGGAGGTTTTGTTAGACTATCATAGTACTTTTGTAAGTAACTTACTTAATTTGACATCTTTATCAAGAGCCCGGCCGATGACCGGCACAACGGTGAAGAGTCTCATGCTCTCCTTCAGGACAGCCTCCAAGTACACCAGCTTCGACAAGTCTGTCTTCTCCACGTCGCTGTCACCAGGCAGGACGTCTTGTATCCTAAAAGTATAGTAAAATAGTAGATTGTGTTACAAGGGCGGAAAGTAATATTTTTACGGCGAGGGCGTTTTTTGAATCCAAAGCGAAGTGAGAGATTCTTAAATAAAATCCCGAACGTAGCGAGGGATTCAAAGTACGTCGCCCGAGCCAAAAATATATTTTTCGCCCGAGTGATACACTCTACTTTTCATCACCCCCTATGAGAAAATAAAAGGCGCTTCATACTTTATTGTAAAATTATTATTGTAGCTGCTATTATTATCATAGCTTGATAATAATAGCAGCTACATTAATAATTTGCTGCAAAACAATCCGTGAAATTTTTTATTCATTTTTATTCAGCCGCGGCGTGACTATTATTGGCCGTCGTACCATCCATTCATTACTTGCGTTCGATTAGTTTTTAGGCGCACTTATAACAGGGCGTAAAACATGCAAATACGCTCCAAATTCAAAAAGTGCGATTAAAAGTTACTTTAAGGCGCACTTTTTGAATTTGGAGCGTCATTATTGCCCGCTGAAAGTTTCTTATAGAAAACACCAACTTTGGGCGTACTTAAAGGGGAACAAAGTCGTCTTTTTCGAATAGGTGGGATGAAAAAATTATTGACAGCAATGTAGTATTTATAATAATTATTTTGTTTTGGCCTGAAAACTTCGGTGGTAATGTATGTTATTTAACCTTGATTTTCATAAAGATTCTTTCATTGGTCATGTGTGCGGCACATATTGACATCTAAAGTGTACCTATCTAAAGTTTAGGCTTAGGTAATCTGAAACGCAATCGATGTTTTTCTACGTAATAGAAACAACAACATTCCTCCTAACACAAAATTCAATACGAGCATGTTCCATTACCTATTTTAATTATAAATATATTAATAGCTACAATAGGGATGTTGACTACATCAAAAGAATGACATTCTATTTAGTCCGTCTGTTAGACAGTTCAAAAATACTGGACACATATTTTTTGCTTGATCAAATTAATAACAAAATACAAAGATAAAGAGCATCAAATTTCCGGAGAGGGGGCTTGTGAAGTCACTCCTCAGTAAAAATTATACAAAGGTGTGACGTTTCACGAAACTTCAACGCGCTGTATTGTCGTCATTTTCTGTTTGCGAAAAAAAAAAAAAGAAAAATACGTGTCCCAAATTTTTTGATTATCTAACTGACGGACTAATTTCTTTTTTTTTTTGTCATCTCGCCTACTGGATTTTGAGTGCACAACTTATAAATTACCAAAATACTGTACTTACTCAGCAAAAGCCTTCTCCTGAGCTTCAGGGTGCGAGCCCAACAATATCATAGTATACATGAGTACATTAGCTGAACTGTCATGGCCTGCAGCAAGAATGATATCCACGTGCTCTCTGATCTGTCTGTCAGTTAGGAATTCTTCTTCAGCCGATTGTTCCAGAAGAATGTCAATGAACGATTTGAATTTGGTTCCTAGAAAGTGAAAGACTTGAAGAATTAAGAGTTGCACTTGGAAATCTTGTTATGTTATAAAAATGTGAGTCTAAGGACACTGTACCTGGTATTATACTCCTTTCGACGCGTTTATTACCAATAAACTCGGATTTTCTTTTTTGGAGCACCTGAAAAGAAATACATTAATAACTATAGAATGTAAAGTGATCAATACTCAAAACGTCCTTATTGTATGATTTTCTTAAATAAGACAGGTTGATTTGGTTAAAGATATTATTGAAGACGGCAATGGCTAAAAAGCAGAACATATGCACAAATGAACATTGAAAGGACTTTGCAAACACTACTAAAAATCTAAGAACGGGCCATGGCTAACATTAATAATATAACGGATATTGGTAACTACAAAAAAAAAAAATAAGTAAACGGATGTAACTGCAGTTGTTTGTCTCACTCTTGATTCCACGAAATTAAGTTATCCCAGAATGAAACTTAATTTTCATGTTTATAAGCTCTTTCTCTCTCACCGCATTCGACATATTGTGCAGAATGTCCACATAAGCATCCTGCTCCTTCTTAATGTTGCTCCAAGCGAAGGTCCTGCGGCTGTGCCACCAGGGCCTCAGGAACCGCTTCATTATCGTGTTGAAGACCAGCTCCAATGTCTTCACGTACTTGCTGTTTAGGTTCGAGTCTGTGAAGTTGATTCCTAATGCTGTCACTGAAAGCAATAAAAATATTACCTTATATAATAATAATTTCTGCAATGGAGTGCAGTATACTAGAAATTAGCAGATCGAGTTCGTAACACTATACTGCACTCCAAAACAGGGATAGCTGACGTGGCTCGAAAGGCTGCTAAACTAAAACGGGACAAGGCAGGATAAATCCCTTATGAGCAACTAGCTTTTGCCCGCGACTCTGTTCGCGTGAATTAATAGTTCTCGTTCCCGGGGGATTTCCGGGATGAAAACTATCCTAGATGTCCTTTCTCGGGTCCCAGACCTACCTACCAAATGTATATCTGTACCAAATTTCATTCAAATCGTTTCAGTGGTTTAGGCGTGAAGAAGAGACAGACAGACAGAGTTACTTTCGCATTTATAATATATTAGTACGGATTGGACTGAAGAAACAAAGAAAAAATATCTTGCTTTAATGTGGATGATGAAATTGGCTTCATCATCAGCTGCCTGTTAGCGTCCACTCTTGGACATAGGCCTCACCTAACTTTTTCCACAGCATGCAATTCTGTGCCGCCTCTAACCAACAATCTCAGGTGGCACAGAGCTATAAGACCTTAACAACGTCATCTGTCCATCTCGGAAGCCGTCCCTTGCTGCGCTTGCCACAGGACCGCCATGCGATAAAATAGCATACTTACTACCAACTGTCTCCAAAGCATCAAGTCGCGTGTATATCCAGTGATCAAAGGGTCCCTTCCCGACTTCTTTCTTCAGGTCCTTCACCAGCTTTCTGGACTGGCTGTTGAAGGCGCCCATGAACGTGTCCAGGACTATCTGGCTGAATGCTGGGTTTACCAGCTTGCGGTGACTCTTCCATATTGAATCTAAGGAATGTAACATTATTAGGCGTATGGAAAGAACTGTTCTTCAACTCTTATGAACTCATAACACTTACATTTCGCAGTGAGTAATCCTTCACCTAGCCATGGTTTGCTCAAGTTGTACATCTTGTCCTTTTCGAAGCAAGTGCTTGCTATTGTGAAACATATGTCCGGGTCTGTTACACCTGACAATAGGTAATACAAGTTATTGTTTTTTTATGACTATTGGTCTCTAGCGGTTTAGCCTGCTTTTTTGTTACTGCTTCACTCTCGTAACGTTTTATCAAAATCCGTTAAGTAGTTTTTGCGTGCAAAAGTTATAAACATTTCACATTTATAAAATTGTTAAACGTTTATTTATAACGTATTATTTATAAAATTAGAAGTATTGCCTTCTTCGGTAAATGGGCTATCCGACACAAAACTGTTTTAAATTCGATCAAGTATTTCCTGAGATTTGCTAATTCAAGATTCAAGAGTCAGGTTAAACCTTCGAACACACGTGATTCGAGACACAATAGAAAGGCAAAAGCAGCCCGACAGTGGGCTGTCGCTTGGTCGTTGAAAGATAAATTTATAATTCTATGCTCACGTTGGTTTCAATCAGATCAATATCTCTTGGAACAACTCACACACGGGCGGCCCACTGATCCTAAACTAGATAAGACTAGAAGGCTCTGTACTATAGTAAAAAAACTTACAATACACAGTTCGATGTCCGAAGAGACCAGACGCGACTCCTCCCAAGTCGTTAATCTGCTTAGCTACCACATTCATTTGTTTCCACAGATCTGCAATAAAATATAAGGTTAGAAACAATAGCATTTGGTTTGTTATTTGCATCCTTTGGCAAAGCCGTTTAACACCAAACGAGGTTTTAAGCCATATTAGAAAAGGGGGGCTCTGTTAGAAAGTAAAATTCTTACCAAGAATGGTCATTCGGGACCCTATGAATGAGAACCGGGGGCCCTTGCTCTTATAATAAACATATTGACCGTTGGTTTGGCACCTCATTTATCTTCTCACACATTTATTTACACTATATGCACAAAGGCACATAGGTGAACTTAATTCCCCAAAACATCTTCATCAATCAATCAAGACATACATACCGTTCGAATTCCAAAGAAACAATGGCAGATGTCCCAGAACAGGCCACGCTCCCGGGTAGACCGGCGGTTCTGTAGTCTTCGCATTCTTCCATCGCCACAACCAGTACACTGCGCAAGCGATGCTGAGGAGCGCTATGGTGAACATAGTGGATCTGTTATCTAGTTACTGAAATAAGAAATTGAGGGGCGGTTATTTTGTTGAAAGTAGAGTTACTGCTCTTGTTATTTTTTAACAGGTAAAAATAATGAACTAGTAATCTGAGCAAACTTCTTCTGTCATTATATCTCTCTGAAAGTACTGTGTTTTAAAGAAGTGCTAACTTTTAAACTTTCGCGTTTCATGTTAACATATATTATCACAACGGGTATTAACGCGAAAAGTGATTATAAATACCTTGGAAGGCTTGAAGTTTCGACCTGGTTGCACAGGTCGTGGTCGCAAGCAGACTGAGGATGCGATGTCACAGCTCCCTGCATTCGGGCGATGAATCTTTATCTACCCCCTTATTTCCACTGTCTACCATATCAAGCCTTCCAAGGTATTTATAATCACTTTTCGCGTTAATACCCGTTGTGATAATATATGTTTTAAAGAAGTGGTCAAAGTCAAAGACTTCTTACGATGCCGCTCGACTGACGTACGTCTGTCTGTATACGTGTGTTCTTGATGGATTACATACAAATTAATACAGCGTAACGTCCGGTCTACCGATTTCCTTAACATCTGCGCGATTGTGAGACAATCGCCATAAACAGCTAGAAGAATAAAGAAATAAAACTTGCTAATAAATGTGAATGTTTATGAGGATAAATTGATGAATGTTTTAATTTTTTAAGAAAATACTGAATGGATTTTGTTGAACTGTACAGTAATATCTATATATTTAAGAGAAAGTCGCGTTAGTGATACATTTTATAACTCAAGAACGGCAGATTCGATTTGGCTGAAAAAATTGGTGGGGAGGTAGCTTAGGACCAGGGGACGGACATAGAATACTTTTTATCTTCTTCTTCTTTAGCCTATAGATTCTGATTCTGATCCTATGTAAAGGCCTAACATAACAAGGAAGAAACCGCGGGAGGCAGCTAGTTCAATAATAAAAATAATTAAATGAACGACTGAATAAAAATTTGTTTACTTTTTATAGTAAAACGTTACAAAGTATTCCCCAATATGCAAGCCGTAGTTAACTACATTTAAATCTTTGCAACAATATACATTCGTAAAATCGAAGAACAATAAATTCTGGTTCGCCTTTAGACTTTAAAAAATATGGTTTTACTATTTATTTTCAATCGATTTAGGTGATTTAGGTAAAAAATCTTGATATAACTTTTCATTTAAAAACATGTCTTAAAATTACCTAACATCGATTTTAGGTAATTAACTAAATCTAAATCTTGAGGAGTTTATTTTTCATTTATTCATTTTTTATAGTGTTTGACCGTTGCAATAAGTATCAAGCAGCATCTTTTTGTTGTATACGAAAGCGTGTTTTTATAATTTTTTCTTAACAATTATTTTTCATCATTCATTCTGTTTTGCTTACGTACTTTCTGTATATGCTTACGTAAATTGATATTTGAAGTATTCTAGCAAGTTATCACTAACTAAATAGTTCGGTTCTTCACATAATATGTTACGGATTTAAGCACCAATCACACACTTATAGTATTGTACTAATACTGTTTTTTATTTATCACCTCTTATCATTCGCACCGTCCTTGTACTGACTAAACTCGAAACTGTATCACGGTATACCACAATTTTAATTGTTATTCCTAGTTTACCGACAATAATATACGAATTTATTGCTTATGAAGTTTTGTGTATCCGAAGGGTTTTGAATAGGCTAGGGCTGTCAACCAACAAACGAATGTTGACTCACCACATTATAGAAAGATTAAATTATTGAAATTAAAAGTGTTATTTTTGACCAATTTACAAAATGTTACTTAGCATCCTAAAGTAACAGATGTGACTGTTACAAGCTCTCAAAAAAAGGTAAGAGAGAGATTTTCGATATTTTAAGCCTGGGAAATTGACACCCAATTTTTTTTACGGGCCGCTCTCAGTTATATTAATCCTCTTCTATGACCTATGGACCTTGTCTGAAATAAACGATTTTTATTTTTATTTTTATTTTTTTTTTTTTTTATCACCTATGCACTACAAATATACGAACAAAACTGTATATATGAAAATGACCAAAAACTTTACATAAAAAATAGAAATAAGGTGTCGTTAAAAAGCTAATTATTGTAGTCAGGAGCATAGAGCATCAAAACTCACACCAAATCAAAAGAGAACAAACTAGTCATTAATAAGGTGAAATCCTGTGAATTGATGCGGCAGTCGGATAGGACTGAAACTGTACTCCAAGAACAACGTACCATTTCAATTCTTTCAAATTTTCGCCAACCCTGGCACAGCAGCAGTGTACTTGCGACATGTGCAGGTTTTAAAATTATTGCAGCAGTTTTTTGTTTCCACATGCGTGCATAATAAATAAATAGGAAGTACAAATATTTCCTTTTCTTCCATAGTTACTTACGTTTCTCTCATTAATCAACTAAATCCTGATCGTGGAAGATTTAAACACGTTATGCAACTTTGGCACTCAGCCATGTAGTTGCTTAATTTTAGGCAAGTAACATCTATTTTTAACCGACTAAAAAAAGTAGGTTCTTAGTTCGACCTGTATGTATGTACTAGCTTTTGCCCGCGGCTTCGCTCGCGTTAGAAAGAGACAAAAAGTAGCCTATGTTACTCTCCATCCCTTCAGCTATCTCCACTTAAAAAATCACGTCAATTCGTCGCTCCGTTTTGCCGTGAAAGAAAGACAAACATACAGACAGACAGACAGACACACTTTCCCATTTATAATATTAGTATGGATGTATGTTTGTCCGCGATTATCTTGCGTTTGGCTGAACCGATTTTGATCCAGTTTTCGGCAAAGTGTTCTTCTGCCGGTCGATATGTGTTGCCACCGACTTCCGAAAAAAAATATTTTGGGCTTTTAGTTTTTGAAGTCGGTTATCTTCTTTCGGAAAAAGCTTTTTTACATATTTTTTAAAAATGGTTTCAATTGCCGCAGAAAATGACCTTGTTGTCAATGACAATGAAACCAGGAAGTTTACAATCATCTTGGCACAAATTTTCAATTGGTTTACACCAGCAGAAAAGCATTGTTTTGGTCACGATTACTGAACCCGAATACTGTTGTCAGCATCATCATGATCAGCCTGCGTCTATCCACTGCTGAGCGGGCCCTAGTCTGCTATTACAATCGTATGTCAATGACCAGTCATCGGCCGTATATTTGACAACTTTGACAGTTTTTGTATGGGAAAAGTGTCAATAGTTTGACGTTACACGTCAAAAATCGATCATTGAGACACGATTGTTATAGCAGACTAGGGCCGCAGGACTCTCGAGGCGCGTCACTTAACCCTCACTTCAGCTACACGCACCCAGTTGCTACCAGTTGTCCTTCGCACCATATCTGGCCGGGAGCATCTCTCACTACGCTCGCTTTGACGTGGTATCCATTGCTGAATAACTAATTCCAACGATTATCGGTTCTGCGAAAGATGTGACCAGACCACTGGCACTTTAGTTTGCTGATTCGAGATGCTTTGTCGGTAACTTGAGGTTCTAGCGGACAATTTTGTGTCGATTTTTAGGGTTCCGTAGTCAACTAGGAACCCTTAAAGTTTCGCCATGTCTGTCTGTCTGTCCGTCCGTCCTCGCTTAATCTCTGTGACCGTTAGCACTAGAAAGCTGAAATTTGGTACCAATACGTATATCAATCACGCCGACAAAGTGGTAAAATAAAAATGGGAAAAAAATGTTTTATTAGGGTAGCCCCCCTATATGTAAAGAGGGAAGTGATTTTTTTTTAATTTAAACTCTGACGTGTGATATATTGTTAGATAGGTATTGAAAAATGAATAGGAGTTTACTAAAATCATTTTTTTGATAATGTCAATAATTTCGGAAATAATCGCTCCAAAAGGAAAAATCAAAGCGTCCCCCCCCTCTAACTTTTGACCCGTAGGATTAAAAAATATGAAAAAATTCTGGAAAATAGAACTTTATAAGGACTTTCTAGGAAAATTATTTTGAACTTGATAGAAAGAACAGTTTTTGTACAAAAAAGACAAAAAGGTTGTACAAAATAATTTCTGCGTATTTAGTATGTCAACGTAACAAAAACCTTTTTTTAAACTTATAAGTGGGAACACTTATTGTGACGGACGGGAAACTACGGAACCCTACATTGAGCGTGGCCCGACACGCTCTTGGCCGGTTTTTATGGTTTAAAGCAGTGGTTCCTGATTTTTTAATACTGTTACTCCTATTTCTATTTTATAAAATCACACCCACTGACTAAGCAATATAACTCACTTTGTTTAAGTAAATTTTCTTTCTGATGTGTTTTTGTTTACTAGTTTATTAATTAATTTAAGACTTAACGGTATGTGAAAACATGAGTTGCCAAATACTGTTGCGTTCACCGAATTGAGCAATCGAAGTTGCTAAGTCTGCGTTGTTTCTCAAAACGATATGCAAATTGTGACAGCAGGATGCTCGCTTATATGCAATGTTACGTGTGCCTAAATCCTCAGCGCTGAAGGTAATTAGCAATTCATTAGTTAATGAAGTCGGTTAAAAGAATGCCAGGTACGAGTCGGAATTTCGTATAAAATTGTACGGTTGTAAAGTTACAATTAACGGTTTTTGGATTTTTTCATTCACTTGGGCAACCTAATAATAATAATAAAATTAAAATAATAAATATCCTGGGACATCTTACACACGGTCATCTGATTCCAAGCTAAGCAGAGCTTGTGTTATGGCAATCAGACAACTGATATACATATATATATATATATATAAAGGCGCATACCTGGCGCCATAGAGATTGAAACCTTATTTAAACATTGGTGAGAGTCTGGCGAAACGTCATAAACGTCAACAGCCACCGTATTCGTGGAGTTTTGAAAAAAACGATAGCGTGTTCCTGGACGGTTACGACGGATCGCCGACCCAAAACTAAACCCATTTTCATCTGTGTAACATAATGTGTGTGATTTGTGTGATTATTGTGATTTACATTGAGAATCGTGATTATAAGGCTGCTCATCGAAGACGTGTCTACTTATTCCCAAATTACTTCGTGCCATTACCTACTTTAAGATGAATGATTCTGATATCCTTTCCATTCAATGATTCTGGTACCCATGCGTCTTTATCAGAAGTGGGATGCGAAAAACAGTCAGATAAGGATACTCCGCCGCATAATCAACCCGCAGATGCCGCAGTACAAACATCACAATCTGCAGCAAACACTTACGCGGTTCAGTTGACCAAGTTCGACCCACATAGTGAAGATGCTAATGTCAAGGGCTGTTGCCGTGTTTCCGAGTTGATAATCAGCAAGAATCTGAGTGGCGTGGAACTTTTATTTGCTCTGACTTTGCGCTATAAGATCTGAGCAAAGGAGACTACTAGTGACTGGACTATGCGTTTATGGGCACTAATCGAGCGAATCCCTAAAGTCCAGATGTTGGAAGAGGCAATCACTAGGTTCGTTATTTCTGTTCTGAGCTCGAAAGACCACAAGCCCGCATGCGGACGCGAACCAATGTCAATGAAAAGAACCTTACTTAGTGTGGTACCGAGTCACTTTCCGACATCTTTAGTTTGTGTAAGTTTACTTAATAGACCGGCACTAATCTTATCTTATATTAGTAGAGAGGTCAATTCTGCACATTGAATATAATTATATTCAAAATTATTATTGGAGGAAAAACAAACCAAACTTGGTACGATTGTTGTCCATACTCCTGGGTAGGTTATAGGCTATAAAATATAACGCTAAGACACATAGGAACCGAGCAGCATTTAAAAGTATGACAAAAACGGGGAAAAATGTTCCATTTGAGAACTTTCGTTGCGTGCACTGCGTCAATGGTTGAAGTTACGCAAAAATTATGTTCTAAAGAATGGTTCTGGGTTTACCAGTAACGATTCTCAAAGTTCTACAAATGACAATCGGGACCAACGGCTTTACGCGCTTTCAGAGGCACGGGATGTCAGTGACGTCCAAGATAAACTTTAGAAAGTACATAAGAATTTAAAAAGTCACTTTGGTACCCGGATTCGAACCCATAACATTTTACGGCAGGCGCCTTATCGAATGGGCCATCACGATATTCGATAATTAATAAAAATAATATGTTTATTTTTGTTGTAAAATAAAATATGGCTAGACAAACCTCTCTTTATTCAACTTCTTAAGTCACTAGTGATTCACTTGTGGCTTGTTTTGCTGACTGAATATTTGACGACTAAAAATCGACTAAATATTCACGATTTATATTTATTTATTTAAACTTCATGCACAAGTGTACAAGGGCGGACTTAATGCCTTAGGCATGCTCTACCAGTCAACCCAGATATTTTTAGGTATATATATGTATACTAATTTTACCGGAAAAGTTAGAGTTGAAATTTTGCATCGAAGTTCTTCATTGTGTTGTTTTATTTTTATTTAACACCGATCTTGTTGATGTCTACAAAAAAGTGTTTGAGTCGCCATTTTTGACCGATCCCAAGAAATATATATAGATGTAACAAGTTTAAATTTTACACGTGATCGCGTTAGTGTGGCTGCAGACCTTTCAAGTATTACTTATTATTATAATATGTATTATTATAATAATAAGGTAGAAGTGACGCCACAAGCCCCCTCTCCGGAACTTTGATGCTCTTTATCTTTGTATTTTGTTATTAATTTGATCAAGCAAAAAATATGTGTCCAGTATTTTTGGACTGTCTAACAAACGGACTAAACAGAATGTCAATCTTTTGATGTAGTCAACATCACTATTATAGAATTTACTAAACCTTTTCCTCGATCATAACTACTGGCTCTGCATAGTTTAAAATCAGTTGGCCATGTGTGAAATAAATATCAGGGGACAAATCACACAAGTCTGATCCCAAGCACAGTAGAGCATTTGCTTTGTATGGTAACGTGACAGCAGGCACTAATTACATATCTACGAGTATGTACTCATTAAAACTGACTGATTGATGTATCAACACACAGCTCAAACCGCTGCTCAAACTTAGCGACAGCTTAGCGTGTGTGTCTTTTTGTGAAGAGTGGGTAAGTACAAAAAAAAGGATTATTGGAAAATCCACCCCTAAAAGGGAAAATAGCGGACAGAAGTTACAATATTCACGTGGGCGAAGCCATGGGCGAAAGCTAGTAAATACATTAATAAAATATAATAATGATTCGTCAAAACGAGTGTACGCGCATAACTTCTCGACTACTGCTCTAAATTAGATGATTCTTCCTTTTTTCTGCTTATTATTATGATATAAAAAAATCTAATTAAAAAGAAGTTCATAAAAAAGAATGACGTTCATTTGTCAGCTTATAGAAACATAGTTCGCGTCAAACAACTTTGCCCATCTAAAGTTCGGCTTGCGACCGCGCAAGTAAAAAAGGGTTACGTTCATAGAATAATTTTCCTAGAAAAACTTTGAAACTTTTTGAGGTAAATAGCGGAACTTTTTCATCGATAGCGGGACATAGTAAAAAAAACTGGTGTCGCCGAGTTAATTAAAAAACCAAGTGACTCGATTATTTTAAGGTTTTGAGTTATATGTCTTTTAATAGCTGCTACTTACATGTACATACACACAAGTATATACTTACTAGATATGTGTTTGTGTTTATAATGTATGTGTCTTTGTATGTATAGATTTTTATACATTTTTTTTTAATTAAATCCTTAAATGTTTCGCAATTCAGTAATGATTTCTTACCTAGTGTTTCGTAACATTTGCAAACAATGCAATTAGGCCTTCTGTTTCGCATAGGAACCAATACCAACGTGCTATAATTTATAACATTAGAACAGTTTTTATTTTATGGCTACAAGCCTCAAATCCGTGTGTGAAGAAAGGTTTAGATTAAGCCAGATTTAATTCCTAAATTACAGTACTATATAGAACCGAACTGATTTGATGTTGCAACTGGAACCTGGACTTTCAGTGCGATAGGCACTGGAAGTCTTTAAGTTGTGGCAGTGCAGGTAAAAATGCGGTAGGCTCTGCAACGTAGAGTTTTAGTGCCTAGACTTCTAGTGCGGTAGGCACTGGAACTCTATGTTACAGTGCAGGTAAAAATGCGGTAGGCACTGCAACGTAGAGTTTTAGTGCCTAGACTTCTAGTGCGGTAGGCACTGAAACTCTGTGTTACAGTGCAGGTAGGAATGCGGTAGGCACTGCAACGTAGTGTTTTAGTGCCTAGACTTCTAGTGCGGTAGGCACTAGAACTCTATGTTACAGTGCAGGTAAAAATGCGGTAGGCACTGCAACGTAGAGTTTTTTAGTGCCTAGACTTCTAGTGCGGTAGGCACTGGAACTCTATGTTACAGTGCAGGTCAAAATGCGGTAGGCACTGCAACGTAGTGTTTTAGTGCCTAGACTCCTAGTGCGGTATACACTGGAAGTCTTTAAGTTGTTACAGTGCAGGTAAAAATGCGGTAGGCTCTGCAGCACAGAGTTCCAGTGCCTAGACTTCTAGTGCGGTAGGCTCTATGCTCTATATTTTAGCTCAGATAGGAATGCGTTAGGTAAGAACTGGAAGACCCTTTCTGTGTGCTGATAGTGATCACCGGGGTAGTTGAAGTAAGGTAAAAATCACACACTCCCTGGACTGATTCCCAAGCCCGGTCGTCTTATAAAGGTTTCCCCTCGACAACAAAAAAAAAAGGTTTTAAAGAGTTTCAAAAATAGCTTGGATTCCATATTTCAGATGTGTATTTTAAGCGACTTCTAACAATTGTACAGAATATTTTTATGTATTGGTTTATGAGAATCATACATATTATGAAGCCATAGATATATTATGTATATTTCTATGTATGAAACCTCTAAAGCTTTATTTAGATTTAGAGTATACTGAAATTGCGAAAAAAACTTGCGATCACGTGTAAAATTTAAACTTGTTACATCTATATATATTTCTTGGGATCGGTCAAAAATGGCGACTCAAACACTTTTTTGTAGACATCAACAAGATCGGTGTTAAATAAAAATAAAACAACACAATGAAGAACTTCGATGCAAAATTTCAACTCTAACTTTTCCGGTAAAATTAGTATACATATATATACCTAAAAATATCTGGGTTGACTGGTAGAGCATGCCTAAGGCATTAAGTCCGCCCTTGTACACTTGTGCATGAAGTTTAAATAAATAAATATAAATCGTGAATATTTAGTCGATTTTTAGTCGTCAAATATTCAGTCAGCAAAACAAGCCACAAGTGAATCACTAGTGACTTAAGAAGTTGAATAAAGAGAGGTTTGTCTAGCCATATTTTATTTTACAACAAAAATAAACATATTATTTTTATTAATTATCGAATATCGTGATGGCCCATTCGATAAGGCGCCTGCCGTAAAATGTTATGGGTTCGAATCCGGGTACCAAAGTGACTTTTTAAATTCTTATGTACTTTCTAAAGTTTATCTTGGACGTCACTGACATCCCGTGCCTCTGAAAGCGCGTAAAGCCGTTGGTCCCGATTGTCATTTGTAGAACTTTGAGAATCGTTACTGGTAAACCCAGAACCATTCTTTAGAACATAATTTTTGCGTAACTTCAACCATTGACGCAGTGCACGCAACGAAAGTTCTCAAATGGAACATTTTTCCCCGTTTTTGTCATACTTTTAAATGCTGCTCGGTTCCTATGTGTCTTAGCGTTATATTTTATAGCCTATAACCTACCCAGGAGTATGGACAACAATCGTACCAAGTTTGGTTTGTTTTTCCTCCAATAATAATTTTGAATATAATTATATTCAATGTGCAGAATTGACCTCTCTACTAATATAAGATAAGATTAGTGCCGGTCTATTAAGTAAACTTACACAAACTAAAGATGTCGGAAAGTGACTCGGTACCACACTAAGTAAGGTTCTTTTCATTGACATTGGTTCGCGTCCGCATGCGGGCTTGCTCAAACATGCTTTTATTGTCATGCCTGCCACACGCATGGGTTACGGGGAAAAAGGGTGACTCGGCTCGCACGCGTATATGAACCTTTAATGAAGCCCCTAAAATAGCCGCCTAACCTAGTGACGTAAAAAAAGTGCAATATATTTTGAGGTGCCTGAGGAGTGGAGACATTCCTTTACCATCAGAACATTCCTGAATGCCTATTTCATTTTTTTTCAGTAACAGGATCCGAAATGTTGAGCATAGTGCTCCTCAGCATCGCTTGCACAGTCTACTGGTTGTGGCGATGGAAGAATGCGAAGACTACGGAGCCGCCGCTATTCCCGGGCGCGTGGCCTATACTTGGACACCTTCCATTACTTCTTGGACACAGTAGCGGTAGGCGTTACCTTTGGTTTCTTTCAATTTAGGCGTTTCGTGTCGCTGCGGCGCTGTAGGCGTACGACACCAAAAGGCCTAAATTAAATAAGCCCTAGATTCAGCCAAAACTCTGTCTGGTACATACTTGGAGCGATTGTAATTGTGCTGTACTTTTTACTTTTATAAATTTTCTGTCCTTTCAACCAATCGGTCATGAAGCATTAAAGGCCATTCGTATACCGCTCGCGTCGCCGTCACGTCAACAAGCACGATATGACGGCGCCGAAGTAGCGATATTTACATTTGCTATAGCCGCGTGTCCATCGCACTTCATCTCACTACTTAACACACTAAATAAACTCGGCTTACCGTCATTTTATTCACTTTGACGTAACGGTGACGGCGGTGGTTAACACACAGCTAAACAGCTAAGTGGTAGTATCAAAATAAAGTCAGATTACTTTATTTTTATGGCGTGTTATTCATGTTTGGTTCTACCTTCTCATTAGAAAGTAGAACCACACATGAAGAACACTTGATGAAAAACTGGATTCTATATTACAGGTAAGGGAAACAGAATGTAAAGTTCCTCATTCTTCTTAGCAAAGGGCGAATTATTCTTCTATTATACTGGTGTTGTATACAGCTTGACGGTTCTAGTCGGGACTTTGTAAAGAATTTATGATATTGCTGCATCAAAATCTTACACCGCAATGACAGCTGTAGTTAATATTCTATGTGACAGATGTTGCCATACTATATTAACGGTTATTTTTGTAATAATTATACGGTTTTGTCTGACAAAAAAATTATACAATATTAAAATAATCTAAAATAAAACTAAATTATATAAATTAAACATAATATGTACAAAACTTATGAATAATACTAAAATAAATATATACAAGTTATAAAAAGAAAAAAAATGAAATAATCTTGAATATTTCTAAACAAAATTTATGTTACGTAAAGAGACTATCGTCTTTATTTTTTGGGTTACAACTTAGTGTGTGTTTTGTTTTAATTGAGTGTATAAATTACGATTTTATTTTTGCTTTTAGACCTATGGGACCGAATGCAAGAAATGATCAAGCAGGGCTTAGCCATTGGAGGAGTCGCGTATGGTACCCTCGGACCACTAACTATATATGGTCAGTATACCAGTGTTCAAAAGTAACGTAAACATCGTTATGAAACTAGTTTGTCGGATAGACAAAATGGACCAAATTATCCATTAAACTTTAACCTCCGTTTTAAATTTGGCAATGGACGGCCGAGCCTGGGCCCAAGCTACGTTTTCAATTCACATGCCCTCGGCGTCCGCAAATTTTCTAGTATTAGTCTGCCAGCTTTTATATGCTCGGTTTACGGCACTGAGAAATTGATCAGAAATATCCTTATTATTATTCTTCATAGCACAAGAAAACACACATAAAAAAAAACAGCAAACATAAATGAGCTATGTACAAAGGCGAGCTTAACAAAGTTGAGTTATCTTCCAGCAAACCTTAATTCTATAAAAGAAATTGCAATATGGGATGTGCCTGTGTGCATAACAATACATTTTTTTCTTTTAATTATGACAAATAATGTAAAATAATCCTTGCTCCTACACTGATCAATTTTGATGTGCCGTACTTAGCGGAGGCTATGGAAGCCTGGAAGAATGCTTGCCCAAGTACTGATCCGCCCGACAACCCATCTTCCCAGAGACGTTGGGATGAGCCGCTTTGCAGAGTCGTTCAGAGTCAATTACTCTCCACATCTGCTACTTCTGCGGAGCGAGCGCGCCTGCTAGCTGTGGGCAGGTGGGAGTCTGGTCTTTGGCTTCAGGCACTACCGTCATCGAACATTGGCACTTTGTCCGACGACACGACTTTCCGCCTCGCTGCTTCAACTCGTTTAGGGGCTTCCTGTTGTTCTCCGCATCGTTGTCACTGTGGGGAATCTGTCTCGGAACGAACAGCCTCGGACACCATGGCTTGTCATGCAGCCAGAGCGCGGACCGTATAGCGCGGCACGCGAATATTAACGACATCATTCGACGTGCTCTTGTTGCCGTCGGCGTTACAGCTATATTAGAACCCAACGGTTTGGCACGCGACGACGGCAAGAGACCGGACGGTATGTCTTTATTCCCATGGAAGATGGGTGGGCCTTTAGTGTGGGATGCTACGTGTGTCGATACTCTTGCGCCATCCCACCTACCTAGTACGGTGTGCTGTGCCGGTGCTGCCGCCTCGGCTGTGGAAAAACTCAAGCGGCGAAAGTTTAGTAACCTTACTGGTAGCTATATTTTCGAGCCGTTTGGGGTTGAAACCCTCGGGCCGTGGGGTCCGACCTTTCGAAAAGACTGGTCGACTCTCCATTAGTGACCCAAAGGCTGGCTTTTTTTTTTGGCCAGAGGCTTAGCATTGCCATCCAACGTGACAATGCTGCCAGCCTCTTGGGCACTTTACCGGTTGACAGCGATGTGGAGGAGTTTTTTGATGCCATTATATATGAATTGTAGTGTTTTTCCTTTTTTTAAGTTTAGTAATTTAGTTTGTAAATATTGCATTATAATATTTTGTGTTTTACTATAGTAAATATTTAATTAACTTTAAACAAAAAAGTTTGTCAGATTTCACAAAAAATGCTAAAACAATAAACACAAGCATTTCGACGATAAATCGATATGAAAATATGGCTTCAAAACGTATAGAGTGTGATGACATAGATTCATAACGTATAGAGTGTGATGACATAGCTTCAGAACGTATAGAGTGTGATGACATAGCTCCAGAACGAATAGAGTGTGATGACATAGCTTCAGAACGTATAGAGTGTGATGACATAGCTTCAGAACGTATAGAGTGCGATGACATTGCTTCAGAACGTATAGAGTGTGATGACATAGCTTCAGAACGTATAGAGTGTGATGACATAGCTTCAGAACGTATAGAGTGTGATGACATTGCTTCAGAACGTATAGAGTGTGATGACATAGCTTCAGAACGTATAGAGTGTGATGACATAGCTTCAGAACGTATAGAGTGTGATGACATAGCTTCAGAACGTATAGAGTGCGATGACATAGCTTCAGAACGTATAGAGTGTGATGACATAGCTTCAGAACGTATAGAGTGTGATGACATAGCTTCAGAACGAATAGAGTGTGATGACATAGCTTCAGAACATAGGCATAGAAACAATGCTACTATTTGATTAGATGCAAGATACAATCATCATGAACATTGTCACAAAGCAAATGTTCAGCTGTGGCCATGTTATATTCTTGAGTTTGCAATACAGAGTCAATGTATTTAAAAATCTAGTGTTCCCCACTATTAAATTATATTTTTATTGTTATTTTGCAGGGATGGTTAACCCGGACGACTGTTTTACAGTCGCAAACACATGCTTGGAAAAGGATAAGACCTACAGCTTCTGTAAACCATGGCTAGGCGATGGATTAGTCTTTTCGAAATGTAAGTTTAGTACCGCGTTTTCGCCTCGTTTTTGGACACGATGTTGAGAGGATAGTATTTTTTACGTTAATCAAGGCTGGGTGACCTTCTTCTGGGCCTAGAAACTATCATTGCCAAAAAACGTAAAAATACGGCTGCTTGCTGCTGGTTATGCACCGTAATATCATGTTTGTAGGCATAGTTTTCACAAGTGTACAAATAAACCACTTTCCTCAAACAACGAAAATTAACAATAAAAATAATGTGTGAGCCAGCAAAATAAATGAAAATAATAGTTTAAAAAACTACAAACGCACGCACTAAAAAAATTACAAAATAACTCGGACATTTGTTCGTGACGAACGATAAATAATTATCTATGCAAAATGTTTATAAGGTAATCATCTTTCTTAAATACCTATCCCACCAAAAACATTTTATGTAACATGTTGCCAAGACAACCAACACAAGGTTTGTCCTGTGAAAAATATATCAGATCTTATGTAGAGCCAAACTTCTGAATCTACACGGCCTAAATCTACCGACCTTAACTTCACAAATTCTATATATCAGTAAAAATCTATGGCTTTGCCGTTTCGCTACTGTCGTCGTGGAGGTGACGCGAATATTTAGTTTCTGAAGTAAGTAACGAAACAGCCAAGCCATACATTTTTACTGATATATAGAATTTGTGAAGTTAAGGTTGGTAGATTTAGGCCGTGTAGATTCAGAAGTTTGGCTCTACATAAGATCTGATAATATATATTTTTCACAGGGCAAACCGTGTGTTGGTTGTCTTGGCAACATTTTACATAAAATGTTTTTGGTGGGATTTCAGTTCTTTTTGTAAGTGGCAAGGCCGTCTTTTTAGTGTTTTTTTTTGTTTTTTCTTGTTTTGGGGTGTATTTCTTGTACATCAGCAGTGCCGGTTTTCATAATCCATTCTCTGTCTTTGCATTTTTACCTAGATGATTTATTACTTGTTTCCTCACAAAACTTCCGACCCCCTATTTTAGGGGATGGAGGGCGAAAGTTATAAGTTTATGATTTTTTTTGTTAGTTGTATACTAAACTCAGATTACATACCAAATTTCAGCATTCTAGCACTTCAGGAAGTAGCCAAACATTTGGATGATCATCAGTGTGTCAGTGTGTCAGTGAGTCAGTGACGAAATCGGTGTATTTTAGATATCAATAAAATCTAAAGTATTAAAGCTATTCAGTTGAGACTTTGTATGTTTAATGAGTCTATTATTGACATCACATCTTGTGAATATGAACTGTCTGGTACATCGGAAACCAACTCTATGAGGGTTCAAAAAAACGGCGAAACACTTCGAGAAAAGGTAGGTAGTGCCCCTGCGCTTCGCTTGCTTGTCTTGGCGGGGGCACGACCGTGCCCCCCGATTTACTATGATTTATTATGAAAGAAAGCTGTTTAAAACACTTCACAGTGTTTTGTAAAAAAGTGTAAAGACGAGATTGACCCATGACATGGTAGGAATTTAGTATTAAAATGTTATTTCGCATTATATTTAGCAAACCTATATAATATTATAAACTAGCTTCTGCCCGCGGCTTCGCTCGCGTTAGAAAGAGACAAAAAGTAGCCTATGTTACTCTCTATCCCTTCAACTATCTCCACTTAAAAAATCACGTCAATCCGTCTATCCGTTTTGCCGTGAAAGAAAGACAAACAGACAGACAGACAGACAGACAGACACACTTTACCATTTATAATATTAGTATGGATGTAAAAGTAGCTCTGTCTGCCTGTTCTTCACGCCTAAACCACTGAACCGATTTGAATGAAATTTGGTACAGACATTGTCTAGGACCTGAAAAAGGACATAGGATAGTTTTCATCCCGGAAATCCTCCGGGAACGGGAACTATTATTTCACGCGGACGAAGTCGCGAGCAAAAGCTAGTATCCAATGTTTTATTTCCCCATATCAATAAGTATAGCATAGTCTAGTCTAGTATAAAGTCTAGTCGGTCTATTGAGACAAATGCCACATGGAGAGATTTCTCAGAGGGGAAAATAGGAATATGATACTCGTAAAATTTTTTGTTTCTATGTCTGTATGTTTCCTAACTTGTGTGTGTCAATAAATATAATTTAATTTAATTTAATTTAATTTTCAAAGAGCGAATTTTAGGCTTTAATTTCTTTCAATTTCCATTTTACCACGGAAATATTTTTAGGATGGATTTTGGGAATTAAAAAAAATACGAAGGGGTTTTTGCAACCAACTTTTTTTATGATTCCCATTTCACAGATTTTGGGAACAAGCAATCACGTATACAATCATGTGTCATGCCATTTAGATTAGATAACTTAGACCTGTAAGCAGACACTATTTACACAGATGTTACTAGCGCTTTCGATAAAGTAAACTATCGTCTGTGATTATTAAAACTTAAAATTAATGGCATCGGTGGCCTTTATTGTATTGGCTTACTTCATATTTCTCTCAAGGTTTCCAATTAGTTGCAGTTAATGGATTTAAATAATGTGGTCATACTAAGCCGGATCAGGGGTTCCGCAAGGTTCCCATTTGGGTCCAATATTATATACATATTATAATATTAAATACAAAATTATCTTGGAAGTTTGGCTGTTGGCGTGGTTAATAATGCAATGATTTTGAACCCCACCGAATGTAATCGTATCACTTTCAAAAAAAAACTTCGGACATATGAAAACACGCTTAATCACACAACAATCTGTTCGTGATATCAATGACCTTGAAATAATAACTAAAATAATAAAGAAAATATTTTCAGTCTCAACGTGGAAGATACATCGCAAGCTTCTGAACCCAGCATTTAGCCAGACCATCCTGGACACATTTATAGGTGTTTTTAACAGCCAGTCCAGGAAGCTGGTGAAAAACTTAGAGAAAGAGGCCGGAAAAGGATTTTTTGATCACCGGACATACTTGCGACTTAGTGCGTTGGAGACCATTTGCTGTACGTTTGCTTTTTTTGCTATCTACATCTCCAGTGAGACAACAAATGGATGTAAATGAAATGTTTCCAATGTTCGCAGTGACAGCATTAGGGGTAGATTTTACAGACTCAGATCAGAACAGCAAATACATAGAAACCGTAGATATGGTGTTCGATACGCTGGTAAGACGAATGCTAAGGCCCTGGTTTCATTTCCACCGTACCTTCGCCTGGAGTAACATCAAGAAGGAGCAGGATGCTTGCTTGAAGATACTGCACGATATGTCAAACACGGTGAATTTTATAAAATGTTTTGAAAAAGTCTAGACAACCAACAAAATATATCTTTCATATTAACCAACATAACCCTGTGTTGTTTTAATATTAAGAGAAAATACTAAATCATTAGCACCGACGTGATCTTATAGCAATTTATTCATAGCTTTTTAATTACATAATTAAATAATAAGCTGATTCTAACCTACTAATGTTTTTTTTTAGTTTGTGTCCTGTTATTTGGCTTTACCTTTCTTTTAACCCTTTTAAATCTTCAATCAAGTTAATGCATGCTCTAAATAATTTATTCAGTTTGATATAGTGTTAGTTACTTAGCACGCTACAGTAATAAATGTTAAATTATTTTTTAAGGTTATACAAAAAAGAAAATCCGAGTTTAGTGGAAAAAAAATAGCCGAAATAAGTATAATACCAGGTATAGTTTCATTACACTCACATTTTTACGTCATAAAGACATCTCTCAATGCCATACTGCCGTGTTAATTAGTGATTTTTGTTACGTTTTTAGGAACCAAATTTAAAGCATTCATTGACATCCTCCTTGAACTGTCGGCTGAAGAAAAGGTGTTTACTGATAAACAAATTAGAGAGCACGTGGACACTATGCTTGTTGCCGGCCATGACTCTTCGGCTAATGTACTCATGTTTACCATGATATTGTTGGGCTCTCACCCTGAAGCTCAAGAGAAGGTATTTTCAGAGTAAGTACTGGATAGTCTCTTTTTGATTTATCTGGCGTATCTTCTAAACCCAAAATAAATCATTAACGTCGCGTTGTGGTTGAGATTTTGATTTTTTTTGTCTAATAAATAGTTCGAAATTCGGAGCATTTATTTCACTTAGACCATTTACAGGCACCTATGAACTGCCAAAGAGTCGGTCGGTTAGTCAGAAAAGTGACGCTAAGTGCCTGTTCCAAAAAGTAGATCTATATGGAGAAGAATGGGCGAGAAACTCCACGGACACTCACAAAAAAAAAACATGTTTTACAAAATCTTGGTTACATTTTTTTGGTGCTCCTATAATATGTGAAAAAAAAATGCAGGTAAATAACAAAAAAAAAAAAAAACAAATAAAGTCATGGCCGTTAACAGATGACTGGTCTCAACTGACAGCGCCCGTTAACGAGCATGACGCGTGGCATCAGCACCATTTAGCTCAATCACTTTTAAGGGAGCCGAATGATCCGATGCATTCGCCACCATCAGCGAGATTTTTGAGCGAGCAAGACAATGTTATTTAAGATAGGTACACAAAACTCATATAAAAGGAACTAAATTAAAATCACTTAAATTGTAGTTTCATAAAAGCTTAAAAAAATTCGATTTTTTCAGGATACAAGAAGTTCTGGGCGGCGATAGAGACGTGGAGAAGACTGATTTATCGAAACTGGTGTACTTGGAGGCTGTCTTGAAGGAAAGCATGAGAGTGTTCACCATCGTGCCGATCATCGCTCGAAGACTTGATAAAGATGTTAAGCTGAGTATGTTACATTAAAATGATGAAATTATATTGCGCTGTCAAAGTTGCTATTAGTCCAAAAATAACATTAATAGCAAAATCATTACTATCTCATCTTTAATGAAATAAGTGAAGCCATTAATGTAAATAAGAAAAAAGAACCAAGAATAGAGCCCAAGTTTCTTAATGCAACTCATTTGTCTTTCTATGCTTAAACGGCCCCTTGTAATTCCAAACTGTTTTCATGCAAATATTTCGGGTTTAATAAAATATAATAATATATTTATTTTTATCTAAAATAAGTTCTTGGAAGATTTTACTAAAAGTAGATAGCATTGAAATTGGTCAATAATTACTGAGTTCGGACTGATTTAAATGAAAAAACGCTACCAAAACATACAGAGTGCCATAGTCGTATTTCTTTGTAAAGTTACAAAATAAATCTTAAGTTTGATTCGACCAGATCGGTTAATGAATAACTTTTAGATTTTGATTCACCGACACCTCATCTACGTTTCAGAGAACTGCACCCTCTCAGCCGGTCGGACATGCATCTTATTCCTACACGGAGTCCACAGGCATCCAATGTGGGGTCCTGATGCGCACGAGTTCAAGCCTGAACGCTGGCTGGACCCTGGCAAGCTGCCGGAGAACCCCAACGCGTTCGCTGCTTTTGGTTTGGGCAAGCGACAATGTATTGGTAAGGAGATCAGAAAATAAGTTCACTCCTTCCAAAAAGTTAGCAATTTGTACAATATGCTATTTACGGAGCCGTAAATTGCATATTGTACCAAGGTAAATGGTTTTTGCAATATTTTCATGTTAAAGCCATAAAATCACAGATATATAGATTGAAGCTTTCTAAAAAAGCATGGTATGCAAAGTTTTACTTTGATATATGTTGTTGCAGGCAAAACCTACGCCCTGATGTCTTTAAAGACGAGCCTAGTCCACCTGGTGCGGAGCTACAGGATCAAGGCTGATCACACCAAGCTGCGGCTAGAGATTGCTGCCCTGCTGAAACCAATCACAGGAAATCATATCAGCCTTGAAAAGAGGTCAACTTAGGTAAAAATGAGAAGATTCCTGGAATCCTTTTATCCATACTTCCATACTATTAATATTATTAATGCGAACGTCACTCTGCCTGTCTGTCTGTCTCTACTTTACGCCTAAACCACTGAACCAATTTAAACGAAATTTGGTACAGATATAGTCTAGAGACCGAGAAAGGACATAGGATAGTTTTCATCCCGGAAACCCCCGGGAACGGAAACTATTATTCCACACGAAGGAAGTTGCGGGCAAAAGCTAATATTTTATAATGGATAAAATGATAAAAAAACACCATTCATAATCATCTTTTTATATCTTCCGTAAATATAATATGTCATGCAGTGCCCCGAAGCATTGTACTTAAATTATCAGCAGAGAAAGTAATATTGTAAATCTTAGGATTCGGTTATAATAATACATTTACTTTTTCAGATCAGAGATGGATACAGGGGACCGTTTAATTCGCTTCTTCATCTTCGTGTCCAGATAATAAGTTCAAGTTTACATAATTTATTATGTTTAGACGAATATTTCCTTTTGTAGTTTCCAGTTTTATTTTTCACCAATATATAAAGAGATTCAAGATAAATGTATTTGTTAATGTTGTTGATAAAAATACACATTACAGTCACATATGATTTGTAACTCAAGACTAACCTAGCTTAGACACCTTTCCACCTATAATTTAAGATAAATAAAGGTTTATGATGATGGTTGCGGAATGTTTATAATAGTTACTGTGACCCCGGAACATAAAGGGCAACAGAAGGAACTTGAGTGGGTTTTAGTCAGTAAAAGTCTGACTCGCCCTCCCGCTGCACCCAGAACGGGAGCAGTCATTTGATGATTTCCCACTTCCCATAAAAAAAAGGATTATGATGATTATGATTTTCAATGACTTGTCCTGCATGGTCATCAAGCTATTTTAGTAATATGATTAGCCGGGGGGTATACATTATGCAGTAGTTTTTTTAGATAAAGGGATGGTGACAAAATAACTTAGGCAGTAAAGAGATGAACAGTCCCAGCTGACAGCGTCCATACACGAACGCAGCTTAGGGATACTCAATACTTTATTGCGTTCCATATTATGTACTTACAAAGGTGGTATAAAATAATGTCAAGATCAATATTATGGGCCCTGTCGGGCACAGCAAAGTTAGGAGAGAGGATGAAGGCTAAATTACAATTCGTGGAATGTATTATTAATATCAGATCCAGTAAATTTATCTATGTATAAAACGTGGTAAAATATTTCAGATATTTTTTTTGACCGTCATTATTATATAATTATTTTATTGAATTAAAAATCAATTATGTTTGTAATGTGTTTAAAAGGATCGGCACCAAATAGCTGTCCTGTCCTGTAAAATACAGTTCGCGATATTCTATGTTTATATCTGTGGACTTTCTGAACTGCCGGCTAAAACATGGTTGGAGCTAGATCGCTGATTACGACGGAGGTAGACTGCCTAATTTGTCTTTGATCATGGCAGTACCAAGAGTAAATTATAAGGTTTTAAACTGTTTGCTTCTACTTTGTGTCAATGTTCTACAATTACTGACTGTGACTTCGAACAATCATATCTAATAATATTGTCTTCTTTAGCAGAGCAAACGCTATATTATGTTAAGATTGTACACCCGGACTCCCGGAGTTGTTTATTAACATGAACCTTGTAGAAGCCGATTATTTCAATGCGTTTAAGAGGCCATACCTAAACCACAGCGGACAGCTAGGTGTTCTTATAATTAAGTACCACAAATATATGTTTTTTAGGGAATAAGGAACAGAGTGTAAAGTCCCTCATCCTCCAATAAAAAGGGAGGATCCTCCAACCAGACGGGTGTTGTGTCTGGTAGGCTGCTGTCCAACGGTTCTAGCCAGTAAGTACGTACTTATGTCGCCGTTAACTCTTATATCGCGAAGTAGGATTTTATTTTTTAGTATTAGGTCATGTTTTACACATGACCTAATACTAAAAAGTATGAATAATTATCATGTTTATTGCAAATTATGCTTCTGGGAAAATTTGTGAAACAAAAATCGTGATTGAAATCTTACTGGTTCAAGAGAAAATTAAAATCTTGTTTTTTGTCGATCGTCCCAACTGAGAATTCTTTGTTTTGAAATCCGTACTTTTTTGACAGACGGACGGACGGACGGACGGACAACAAAGTGATCTTATAAGGGTTTATTTATTTAAGGACAACCAACAAAGCTACACCAAAATACATGTTAAAAACGCTTACATCATTGCAAACTCTATAGTGTAGCCTTAATTAAAGGCCGCTACGGTATGCATTAAACATTAAGAAGGAAGGGTTCCGTTTTTGCCTTTAAAGGTACGGAACCCTAAAAAAAACTTCATTTCGGCTTTTTCCACTTATCCACACTTAAAATATTAAGTGAAAAAGTATATAATACTAGGTAAAGCTAAGTATAACAAAAGATTTGGCCAAATTATGTCTAACAGTTACTACAAGAAGGAAATATTCTTCAAAAAATAATATTGAAGCTCGAACTCGATCCGGACACACTGATGAACACACCGCATAAAAAATACCCAGTGTCCATCTCTGAATGATCTGAAAAAGTAAACGAAGTAATCATAATTATATATGTATTTTTTTATTTATTTAAGGATCTCCAACGAAGGTAATACACAAAACATGGCCAAAAAATGCATAAATTTAAATGTAGGTGTACTCCTTCACTTATAGGAGACCACAGCATTCACAGTATAAATTAGATAATTATACTATAATTATACTAAAATAAAATAATGTTGACAAGATAATGTTTACAATTTGAAAAAAAAAATAAAAAAAAAATAAAAGAAAAATAAAAATAATGACATAATGAATACAAATGGAAGGATAATGACATAATGAATACAAATAAAAAGAGAATATGACATAATGAATACTAATACTAATAAAATTCTTACTACTAATCATAATTTCATAAAGTAAAATAATATAAAAAAACCGGCCAAGAGCGTATCGGGCCACGCTCAGTGTAGGGTTCCGTAGTTTCCCGTCCGTCACAATAAGTGTTCCCACTTAGGAGTAAAAAAAGGCTATTTATTACTAAGTACTCAGAAATTATTTTGTACAACCTTTTTGTCTTTTTTGTACAAAAACTGTTATTTCCATCAAGTTTAAAATAATTTTCTTAGAAAGTCCTTATGAAGTTTTCTTTTCAGATTTTTTTCATATTTTCTAAACTTATGGTTCAAACGTTAGGGGTGGGGGGACACATTGTTTTTTACTTTTGGAGCGATTATTTCCGAAATTATTGACATTATGAAAAAATGATTATAGTAAACCCCTATTCATTTTTAAATACCTATCCAACAATATTATCACACGGTAGGGTTGAAATAAAAAGAAATCACTCCCCACTTTACTACTTATATTATATGTATACTATAGGGGCTACTCTAATAAATCATTTTTTTCCAATTTTTATTTTACCACTTTGTCAGCGTGATTGATATACTCATTGGTACCAAATTTCAGCTTTCTAGTGCACTACTTTTTTACTTACTTACTTTCTAGATCACAGAGATTAAGCGAGGACGGGCAGACAGACAGACAGACGGACGGACAGACAGACATGGCGAAACTATAAGGGTTCCTAGTTGACTACGGAACTCTAAAAAGCATAATTTTTAAGGACCTCAAAGAATGAGCTGCCAAAGCTTCGGGGTATTTCATAACTATTTACTTTAATGTTTAAAATGATGGTACGTAATGCATGTCTTTGTGCTGTGTTTTTTCTACTATAATAATTGTTAAATACTAGTTGTCCCCCGCTGTTTCACAAGAATCATTGATTAGCATGACGTTATGCCTTACAGCCTTCGTCGAAAAATTGGCCTTGATAATGGACAACGCAAAAATATTTTTTCAATTCGATCCAATTCCTGAAATTAGCGCGTTCACCAAACAAACGTTACGGTATTAAGAAGTATAATAAATATAGGTACATATTATTGTTATTATTATTTATTTATAAAAAAAGAAATGTTTACATGCTTTAAACTAATTCAGCATCACTTAAACCTCTTAAGTTTGTGTGTGATACTTTACAATTCTATTCGTATTCAACAATATGTCAATATTATTACTTAAACATAACCTACATATAACCTTACCTTATATATAACCTAAGGGTTTCATGTTAAGTGTTTTAGGAATATTCTTCTTCGTACCTAAGTTGACCTCTTCTCAAGGTTGATACAATATCCTGCGATAGGTTTCAGCAGGACCTCCAACCCTATCCGCAGCTTGGTGTGATCAGCCTTGATCCTGTAGCTCCGCACCAGGTGCACCATGTTCGTCTTTAAAGACATCAAGGAGTAAGTTCTGCCTGCAACAACATTAAAGAGGAAAAACTTTAACCCCATTTTATTAGGGATACCGTACCTCAAAAACATGAAAAACGGTAATTTTTTCTAAGTTAACGAACAAAAATTATGACCATTTGTATCGCAGAAATTGCATATATATATTTTTTATAAGAGTGTCGAACACTCTTAAAAGAATTGGACGGGCCTGTTGGTCTAGTGGTTAGTAGAGCTGGCTGCTTAGCCGGAGGTCGTGGGTTCGATTCCCACCCAGGACAAACTTTGTGTGATGAGCATGATTGTTTGTTCTGTGTCTGGGTGTAATTTATCTATAATATGTATGTATTTACAAATTATATAAGTATGTATATCAGTTGTCTGGTTACCATAACACAAGCTCTGCTTAGCTTGGGATTAGATGGCCGTGTGTGAGTTGTCCAAAGATATTTATTTTATTTATTTAGTTAATTAAAATTCTCAAATAATTGCAGTGACCTAGTCTGATTTTTTAATATTTCGATCGACTCAACCGTGATTTTTTGGCTAGGATATGGAAATCATAAATAAAATATAGGAATTAGGAAGGAAAATGGGTTATGAGACATCCCGCCCACAAAAGATTTCGCCCGCGGGGTGTATTCGCCCGAAAATGCCATCACCTACACACACTGATAGATACCTGCATGCAATGTCGCATCATCATCCAAGCCACTTGCAAGCCGTTCAGACGTCATTAAAAACATAGCATATTTATGACCTCTGTGACCCTAAACATTTGGGGCAAGAGCTATACCATGTTCAGGAGGTACACAAGAAAAACGGATACAAAGTGAGTAGAGGATTGAAGCGACCAATTAAGAAAAATAGACATCCTGAGGTGGAGAGACAGCCAGTTTATTTGCCATATGTCAAGGGAGTGACAGACAAAATCGGATTGGTGTTAAAAAATTATAATATTCATACCATTGTGACATCGCCCGAACTCCCTACCACAACCGCGAGCGGCCTCACCTCTCCGCGCACCCCGGACCACAGCGGACCAGCCTCAGCCTCTTTTTCCTGCGCCGGCGACAACTAAGTTAAGTGGCTCCACTCATCATAACGGGAGTCACGCTGATCAGCCTTTTGTAACCCACTTCTAACCCTAAATCTCTGTAATCCTGAATTCTTGTATTTTTCTTGTAAAAATAAACTGTTGTAAAGTCTTGTTGTCGAGTGTGAATTATCTCCACTGCATATTACCCCTTTTCACGCCACACCATATATAATAAGCCGGGAGCAAAAGTCAGGAACTTACTTGGTACGCCGAAGGATGTCATACCGCTGCAGGCACAAGGTGTTTACAAGATTGGTTGCAGTTGTGGTAGCTCATACATAGAGCAAACGAAGCGGACTATCGCTGAACACTCAAAGAGCATATCACGGCTGTAAAAAATCGTCAGACTGATAAATCAGCGATTGCGGAACACATTTTAGAAGTGGGCAGCAATCATTGGATCGAATTCCATCGTCCATAAATCCTCTCCACTGATCGCCACTTTTACTAAAGAGTTGTGCGTGAAGCGATTGAGATTAAAAAACACAAGAATTTCAATCAGGAAGAAGGTTTCAAACTGTCAGCCACATTTTTTTTTTTTTTCTTATTTGTTTTTATCTGCAATCAGTCCCCAGACTATGAGCAAATGTGATGTTTCTAATTGTCAGGCAGAGTGCGCTCTCCAGTGAGAGCGTCTACTCAGTTTCCTTTGGAGCTACTCTCGATCCTGAAGCTCCATGATCTGATGCCTTTTCAAGCGTACCACGTATTTATTCATTGTTAGTTGGCGAGCTAATTCGTTTGGGTGGGCCGTAAGCCTTTTCTTATAGGCTACAGCAGTAGAGCGGATCTCATCCTTTACTGTGCCAATTTGCAGGTGTTCATGGACTTCCGTATTCCGTATGAACCATGGCGCATTAGCTATGGAACGAAGAATTTTATTTTCTTGGCGCTGCAATATATTAATATTGGTTTCAGAAGCACTACCCCACAGCTGGATAGCATACATCCAAATTGGTTTGATGACAGTTTTATATATCAACAGCTTGTTGTCTAGTGATAACTTAGAGTTGCGTCCGAGCATCCAGTACAGATTTTTGTGTCTGAGTGAGATTTCTTCCTTCTTTGCATCTATGTGTTGCCTCCATGTTAGGCGCCGGTCCAGGTGGATGCCGAGGTAGCGCACGCATTCACTTTGAGGTAAAGTATTATCACCTAGGGTTACTGGAGGACAGTTCCCAGTTCTAAGGGTAAAGGTCACATGCACGGATTTAGCCGCACTGGCTTTTATGCGCCATCGCTCTAGCCAGGTGTGTATGCTATCCAAGGCTTTCTGCAGTGTGTGTGATGCAATATCAGGATTAGTGTGTCTCACAAGAATTGCTGTATCATCGGCGAATGTAGCCAACATGGTGCCAGGCGTATTGGGTAGATCTGCTGTGTAGAGCACATAGAGAATTGGTCCCAGTATTGACCCTTGTGGTACCCCTGCTTTTATCTCTAGAAGGGCGGAGCGTGCCTCAGATTCTTTCACATAAAACAATCTGTCTGATAGATATGATCTCAGTATGGTGAACAACGTATGTGGTAGATTCTCTTTGATTTTACAGAGCAGACCTTTGTGCCAAACTCGATCAAATGCCTGTTGGACATCGAGAAAAGCAGACGAGCAATATTCCTTCTGTTCTAGTGTTCTCCTTATGTATTCGCAAACCCTGTGCACTTGCTCTATCGTCCCATGCTGCTTTCGGAAGCCAAATTGATGATCGGGTATGATTTTTCTCTCTATTAGATGCGGTGTTATTCTATTTAACAACATCTTTTCAAACAGTTTGGACATTGTCGGTAATAGGCTTATTGGTCTGTAGGAGGTTTTTTCATTTGCAGGTTTCCCGGACTTGTATACCATAATTATCTCAGAAATTTTCCATAGATCTGGGAAATATTGCAGTCTCAACATAGCATTAAGTAGGCTAGTAACGAATAAAATGGCTCTCCTCGGTAGTTCGATTAGTACCTCTTTTGTGATAAGATCATAGCCCGGGGCCTTTTTGTTGTCAAGATATCTAATAGTCTTCTGTACCTCTTGTGGTGTTACAGGGCGTGGAGGCAAGTCCAACTGAAAGTCCTGACTCAGAATGTCATCAATGTCTGCTTCCGCATCACTGTCTCCATTCTCATTTGGGACAAACACACTCGACAAATGACTTGCAAAAGCGTCAGCCTTTTCTTGACTAGTTCGTGCCCATCTCGAAGAGTCACCTTCATTTTTTAGTGGGGGCTTTTGTTCTTGTGGTCTGTCATAAGATTTCATAAACTTCCAAAGTGAATAGTTAGTCACCTTAGTTGCAGACAGTGACTGTAGTTGGTCTTGAAGGGTCAAGTCATTTGCTGTTTCAATTAGCCTTCTTAGGTCCTAAATTGCCTTATTCAAGGCTGTTTTGTCTACAGGGTGTCTACTAACATGCCAGACTCTGCGCAGTCTTCTTTTTTCCATCAATTTATCTTTAATATATTGAGGTAGATTGGTATTGTATCTGGAACTATCTAGGGTAGGAGTAGTTCTCCAGCATGCTTCCTGGACCAGGTTCGTAAAATATTTTAAGGCATAATCTATATCCTCAGTATCTTTTAGCTTTATATTTAGATTAATTGCGTCATCTACAAAATCCCGGAAAGACTCCCAGTCTGTCCGGTGGTTGTAGAGTGTTTGAGTCTTTTCAGGCTCAATCACCACAGTGCTAACATTCAGTATAACAGGTGTGTGGTCAGAACAGCTGTCCAGACATGACTCTGTTTTAAAATACTTCCGAGACTGCCCTTTGGTTACATAGAAGTCCAGTATGTCCGGTATTTTATTGGGATCTGATGGCCAGTATGTGGGTTGTGAGCTTGACATTATCGTCATTTTATGTGTGTCTACACAGTATTTGAGCTGTCGTCCGCGTGTCGTTGTTAATCTGGAACCCCAGTAGGTGTGTTTCGCGTTCCAGTCACCACCAGCAATAAAACATCCGCCCAGGCTTGAAAAGAAGTCGGAGAACAAGGTTGAGTCTATGCTGAGTTTCGGCGGGCAGTATACTGCTGCTATGTTAGTTGTGCTATTGTCATTACACACTGATACTATTGTGGCTTGAATGTGGTTAGTCTTGTATTCAGGTTGGGTGTAGTGTCTTATACTATTGCGAATTACTATAGCAGTGCCAGCATGTGCTGTACCATCGGGATGAGTGGTAATATATACTTTATAACCTTTGATTTTGACATTACTCCTGCTATTGCAATGTGCTTCAGAAATTAAAGCGATGTCTATTTTGTGGTGTATCAGGAGGGTTTCTAGGTAGTCCTTGTTAGGTGTCAATCCATTTATGTTCCAGGTCATTACTCTTAGGCCTAGTTTGATAATTTGTTGACAAGTGTTACTATGAGACCCATAAGGGTGCTCATTTGTTGAAGGATAATATCAAACTTCTCAGCTTGTTTTAAAAGCAAGTCTTCTAATTTAGAATTAGTGGTTATGGGTGTGTTATTATTGCATTCTTTAGTTGCTTGATTGGATTTTAATGTTTCCGAATATGACCGTGTTCCTCTTGTTGTCGTGCCTGTTGTTGCTAGGTAAGGTTCTGTTATCATTGGTTCCCTAAGCTGTTGGCTAATTTTTGGTTTAAAGTTTTTTCGGCCAGTTTGCTGGTTGTTGGCTTTTCTTGCTGCTATTTCCTGATATACATGGCATCCTTTGTAATTGGCCGGGTGTGGGCCATCGCACAAGACGCACTGGGCTGGTGAGTTGCGGTCACGCTTAGGACATTCTGATGTTTTATGCGGTTCTTTGCATTTAACGCAGCGGTATGGCCTCATGCAATAATTCTTGGAATGCCCATACTGCTGGCACCGCTGGCATTGCACGATGGTTTTCCTTTTCTTAGGATCTTCGATTACCACTGTCTGGTTGTAAATATACTTAAGTTCCTTTACAGCTTTATTTTGTGGTCCTGGTAGGAGGTTTACAAAAAACGTTGTAGTGTTTTTCTTTTCAGGGCCATATTTTGAATTAATAATTTCTCCTGATATCACATTTCCTGTTTTCTCTATTTCTTCTTTTATTGCCTCAAGAGGAGTAGTGTGGTGGAGGTTGCGAATAACTATTCTATAGCAGCGATCTTGTTTTCTGTTAAATGAGTGTCCAATAAGCCCATTTTCACGGATTACCTGTATAACCTTCTTGTAAACTTCTGGGTCAAGACAGTTAACACGCATCTGGGTCTTATTTATAATTTTAAATGTAAAGTTTTCTCTGCTAGTAACAGTGTTTAGCAGTTCAGACAACTTGTTAATATCCTCCACACCATAGAGGATGATTGGTGGTGGTTTACTTTGTCTTTTCTCTTTTAGTCCGTGGGTCTCCTCTTCTGTTAAGTCTATTGGCAACTCACTGAATCTATTGGTCACTGGAACGGTAGGGGGAGATGGTGACTCTGACATTTTCTTTCTCTTGTTGCTGCTCATTGTCGGTACTTTTTGCCAGACAGGCGGACAAGGTTTGCTTGTGGGCACTTTGATGACATGTCCACCTTCTTGAGTTTTATTTCCCAAAGATGCACTTCTTGGTCTGCTGTTGAACAGGCTGGGATGAAAAACCTGTTGAACGTGCCTTTTCATTCCAGTAGCATTTACTGTCACGGATGCCTGGTTTCTCGCACTCGTGGAGTCTTCGGTAGCCAATTTCACACACTCCGGCCCGGGTACCGGAGAGCGCCGGGGGTTAGCCGGATTGCATGACAAATCGCATTCCTTATTTTCCATATTCATTAGGGGGTTTGGGATCAAAATAATAACAGATGTTTCCCAAGTGTCTGTTTCGGAACTTTTTGGAGGTATTTAGTCCCCAAGGCTTCCTGTAGCCTCTTCCAGTAATCTGGGTGTGTGGTTTAACCGCCACTGCTCGGTCGCCAGAGCCCCGTTCGTTATCTAGCAGGGAGCACCACAATATTCTTAGGGAATATTGCCATCAGCTATTCGTACGAACTACTGATGCGTGCAGGGGGGGTTGACGATAGGGTCGGTAGAGATGTTTTTTACCGTTCTCCCCTTACTCCCCAAGCCAGCCACATGGAATCCAGTGAAAGCAAAAATTTTGCATCGCGATTTTAAGTCGACAAAAAACCGGACACAGAGAGTGTAGTGTGTATGCGGCTTAATAGTAGACATTCGTCAACATCGAGGGTAGATGAAAATCAATCTTCATCTTCATCGACGGAGTAGTGTCGCCGAACAGCCTGCTTGTGACCATGGCAGGTGTAACCCTGCCGAAACGTCAACCAAAAAAACAAAAAAGAAAAGGTACGTGCGCGTTAAATCCCGCTGTATAAAAATAAAAAGTTTGAAGTATAATAATCATACAGTGTTCAATTTTCGAGCAAGTTTCGCATAGAAGTGAACATAATTCTGTGATTAACCCTCACCAATACAATGTCGCTTGCCCAAACCAAAAGCAGCGAACGCGTTGGGGTTCTCCGGCAGCTTGCCAGGGTCCAGCCAGCGTTCAGGCTTGAACTCGTGCGCGTCAGGACCCCACATCGGGTGCTTGTGGACTCCGAACAGGAATAAGACGCATGTCCGACCGGCTGAGAGGGTGCAGTTCTCTGAAACATCGATGAACAAGGATGTACATTAAAAACCAATAAATTAAGACCAGTTTCATAGCTACCCTACATTTAGTAATTTTTTTAGGAAACTCATTTTAAGTCAAATATACTTATATATATATATATATATATATATATATATATATATATATATTTTATTAAACTTCAGTAGTTCCTTAGAAAACAACAAAATATTCAACCACTGATGGCGGCAGGTGTTAAACTTTTAGGGCTCATATTATTTTGTCTTTTGTCTACATTCTTTACTTTTTGCTATTTGTTCAAGGCATTCGATTGCGTTCTCCATGAAACTTTAGGGAAACTGCACTACTACGGAGTCTAGGCCTCTTCTCTGATTGTTTTCTCTTCATAATAAGATTTAATGACACCCACATCTGTAGCAAGAATAGGGCTTAATTCATGGCCTTTTCTTGTTTTTTTTTATTTACATTATTGTCTTTTTTTATCTCATCAAAGATATTGTGATATAATAATTGCAATTGGTTTGGTCGTAACCGGTGTAATAGCAATGTTGACAGTCCGATATTTTATTGTAACCTACTCAGTTTAACATCTCTATCAAGTCTCCGGCCGACGATCGGTGCGATGGTGTACGTTCTCATGCTTTCCTTTAAAACAGCTTCCAAGTACACCAGTTTAGAGAAATCTGCCTTCTCCACGTCTCTGTCGCCGCCCAAAACATCTTGTATCCTGAAAATATTGGAAAAGTAAAAGCCATATTGTTAAATGGCGATGATATGCACCAGGCAACCGCAGAAGAGCGGACAGTATTTGCATATAACACGGGCAGTTGGTAATTCACATTATTATAATAAACATTGTAGAAGACCTCTTGTGAATTAAAAGGTACGTCAGAAATATAAAAGTAACGCTGTACTTACTCAGAAAATACCTTCTCCTGAACATCAGGATAAGAGCCCAACAATATCATGGTAAACATAAGTACATTTGCCGTAGTGTCATGGCCGGCAACAAGCATAGTGTCCACGTGCTCTCTAATCTGTTGGTCAGTAAATACCTTCTCTTCAGCTGACAGTTCCAGGAGGATATCAATGAAGGGTTTGAATTTAACTCCTGAAATGTAATAAATTTTACATATTAAGCTGGCATTAGACAACATTATTATGTCGAAAAACGTGAGCATAAAGAAACTATACCTGGTATTATACCCCTCTGGGTTACTTTATTTCCATTAATATCGGCTTTTCTTTTTTGGAGAACCTTCAGAAACAAATTTTTACATTTATTTCTGTAGCATGCTAAATAACCAACATCTTATTTAAAGCTGGGTTATTTGTTAAAGCCATAGGTCCAGTAAGTAACTCTTTTAGATCTACAACTAAACCCACCGGGATTTGGTTGTAGATTTGAAATAATTGATACGAAAACAAAATTGCGGTTATTAGTTTTTTCTCTTCATATAAAAACAATACAGTTGAGTGTCGTGATGGCCCAGTGGATAAGGCGCCCGCCTCTCGTGTAAGAGGTTCTGGGTTCAAATCCGGGCAAGTACCAATGTGACTTTTTCAATTCATATGTACTTTTTAATGTTTATCTTGAACATCACTGACACCCCGTGCCTCGGAAAGCACGTAAAGCCGTTGGCCCCGGTTGTCATTCGTAGAATTTTGACAGTCATTACTGGTTAGACAGAAACTCTGACCAGTCTAACCAAGAGGTACCGTGTCGCCTAGTTACTGGGTTGTGGAGGTCAGATAGCTAGTCGCTCCACGTAAAACAACATTATCCAGCTGAATTCGGTTAGGCTGGCAGCCGACCCCACACAGTTGAGAAAAGGCTAGGGAGATGATGATAAGAACAATACAACCCCTGTTTTGCCCAAGTGATCTTCGCAACGATTATATAATTCAACATAAGAATGTTCACCGTATTCGACATGTTGTGCATTATCTTTACACAAGCATCCTGCTCCTTCTTGATGCTGCTCCAGGCAAAGAAACGGCGATAGTGCAACCACGGTCTTGCGACCCATTGCATTGCCGTGGTCATAAACATATCTACACTCTCTATGTAGCTTCTGTTCAGGTTTGAGTCTGTGAAATCTACTCCTAAAGCTGTCACTGCAAGTAATGAAAACATTATATTTATGTCTATTTCTTATGTCATTAGTAAGGTAAATGAAAATGCAAACTTACAACAAATAGTCTCCAAAGCATTCAGTCGCATGTATGAGCGGTGGTCAAAGAATCCTTTTCCGACCTCTTTCTCGAGGTCCTTCACCAGCTTCCTGGACTGGCTGTTGAAGACGCCTATGAACGTGTCCAGTACTGTCTGACTGAACGCCGGGTTCAGAAGCTTGCGGTGATTCTTCCATAATAAGTCTGTGAAATACATTGTGTACAAGAGTAGGTGGTGATTTTTATCATCCATCGGCAAAGAGTTTAATAGCTGTTACAATGGGTATACGGCAAGAATACCATAATAGGAATCAAAATTGAATCTGCTCACATATTATAAACAAAACTTTTAAATAAGGATTCATGATCATGAACTGTTTTCTAATATTATGAATGCTAATCTCATGGTGCCAGGGGCTACCATAGCAAAACTATATTCATATTTCAGTTATTGACTGTACGAAACTTACATTTGGAAGTGATTAATCCGTCGCCTATCCATGATTTACCGAAGTTGTATATTCTGTCCTTTTCAAAGCATGTGTTTGCTACTGTCACACAGTCCTCCGGGTCGGTTACACCTGCAGGATAATAAAAATTACTATGTATCTCATTGTGATGACTTACGGAACAGCGTCGTGGTCAGTCACAATGCACCTCATAAAATGGCACAAGGTCACCTAAAGGGCAACGAAGCGAGCAATGCTTGGAGCTTTCCTGTGTGATAGAAAAAGGAATGAGGAAGTCCGCAGGAGAACTAAAACCACCGACATAGCTCGTCGAATTGCTAAACTTAAGTGGCAGTGGGCGTGGCACATAGCTGCGGCGGAAAGGTTCTCGAGTGGCGACCGTGTACCGGAAAACGCAGCGTGTGCAATTGCAAGATGGATTGATAATCTCAACAAGCTCGCCGGAGCCCGTTCTGGTGGCGCAGGACCGATGCATGTGGAGATCTTTGGGGAAGGCCTTTGTCCAACAGTAGACGTCTATCAGATGATGATGATGATATATCTCAAAGACGACACGTTTGACTCCGACCGAATATGTCATCGTCCACGTAGTGTAAATTAAGAGAGAATCAAGTAATAGTGTAACAATTTTTTTTATTTCACTATGTTTATAAACTTAAACTCACATCTCTGAAGTAACGCCATCACATTCATCACATTTTACGCTATTTTTACTGCGCTTTGTAGAATGTTGTTACTTGCTATAAAGCAATGACGTGCTATCGTGACGGCGTGCACTTGCCGTTGTTTTAAGTTTCGCATTATTGAATTCTTCTTCATATTCCAGCCCCTATCTCATTTTACTTGAGGTTATCACAACACGTTTTCCAATTTCATATCAACCTGTCAACCATCATGCTATCACACACTCCTTTCTCCTTCATATTATTCTTAACACTATTCGTCCATTCTTTTTTTGGCCGACCACTCCTTCTCCATTCTTCTACATTTCTGCTCATAATTAGCTTAGTTGCGTTTGCGTTTCATTCCTCCTCAAGACAAACGATTTCGATGTTTTCTGTAACAACTTTTAAACTCCCTCAGATATACTCTGATACACTTTATCCAATCTGGTCACTCCACACAACAATCTCAACATTTTCATCTCTGCTATATGCAATCGTTTTCCATCTATCTTTATCAAGGCCCAACTTTCCTTTCAAAACAGTACGACAGGTCTCTATTCATTGTCTTTTAGATTTTCCACCTTAACCTTGAGGGGCATCCATGAGTCACAAGTTATTATTATTAAATATTATCGGCCGATAATAATGTACACCTGTGTTGTACAAGCTTTCGTACAAGCTTGCGGTCTTATTATACAAGGTGTGTTTTTGAATCTGCAAAACCTTCAAGAGGCATTTATGTTAGTGATTCTCGAGGGATCCCTCTTTTGCTCATATTTTTTTTCTCCTAATTCAAATTGTCATAATAAGTTAGGCATAATTTGCTTTGTCATAATAATATTGTGCCATAATTGGTTTTTAGCATACTGTATTATTAAGTATAAATATTGTATATCTTTTTGTTTGATATTCATAAAGTTAAAACGCATATTGTTTATTTGTCTAATAGTTGTCATAAAGGAAACGTACTTAACGGTTGTTTTATCAGGAAAAACTGGATGCAATCAGGACTTTAGGGCACAGGTTAGGTTAGAAGAGGATGACGGGGTCGTGGATTCTTGACTACCAAATCGACCTCATTGTTGACCTTTGCACCCCAAAAAAACCATGAAAACGACACTCACGATGCATATTGTGAGAAAGGTCACGGCCGCCATCTTGAATTCTCAAATCGACCTCATTTTTGACCTTAGCACCCCCAAAAAACCATGAAAACGACACCCAAGCGTGGACATTTCAAAAAGTCATTAAAAGTTCTGCTATTCATCGATAGAGGGCAAAACCGAGTGTTAGGTTAGGGAGTGTTAGGTAATGTTATTTTCGTTACGGAATTTCTGGACTTGGTCTCCACGCTCAAGGCCCGCGATAGAAGCTATGCAATAGCTTAAAACAATAATAACAAGTATTCTGATTGTTGACCAGGTATCGTATATTTTATATGAATACTAGCTGCTCCCCGCGGTTTCACCTGCGTTATATCAGATTTTCTGTTACTAAAAAACGAAGATAAAAAGTATTCTATGTCCGTCCCCTGGTCCTGAGCTACCTCCCCACCAATTTTCAGCCAAATCAGTTCTGCCGTTCTTGAGTTATAAAATGTGTAACTAACACGACTTTCTTTTATAAATATAGATTTAGGAGTTTTATAACAACCTCCGAAATGGTTTGCAGTTTTAAAATTGCACCTTGTGTAATTATGTGGAGTCTGTCAAATTAGTTTTCTAACCATATTCACGTTGGTTTTAAAAACTCAAAATACTGACCATAAACAGTTCGTGGTCCGAAGGTGCCAGTCAGGACTCCGCCCATGTCGTAGGTGTTTTGACTTATTTCTTGCAATTGGTCCCATAGATCTACAAGTAAGACAAAAACGTCCACAAATTAATAAATATATTAATATATAGGGTGACTACTAATAAGTGTACGAGGGACACCTATTTGATTCTCATTTCAAATATATAAAAAACAATACCTTAATTTTTGACCAAATGCCTCATAAAACTAATAAATAGTTGATACGCGCGCTAGATACCCATCGAAAGACAAACTCATATAAAAGCAAAGGCAGCAACATCCTATTTGCTTTTATATGACTCTTCATATAAAAGCAAATGCGATGTTGCTGCCTTTGCTTTTATATGACTTCCTACTTCACTCTCTTATCATAGGTTAGGACCCGAAGGTCATAGCTCATTACAGCCACCCGGCAGCCACTCCGCACCGACTCGCCTTATAACCGAGGCGATCCGGTGACGCTACGGAGTTGATAGTGAGCGCATGCCCATACAAATCCATATAAATAATACTAGCCGCAGGAGGCGATTCGGTGCGGAGTGGCTGCCGGGTGGCTGTAATGAGCTATGGCCTTAAGAGCTATTCTTTGAGAGCCATATTGCGATTTATTCAACGGTCTTCTTTACGATTTTATACTGTTTTATTATATACTTTTTTTTACTTATATGTGAGCATATATTATATTATCGCGTGTGTGTAGATGATTATAGTTAGAACTAGCTTTTGCTAGCCACTTTGTGCGCGTGGAATAAGAGTTCCCGTGTCCGGGAAATTTCTGGGATGAAAACTATCCTATGTCCTTTCCCGGGTCCCAGACTGTATCTGTACCAAATTTCATTAAAACCGGTTCAGTGGTTTAGGCGAAAAGAAGAGACAGACAGACAAAGCTACTTTCGCATTTATAATATTACTAGCTTTTGCCCGCGACTTCGTCCGCGTGGAATAATAGTTCCCGTTCCCGGGGGATTTCCGGGATGAAAACTATCCTATGTCCTTTCTCGGGTCCCAGACTATATCTGTACCAAATTTCATTCAAATCGGTTCAGTGGTTTAGGCGTGAAGAAGAGACAGACAGACAGAAAGACAGACAGACAGAGTTACTTTCGCATTTATAATATTAGTAAGGATTAGTACGGATGATACACTGTTACAGTTCGGTAAATAATGATGATAAAGGCCACTTACCCTTAGTATTTAAAAAAATTAATGGCAAATGACCTATAACAGGCCACGCTCCCGGGTATTCGGGAGGCTCCGTACTCTTAACGTTTCTCCGCTGCCACTTCCAGAATATTGCGCAAGCAATGATGAACAGCAATGCAGTGAACATAGCGGCTCTTCAAATTGGTTACTGAAAAAAAAACGGCATTCAGGACTGTTCAGACAGCCGTAAACAATGATGTTATATATACAATAAAGAGGTAGATATCGGACTAGCGCGTGCAAATTGTTGCAGTCAAATTCAGACAATTGTTGTAATTTCACTTAGTCGGCTAGTAGCAGCGAGCGAAGCCAAGCGTGTCCGTGGTGTGACATTTGTGACAATAATAATCTTAAATGTCGAGCTATGTATTATGAAAGTGTAAAACTATGGTTCCAAGATAAATAAGAGTGAAGGAATTTCATACCATACGTAAGTAAGATATAAAGGAACGTCATATTTGTATTTTTTCACGATTTTATTTCTCATTTACAAACAAATTTCGGATTTTTAGTAATATGGCGGTTCGAAAAGGATAGAGAATATGATGGCAACTGCAGCGCGACATGGACAAATAGAATATATCATTATGATATTATGACATTGTCATAGATTAATCAACCAGAAGCGAAACCGAAGGCAAAATACATAGCGTTCGAACCGCTCGATTGCGCAACCTGAGTTTTCTTGTTAGTTAGGCTGACTGACCCCACATTACGCGTGCGAAATCATCGGGCGTATGAGTAGCGCGAGCGCCGCGCGTGCCTCGCGGGCTCCTATTGTATGGTTGCGCGCTCGCGGCGTGCACGCGGCGGCCGCGTCGCTGATACGCCAGAGGAACGCGCGCGCCTAATGTGGGGGAGGCCTTAGTGAGCGTCTTGACTCTTGCTAAAATAATATTATACTGAATATAATAAGTTCTGGTTTCAACTGTTCTTAATAAAAACAATATAGAATGAGATTAGTAATAGCAGGCTATTAGATATTTTATTAGTAATATTAGAATATATGTAATGTACCTAGATAAAACTGATTATTATGTTATATTATTTTTTTAGATTTCCGAGTGACGATCTTACAAAACATAAATATGGGTCAGCATGGTACAGGCGGAAAGAAGTGAACATGACTGGGTGCCTAGAAAAAGTACCTAGTACAATTTGTTCTGCACATTTTTAACAGGAAGATAAATACAATACATCGAAAGGATTCATGCGTCTAAAAAATAGTATTATTAATTGGATTATAAGTAAATAGATGACTATTTTGTTTGTTGTTTTATTTAATAGATCATACCTATTGTTATATTCAATGTCTCTTCTGTTAGCGAATCCGCATACTCTATAATTCATTAGTGTACTTCAAGCGCAACACACTACAGATAACTATCTCTTTCTGTGTCATAAGTTCCGTATTATCTATCGCAGTCGTAGTTGACACCTAAATGTAAGTACTTAGTCATAACAACGCAACAATACAGAACGTCGCTCAGTATGAACGTAGCGTATCTTCTTTTAAATATCATTGGCCGTAAAACATCTCTACACTCCTGAAGCACCTCAAAATATCTTGCGCTTTGACTTTGTGAATAGTTTGTCTAAGTTGAAAAAAATGCAGGACGTACGTTGACACGTAATCCTTCGATGACACTTGATTCGAGACTAAATAGAAAGATAATATTAGCAGCCCAACAGCCGGCTGTCGCTTGGTCGTCGAAAGGTTCAAATATTATAAATAAATAAATAAAATAAAAATCGTCCTTTGCCCACTTAGTAAGAGACTAAGAGCGCCTTCACACTAGCGTTTGTCCAGCGTAGGCGTTTGATAAACGTATGCGCAGCGCAGATGCGGCGCATACGTTAGAGACAAACGCTAGTGTGAAAATTGTGTGACGTCTGCGCCGCGTTAGCGCAGCGTTCAATTAGTCAATTAGTCAAAGGAAACGCCGCGATAACGTAGACTAGTAGAAAATGCCTAAGGCATTAAGTCCGCCTCTGTACGGTGTTCGTACATAAAGTTTAAATGAATAAATAACGCGACGCCTGCGCTGAGTAGTTGCGGCGTCTGCGCTGCGCATACGTTTATCGAACGCCTACGCTGGACAAACGCTAGTGTGAAGGCGCTCTAAGAGTATAACCAAAATCAATTATTTTGGTCGTTGTTGTTGTAATAACGCGAAAGGTTGTTAAACTACAATGCGAAATGGTTACGGAACCCTATTCTTTGCGTTTCACGGCCAATTTAATATTTACGGGATTTCCGGGATGAAAACTATCCTATATCCTTTCTCGGGTTCCAGACTATATCTGTGCCTAAGGACATCATTTATTCTCCATCCATTTTTGGTCCAAATTTGAAAAGATAATGAAAAAAAATGGTATTCTGATATAGGTATCTTGTTCTTGTAAACATTTTTTATTGTGGCACCAAAACTATGGACCCTTCCCCCTTGGTTTTATTTAAGTTCAAAGTCACCCATATTTTAAGTGAATCATAAAACATGAATACATAATAGTGATAGAGGTTTGAGGAACATTTAGAAAAGCTTCTCAACGTTCTTCCGACCGGACGGGTGTTGTATTTGGTGGGTTACAGCCCGACAATTGCTGAAATTCGCATTTATAATATTAGTATGGAAGTATGGATGTAAAATATAATGTGTTTCACTTTTTTACTAAACTATTGTTCTAAACTAACTATTTTTTCCTAATTGCACACAGTACATAAAAATATCGACGGTTAACACTCTCACCGCCATGTGGTATGCCGGCCGCCCACGTAAATTCTAGTGCAGCAAGCTATTATTGATTTTTTTATTTGTTTCGGCAGGCCACGTGGGCGGCCGGCGCACCAAAAACTTCGCGCTAAAACTTTTGCATTTTTGTCCGTTACTAACTGTCATTAAATCAAATAGGCAGGCCATCACTGTAATTAGGTCTGTTGGTCGCGCGCCGCCCACATAGCCTGCTGCATAGGGTTTTCGCGTGGTTTTTCTAACGCCGCCGCTTACGCGTGTTCAACATGTCGGATTCCGAAACCGATCCCGACTATCAACCATCGTTAGCATTGGGTTCATCGCAATCAGAATCAAGTTATGATGAAACTTCGTCAACGTCTGACAATGATATTGGTTTGAGTGACTTTCAAAGCAGTCGCTGACTTCGGAATTGCACTTTCTTCACAACCTAGTGTTTGTACGGAATGCTACGCAGAAATTAATTTAAAATAATATTTTTTGTTTGATGTATGCAATATTTGATTCTTTATAATTAAGTAAGCTGATTTTTTTGAGCAAAATATTAATGAATATCTTCTTTCGAAACTTGTTTTTCTTAATTAATTGCCAGCTGAATGGTCATAGCAATAGAGTCCGATTTTCCTCGTTTTTTTTTCATAGGTAGGTTTTTGAATACATTATTCGACACAGTTGGTTTTGACTCCATATCGGGCAAGCCAAAACCAAAAAATCTATTTGAATTCGTCGGGTCACAGCGGACCACACGGCCTGCTGATAAAATATTTGGGGTGTCCTGCGGCGTGCCACTTGGCGTGCCGTAAAAGTTTTCTTAAATTAAGCGTGGCGAGTTGCTAAAGAAATGGGATGGGCGGCGCGCCGCCCACATGGCCGGCTGCTTTGGAAAACTGTATATATGCGTGGCAGTGAGAGTGTTAAAAGGCAATATAATAAGCGACATTTTGGTAAAAAATGAGTTAAATATGCCATGCTACGTAAAAAAAAAATCTCTTTCGAATGCGCTTACTCCCATGGCTCTACGATGACTTTTTTAATTTTCACGATATCAAAATAAATGACAAAAATACATCAGTTTTTCTAAAAATGAAAACTTTGAACGGCTCTCCTGAACATTTTACTTTTTGTCGCTTATTTATACTCTATTACCTTTTAACCGTCAATATAGATATTTAAAACACAAATATCACTTTTGTGAACATTTTTATCTATTCATACTCTGATGATATCTGGCCTAACCTAGATTTTGGGTCAAATTATCACTATCAGAGTTGTAGAGTTTGTTCGAAAGAACTACCGCGGCCATGGAACGCGAAACCTTTGAACACACGTGATCGTCACAATAGAAAGACAATAGAAGCGCGACAGCCAGCTGCCGCTTGGTCGTCGAAAGGTTAAAAGGAACACGGATGGGTTTTAGTCAGTAAAAGTCTGGCACTCCCTTCCGCTCCGCCCAAACCGGTGGAATCATTTGGTGATCCATTGAAAAGGGTCAGACATCATCATCAATGAGGGTTTTTTGGCAGCACTTAGGCGTCGGGTTCGGCTGCGGTGTGATTGGTGGATTTTGACATATTTGTCGGTAAAACGGCATGACATTGACAAATATGTCAAAAATTCACCAATCATGCTGCAGTTGGACCTGACGCCTACGTATTGCCATCTAGCGGATTTCTTATATGCAAAAAACCCTCATTGACATACTTTTTTTGAGCTGTCAAAACGAGATTCTCCCATAGATTTTGTATGGCAGTGTCACCTTATAACACCACTAAGTTAGCAATCCGATTGGTAACTATTTATTGATTTCATAGCAACTAAAAATTAAATTGCAGTAAATAAAAAATAAACCGGATTTCAAGGGCTAAAATAAAGAGGTTTTATAAAAATTGAGTCTAACATTTATTGGTTTATGACGTAAGGGTGCTTGTACACGGTGCATGTAGCTGGAGCAAGTAAAGATGCGGGTTACACGCGTGAGTAATATGCGCAAGCTATTTGTTCGAGTTTCTGAGTCACTAGACCCGCACATGTTTTTAAGGGTGCTTGTACACGGTGCATGTAGCTGGAGCACGTAAAGATGCGGGTTACACGCGTGAGTAATATGCGCAAGCTATTTGTTCGAGTTTCTGAGTCACTAGACCCGCACATGTTTTTAAGGGTGCTTGTACACGGTGCATGTATCTGGAGCAAGTAAAGATGCGGGTTACACGCATGAGTAATATGCGCAAGCTATTTGTTCGAGTTTCTGAGTCACTAGACCCGCACATGTTTTTAAACGATATGTTTACGATGCATATAACCCGCGCAGGTGCCTCAACATGCGCAAGCTACATGCACCGTGTACAAGCACCCTAAACGATATGTTTACAATGCATATAACCCGCGCAAGTGCTTCAACATGCGCAAGCTACATGCACCGTGTACAAGCACTCTAAAATACCCTACTATGGAAAGATGCGCAAAAAAAGACTTTAAGAAAAAAAAATCTGGGTAAACTCACACTCGATCCCAAACTAGGTAGAATGCACTGTGGCCAGACACTGATGTTCATACTAAGATGCATTTTGTTAAATACATACATATTTATCTACTATGCACGAAAAGATTTTGACACATCCGCGGACTCGGCGGGGTGTTTCAAGTTACATAATAAAATTCAAAAATAAATCGACTTTCGGCAATCGATATTTTAAGAAATATATATTACTATTTATAGTTTATAAAATGAGTGTGAAGCAATTAATTTTAATTGCAATTCTGTAATTTAAAAAGAGTGTCCGTGGAGTTTCTTGCCTGTTATTCTCTTTGAGATCTACATTTTGGAACAGACAAATTAGCGTCACTTTTCTGACTGACTGACCGACTCTTTGACAATTCATAAGTGCCTGTAAATGGCCTAAGTGAAATAAATGCCTTGAACTTTCAATTTTGTAAGTTGAGGTTAATTGAACCGCGTATTTGAAATAAGTGTAAAATAGATATTATTGTACCCTATCCGATTAGATGAAATTAAGTACGTTAATAATGTTCTCGTTAGCTATAAACACGTCGATACTAAAATATCACGATTATATCTGCCACAATTATTTTTAATCCAACCGTACGTAACCCAAAAAGTGTCCCGTTTTAGCAAAATGAATTTATTTGTATTATTATTTACAAACCAGGTCCCCGATCATGATGAATGTATCTGTATTCTTTAAATGTAAATAATTGAACTCATTTGTTAGGTCATAGGCTCCTTACCACACCATTTTCCTCATCAATCATGTAAAAAATATTGTAACGTTCTTTAGTTTTTAATTCGTTAGTTAATATTCCTCATTCCCTTTCAGTTTTAAGGTCATAATAGCTCATTACAGCCACCCGGCAGCCACTCCGCACCAACTCGCCTTATAACCGAGGCGATCCGGTGACGCTACGGAGTTGATATAGTGAGCGCATGCCCATACAAATCCATATAAAGAATGCTAGCCGCAGGAGGCGAGTCGGTGCGGATGCCGAGTGGCTGTAATGAGCTATGACCTTAATGCACATTATTTTACTAGTCAAGCCTTTTAACTAATTTAAGTACTTAGAATATTATATGAAATGGCTTATGGGACTAGTGAAAAAAAGTGATTCGGCTTTCTGTAATGGCGGCCATTTTGGATTTAATATTTGCCAGCCCTTTCCTTTGTAACCCAAATTGAGGGAATTGTGAAAACAAAGCTTATATGCAAGAAATAATCATGATGTGTCTGTCCAAGAGCCAAACATGCACGACAATAACAGATTGTTAGTTTTGTCAAAATTTAATTTTGACAAGCTTTTGATTTATAAAATTATGTGTAATAACTGTTTAATGCATGTAAGAATTATATTATTTTATCTTCAAATGTTGCTTGGCCCTAGCAGGGTGCATGGTTAAATCTAGAACATTTTATGTATAACCTTTTAACAACATGTGTGCATAATGCAATAAATACATTAAGTTTATTAAGTTTATTAATAATCAAGTTCAAATACAATATTGATGGAACAGTAATACTTAAATTTGGGTAAAATTTTTCGATACTAGCTGTTTATCGGCCTCCTTCTTTTAGGAATCTAGATATATTATTTGGTACTCTAAATGATCCTTGCAGAACCTCTTAATATCAACATTCTCCCAGGAAGTGGTGATTCCCATTCATAAAAAAGCAAGGGGACTGTAACTCGTAATCAATTCGACAAGTGCTTCCGTATTTCTTTCAAATAGCAAATTACGCAAAGTAATCTCTCACACAATTTCTAGATTTTACATTTCAATTTATTATCTTTTATTAACTCTAAATCAATCATTAGCTCGAAAAAGACCTACGCAATATCGACTAGCACCTCAGTTCTCCGATCAGTTAATCTGATGATCCGCAGTTTTGTATGTTACACTTAATTGAAAATGTGCAACATGCAATTTTAAGAATTCGGTCGTATATCGATTAAGTAACAAAAACTACAACATAAAATAACTAAACTTTGATTACATCTGGTCTTATACGGTGAAAGAGAAAAAAAAAAAACAAAATCCTTAGCTGCAATTTCGGAATTCGGTGACTAATTTGTTTCTGTCTCATGTACCTAATTGCCACCACCTCTTTTATTTATACTTTTTTTCTGTCGCTCCCACAACTGAGACTAATTCAATGACTTCATAATATATGTCGAAATCCGTTAAAGGTTTAGGCTGTAGAGCGTGCCATAGAATGAGACATACATACATATACTTACATACATACGCTCGAAAAACATAACCCTCCTTTCGGCAATCGGGTAAAAATAGAGATTAACTGAAAATGAAAACTAAATCGAATCCGGAAAATTTAATATTGCAAGAATCATACACGAGTATAAGTGATATGAGGCAACGCCGCCGGGGCGTAGTCCCGCTGCCGCGGATGATCGTGGCGCGGCGCACGGAGCTCCGGCGAGATCTCATGGCGAAATGGAGACAGCGACTGTCGCAACCTAGGGCTGGGCACGCCGTAATAGCGGCGGTAAGACCCCCCTTTGAGGAGTGTCTGGAGAGGCGCCACGGCGCTCTCACGTTTCGCTTGACACAGGCCACCGTAGGCCACGGGTCTGCGGACGGCGAGCGATGGGTAGCTCGCCGCCCGGCTGGGACCAGGACCGCGTAGACGGCGCGTTTTGTTCCACGCGCGCCTCAAAGAGAAGGAGTCAGCACAGGAAGGGGCCCAACAGGGCCAACGCCTGCCGGGGTTGCGGAATGTTTATAATAGTTACCGTGACCCTGGAACATAAAGGGCAATCGAAGGAACATAAATGGGTTTTAGTCAGTAAGAGTCTGATACGCCCTCCCGCCGCACCCAGGACGGGAGCAGTCATTGGATGATTTCCCACTCACAAAAAAAAAGACTTAATATCGAGAGGCAGAGGTTTTTTATTTTTAAATTTGCACTTGTTACACGTTGTTAAGGTTTGCTGAGATATTCATAATATTCATGTTCTTTCTTGCATACAAACAAGAAAAAATATACTTATTAGTAGCAAATAAAATAATTAAATTCGAGTTTAACCATAAATGAGTTTTCTTCCAGCAAACCATAAATTAATAGAGAAATTTTGCAGTGGAGGATATACTCGTGTGTAAAAACAACACATTTTTTTAAACCTTTGAACACACGTGATTCGAGACACAATAAAAAGACAATAGCTGCCCGACAGCCGACTGTCGGTTGGTCGTTGAAAGGTTAAATTACATGCAAAATTATAAATACCTAATAACAATATATAATAAATAAAAACAGCAAATAAATACATGCATACATATATACATGTATACAATACATATCAATCAACAGACAGAAAATGTTCCTTTTTCGAACTTTTTTGAAGTTCTAGGAAAGAGTGCGGAAGTGCATTCCAAAGACGCATAACACGAACAATAAATGAACCATCATACCTACTTTAAGAGTGGGAAAGGAAGCGAAATAGAAGACATGAAGTTGAACGACAAGGTTTACCTCTAGGTACAAGAAACTCAAAGCGTTTCCGAAGATACGAAGGAGCTTTAGAATTATAAAGAATGGAGAAAAGAAAGAGTGTGACAGCCTCGACGCTGTCTAATATCACAGCTGTTTCCGAAATTCCGACACATGATCGTACTTTCGAAGACCAAAGATAAAACGGATACACAAATTCTGCAGACGTTCGAGCTTATTAGAAGTTTATCAGTGGCATCGTGGAAACAAACATCAGCATAATCTAAAAGTGGTAGAAGAGACTGAGCAATCGTAATTTTGATTTGAAAAGACAGGAACTTCTGAAGACGCCTAAGAGATTTATATGAGCAAACACCATGCCAAGATAGGTTGCAGTCCAAGAAAACGCCTAAGTCTTTAACTTTCGAGGAGTAGTCTATAGCAGTACCATCGTACATAACAGGCGGTAGGGACACATGATTTAATATAATTATTATTGAAGTATTACCTACCAATACTGATAGCTTGTGATTGTGTTGGGTTAACTAACAGCCAAATATTTTGGCGCACTGACAGATGTTTATAAGGTCATTATTTCATTATTGATATTTGATGGCATCAATGGCCACAGACAGATGTTCGGAATTAAAATGGTGGTAAAGCTGAAAGTCGTCTGCATAGAGATGATAATGTGAAGTTAATACTTTAGTGACCAGCGTTAATGAAAACGGAGAAAAGAAGACAGCCGGCTGTCGATTGGTCGTTGAAAGGTTAAGAACTATATTCAGGTTCCGCTTAAAGATAAACTAACCTTGTATATAACCAACATTTGTTTTTCTCGACTTTGACATTAGCGACATCTTAATTAATTTTAATTTTTCAATCACGATTTTTTCGTTAACCTATTAATAAGTCATTGTCCAAAGTATACTTACGTGTTCAAAATATAAGTACGTCTCAGCGTAGGTATCTAAGTTTAGGTACCCACGTACACATACGTGTGTAAAATTGCATTGGCATTTAAATCGACTAATTATTACTCTTAACTACTCTTACTTACAACTAGAGTTGCCAGGTTGCCAAATCTAATAGCCGGACAGATCAGCCAGTTTGGCCGGACATTCGGGAAAAAAGAGCGGACTCCCTACTTATTAAAGAGTTTATGTTTCAGTATTAATTATTAACAGATGCAACAAAAAAAATATTTTACCATAAATCCTATTAAAATATAATTCGCAAAAGGCCTAACAAAAGCCGGACAGGCCGGATACCGTTTATTTTTACCGGACACGCAATCAATAAGCCTAACAGCTGGACACGGTGGAGTTGTGCCCCGCTTGGGCGGACCATCGCCGTGTCTTAGCAGAGGCGATCGGCGGCGGTGATCTCTCGCGTCCCGCGCTGTTTTGGCCATGCTTCAGAGCGAGACTGAATGGGAAACCGTCGCCTCCTTCTGCGAAGCAGTCTTGCTGGAGAAGGACGCGGCGACGCGCGTGAGTCAGAGTCAAGGCTCATGCCCTGGACAGTGACCCAGGCGTGGACGTCGAAGGACTACCGGCCACCGTAAGCGCGGGCCCGTGTCGACGGCGTTTTGTTCCACGCGTGCCTCAAAGAGCAGTCAGCACCGATACGGCCCTCTAGGGCCAATGCCTGCCTGGGTTGCGGAATAGTTCTAATAGTTACCGTGGCCCCGGAACATAAAGGGCAACCGAAGGAACATGGGTAGGTTTTAGTCAGTAAAAGACAGACACGCCCGCCCAGCCCAGGGTAGAAGAAGTCATCGGATGATTTCCCACTCCCAAAAAAAAGACTATGTCCGATTTTGCAAGGACGCCTGGTAACGCTACTCATAACCAAAATAATATACCTAATGATTAATTGGACACTTGATACCAACGTATGCTTTTTTATAAAAACCGTCGAAAATATGTTATTATTCCATTCGGTTAAACGTGATCAAGGAAGACTGTAGTATGTTAAATAAATTTTAATCCTGCTAACTTAAAAGTATTTTGTTAAAGTACCGCGATTGTTTTAAGGATTAATAATGTTTTTAACAATAATATTGTCGTTGATATGTTTGTTTGTGACGTACAGAATTGTGTGTCGTCAGTTGTTTCCTCGAGGGAACGACTTAGTACCTTCATTGCCAGGAAGGTTTCCTGTCATTGGGCATTGTCATTTGCTGACAGTAAACACTGATGGTAAGTCAATTCGTACTAATATTATAAATGCGAAAGTAAATCTGTCTGTCTGTCTTTCTGTTTGTCTGTCTGTCTCTTCTTCACGCCTCAACCACTGAACCGATTTAAATGAAATTTGGTACAGATATAGTCTGGGACCCGAGAAAGAACATAGGATAGTTTTCATCCCGGAAATCCCCCGGGAACGGGAACTATTATTCCACGCGGATGAAGTCGCGAGCAAAAGTTAGTATGATATAAAGCGGGTGAAGCCGCGACGTACAGCTAGTTGTACAATATTTTTGAGTTTGATGAAATTGTTTAACGATTATTAAATTGAAATAGTTGGTAGCATGTAGAACTAGTTCTCCCCCGCCGCTTTACTCGCTCTTTAATGACACTACTCCGCTTCTATATGTTGCAGCGAGATGTTATTTACTATATATAAATAAGTCGAGTTTTCCTTCCTGACGCTATAACTCCAGAACGCACGAACCGATTTGTTTTTTTTTTTTTTTCGAATTGAGAACCTCCTCCTTTTTTAGAAGTCGGTTTTTATTTATTTATTTATTGACACACCAACGACTTATTCACTAATTGGTTACAGTAGATGTGATGACATGCTTGTATTGTGCGGTGAATTCGTCACTTATAGGCGTGCACAGCACTTAACGTTAATCAATAAAAGCATAAAAAAAGAACATTATGAACATTGAATAAAAATTATGAACATTAATAAACTAGAATATAAAATCAAGTATAAATTAGAAATTAAAATAACAAAAATTAAAATAATACAAACAAAATAACAATAATTTAAATAGCAAATAAATTACATTACATTGATTATATTATAATTCAAATAAATTGTAGTGCTAGGCATTGAGATTAAAATATACCAAAAGTCAACAACATCGATAGCATTAAAATATAAAATCAACACAAACATTTTAACATAAATGACATTCCTCATTACATTAACAGAAAACCTAAAAACCAAAGGAAAAACATTAAAATAATAATAATAACAAATTGGTTAGGACACATTACGTAATTTAAAAGTAGATTAATAAAAGCTAAAATTAAAAGTCAAATTAAGATTTTATAATATTAATTAAATTGAATTTATTCACACGAAGTTAAGATAATTATATGAACAAATCAATCAGGAACTGAGAACACATCGTCTGAATTCGTTAAAATTGTTTGCAAATATATTGTCTAGGTTGTTGGTGCGTGTGCTCAGTTTATTGTAGACAGACAACCACCGGTATAGAGGAGCTGAACGACCAAGATTGGTTCTACTAAATGGCATCTCAAATATTTCTGTTTTACAATTGGATCTGTAAGAAGTACGGCGCGGCACATTTAGATTTCCACTGTTTTGCATTCGTTGGAAAGGTCTCGGGCTCCGTGAGGTTCATAGCAAAGAAAATTCAGGAAAAATCCACGCGGACAAAGTCGCGGGCAGAAGCTAGTTACCTTATAACATTTCTCGATAAATGGGCTATTCAACACAAAAAGATACTGGTGCCGATTTTCTTATTCACAAACTAACCTAAATTTAAGTTCAGTGAATCTTTCTCTTTCCATTTCATTAAGAAAAGGACAGAAGATAAAATGTTAGTTAAGTCTTGTCAAATTTAGACACTCCATAGATAAATTTAGACGCGACTAAAAACATGGCGACTAAAACATGCCGATTTACTTCAGGCGCTGTCTAATTTGACAGGATTAAACTAAAATGTATCTTCTGTCCTTCTCTTTAAGAAATGGAGAGAGAAAGATGCACTTAACTTAAATTTAGAAGTTTGTGTACAAGAGAAATAGCACCAATAACGATTCGATCTTGCAATTTTTTATATTAATCAATTAAGATTAAGATTACGCAAACAGGCTGTTTTACATGTAAATGACTTTCCAAAGTGCCTTTTTAATAACATGGTGGAAATAAAAAATAACATTTAAAGTAAACTTTATTGCTAAAAGTTATTAATAAAGACTAGGAAGTAATCATCTTAAAGGTCATAGCTCATTAGAGCCACCCGGCACCCACTCCGCACCGACTCGCCTTATAACGGAGGCGATCCGGTGACGCTACGGAGTTAATAGAGAGAGCGCATGCCCATACAAGTCCATATAAAGAATACTAGTCGCAGGAGGCGAGTCGGTGCGGAGTGGGTGCCGGGTGGCTCTAATGAGCTATGACCTTTAGTCTAGAATAAAAAATAAATCCATCGCTTTTCAAACCAGTTTGAATTCATCTATAACATAAAAAAAATGTAAATTGACTAATGTGTGATGTATCAATTAATACACAGCTCAAACTATAGGATCTAAAAGAACTTGAAGGATTTGGCCGTCCAGGGCGGGAGAAGTCATTTGATGATTTTTCTTCCATAAAAAAGCTAGTATTGTAATTCAATGATGTAAAAGTGTTACTTTTACCAACCAATTTACAAAATAACTTTTATTTTATCATTTCTTATCCATTTCAAAATCTAATTTGTTAAATAGACTTAAAATATCAAACAACCAAACTAGCCGTAAAAATAAAAAGTGATAAAAAAATGACCGCCTTCTTAACCACAAACAAAAAAATCCATACGATATTATAAATGGGAAAGTGTGTGTCTGTCTGTCTGTTTGTTTGTCCGTCTATCACGGCAAAACGGAGCGACGAATTGACGTGATTTTTTGAGTGGAGATAGTTGAAGGGATGGAGAGTGGCATAGGCTATTTTTTGTCTCTTTCTGACCCGAGCGAAGCCGCGAACAAAACCCTAACTTAAAATTCGAAAGCCGGCTCTCTTTCTGTTTGTGATTATCGTTGGGGGTGTTAGTTTTTGAAAGCAGTTATTTGTTTAAAAAAACCTTTCCTTTTTTTTACTTCTTAGTGCCAAACATCGTCTAAGTCCGGTCCGGTTATAGGTTGTCGCTAAAGTAACCATATTAACTTCATCGATTTATACCGACGAAGTTAATATAAGCCGACCAGACAATTTACAAGAAAAAAAAATATCGTAAAATGGAAACTACTAAGCCAAACTATGAATTTTTTTAAGAGTTAAAATGAGTACTTTTCGGCTTCAAACTTAATAAGAATCACGTAAATCGGATCATAAATCTCTGTGTAATCGGTGTACATACGAAAGAAAACGAATTGAGAACCATATTTCTTTTTTTAAAATCGGTTAAAAATAAAATAAAGCCAAAATAGAAAGAATTACCCATAAATAGATACTTACTTATAGAGTTTAATATATTATTAATTAGAGTTTAATATATAGAGTTTAAGATTAATATTTATATATACAGTTGTGGTCAACTAATTAGGGACAAACAAAAGTTTCAGCTGAATTTTAACTTTCATGTCCATGGTAGATCAGATAAACTAAATAATTTAGTTTAATTTTATGAAATACTAATTAATATTAAGAATACTTGAAAATTGTGAGCATTGCTTCGAAGTTAATAATATTTTGTAATAGCAAATTTAAAAACAAATCTCTTGCAACCAAATCGCGGCGTGTGCTGGCTGGCCATCTAATTAGGGACAAAAACAAAAGTAGTGTGTTATATTCCCATTTTTATCAAATTTGATGGAATGTTTTTTTTTTTAATAATTTAGATTAGAGTCTTTACTTTGACTTTAAATTTGTTGAAATATTAACATAGTATTTAATTAAACTTGGGGCGAAATAAAAGTTCTGATACAACAATGCGAAAAATAATTATTATTGTTTATTATAGTAAATAGCCATAGCGTAAATTATTAAAACATTGAAATTGCTACTTTATAATGATTTTCAAAACAAGACAATTATAATCCTTATTTAAAATTATACCTTTGAATCCATAAAACGACTAAACATGCAATCAGAAAGGAAATACCAACAAAAACTATTGTGCAAAAAAATCGCTAAACAGTGATAGCGGCGATAAAAGATCCACTTATGGGCTTTTTATTGATTATAGGTCTGAATAGTGTTGGTATTTGGACTAAAAAATGGCGGTGGAGTAATCTACAACAACCTTTCGACGTCAATTTGTTGAAGCTAAACTGTTTGGCATGGTCGTACGAAAAGTTCCATTGTTGAAAAAATCACAGACTCGCCACGGTTGGCCTTAGTTATGAGGCATCGATATTAAGACAGATAGTCAATAAAAAAATGTTTTGATTTTGGACTAAAGGAAGGTACATTTTGTTTCATCAGAAGGCAAGCAGTATTATGGCGCCCTAAAAAGCAAAAAGTCTGCAAAATACTCCAATAAACAAGTTGAACATGAGGAGAGAACATAAAACTATGGCGTTGGTTTTCTGGAAATGGTGTGGGACCTTTAGAGCAAATGGAAGGCACACTAGATTCAATTTAATAAAGAGAAATACTACAAGCAATCACACTACTTTATGTTAAGAACACACGACTACTACCCCAAAACATACTGCACTGTCTGTTAGAACATTTCTCACTGATGAGTAGGTATCGGTTATAAATTGGCCGGCCTAGAGCCCAGACCTGAATGCTTGGAAACATTTTGTGGTACGCTATGAAAGAATAGTAGGTTTAAAAATTGAGTAAATAAACTGACTATTAAAAATCAACAGTAGTAACTTTGAAGAAGGCTGAAACAGTATCACTAAAGAACAATGTGACATTTAGATTGCGTCGATTCCATACCTTTGTTACATGGTTACGGCAATCCTTAGCAATCACTCTGGATATTGATTTGTCTTACAGTACGACACATTAAGCCTAATTGAATAATAAATAAACATATTTTTTCCTTTATTGCTCTCTGCAATAATTATTTTTAATGTTGTCTTAAGTGTCCCTAATTAGTTGTCCAGGGTACGAATAGGATGAAGAAGAAGTTAAGTTGAATTTTGATCGATATTTATTTTACGTATAGTCCATTCCTGTAATGACTATGCCTATTTGTTAAGATATTGGTTTAGTTTTATATTAATAGTAACTAAACTGCCAAAGTCTCCAGCAAACTAAACTTATGGGAAGGAGAATTAAATGTTACTCATAGCATATCAGGTTGTCCCTAATTAGTTGACCACGACTGTATATATATATATATATATATATATAATCTTGATCTTTTTAGTCTGATACACACTTGGTTATTAGAGTTCCGTACATACGTTCCGTAGACTAGAATCAAAATATTTTTTTTTAATGTAATTGACGTTCCAAAGTGCCTCCATGGTCTAATGGAAATAAACGTTTTGACTTTGACTTTAAAGGGTAATACGGAATACTATTATTAAGACTTCGCGATCCTTCTTTCTGTCTGTCTGTTTGGCACCTCATGAATCGTGATAGTTAGACAGTAAATTTGTGACTGTTGTATAACAACGAATACTAAAAAACAGGAAAAAATATTAACTCTCGATCTAAGTATTACAACAAACGTGTTTTTTCCGTTTTTGATACCGTATGGAACCCGTCGTCGAACGCGAGTCCGACTTGTACTTGGCCAGTTTTTATTGCACACAACAAGAATAAAAAATATTTCATTCGCAAAAAAACACGTATTTTTTTCTCATATACTTGAAGTAAAAATAACGAAAATATTACACGTATTTTCGTGTTTTGTTACTTGTGGGTACAAATTTTACAAACGCATAACATTTATACAAGTCCTTAATTATTTTAATGCCTGTTATTTTTTTTTACTTTTTATAGTTTTTACTGAAACATGTTTTCAAACTAATGGACTAATTAGAATCTCTTATTTTAAGCCCGTTCGGTTGCATTATACAACTTTTAATCGAAATAGTAGTAATAATGTAATATTATATTTACTTTTATTTTCAGACTTGTTCAACACACTGATTACATTTGGAGAATATTCTTTGAAAGTTGGAGGTGTGACCAAATTCTTTATAGGTCCTATGCCTATTTATGGTTAGTATCTAAACGTTTTGTCATAATATATTGTAAGTACTGACAAAGCTTTGTATACGTGAACAACAGGTTTATAAGACTTGATTGACTATTGAAAATAATTAAAAAGTAAGTAAGTATATCCTCATCCTCCAATTAAAAAGGGAGGATTCTTCGACCATTCTTCGGTGGGCTACGACCCGCCGCCTTATGTAGGATTTGGTATAATGCTAATTTTGCGTCAAACTTTGTCCAATGTAGGATGTCAATTTGTAGCTCACATATCTTCGCCCGTTACCTTACTTGAGAGTGAACGTGTGTTCAGTTTGAGCATAAATTCGTAAAGATCGCAAACGAGACTCTAGCCCGTGACAGTAAAGATAGTGTGAACAGTTTTGCATAATTCAAACATTAATTTTTTTTTTGACCGGCCGCCGCAGTGCGCATGCACCGAAGCGAAAACTAATCGGACCCCGCCCGCAGGAGATAGTCGGCCACAGATCGCTGAAGATTAATTTGTTTGTCGGGACCATTATTATTTCCCTATTTCATGTATCACTGCGCAGTACGATGACATGATTAAAAAAATTGATGCTCTGCAAAAAGAAAACCAACTACACAAGGAACCACACAAAGACATCACAACGAACTTGGAAACAAAAATTCAGGACATTCAACAGCTTTCCCGCGGGGTTATTACCTATGAAACAGCAATGAGCAATATTTGCGCAGTGATCGCGCGATCACCGCGCGATCGTCAAAAAAAATCGTATTATGTATGAACCGATTGCTAATCGCTCGCTGATTACTAAATACGAAACCAGCAAACGAAAAATGCATATTTTAGTTAACTGATTGCTCCACAGAGGCAGCACTATCGCTAGATTGCTATTTGACGTGACGTATTTTGAATTGACGTTTTAGCAGCAAATTTTGCTAAATTATCGCGATCGCTCGGCTATTGCAAGATACGTAATCCCGGTGCCGGTCGGCCTGCGTCGAGTGCATAATACGATGACTAGACGTATCGATTTTGTTTGTAAATAGTTAAGTAGATTAATAGCACCTAGCACCTAGCTAAAAATTGGCATGAATATTAAGAACCCTATTACACACAATTTGTCAATTATCCACATGACTCCAGCGTGTGGAAAAAAATTTATTCAAGGTCAAATGTTGCAAAAATCGGTTTTTTGAGTTTTCCAGCTAAACGGTAAGTGTTATCATAAAAATAGGTGAGACAAAAATTATTCATCATACAATTATGTATAAAAATTGTTCCTACACTTTTTTTCTTAAGAATCACCATTTCGGAGATATAGCGATACTAAATGTTGAAAACGTTGTGTTACTCATAATATGCACACGTTTCCGCGCCACCCGTGAGGTAGTGTACATGGCGCGTTTTTTTTTACGTGGTTTCCCCGGTAGGCCTATTCCAGGATCTATTGTGGTTCTGTTGAGTTAAAAAGCTATTGTATTAAATTGAAAATGGTACTACTGTAATGACAAGAGCGGTGTAAGTAATGAGTAATTTGAGAAAATTATTCGTCTGATTGATACTATATTTGCTTATTTATTTTAGTACGTATATATGTATTTTAATTAATTTGTAATTTTTGTAATAATTAACATCTGTTTTTTTTTTTAATATTTGCACCTGCCATCATATCTCTGCACTACCGATGGTTGACTGGTAGAGAATGCCTAAGGCACTAAGTCCGCCTCTGTACATGAATTTTGTGCATAAAGTGTAAATAAATAAATAAATACTCTTCTAATGGAACATAATCCATACTGTCTTCTTCTTCTTCTTCTTCCTGCTGGGTACAAATAAATTTTTCAAAGAACGATGCATCAGATGTCTCCTTGCATATATCGTAAGAATCTTCTTCTACTGGCGATTGAACATTGGAGCACGATTGACCTCGACAACTGATACATGCTAATGAACAAAACAACCCAAGTATGGCTAATATCAAGTTCAAGTATGGCTTGGTAATAAACTAAACCCAGAAGACTGGGGTTTGAAATTAATTGACAATATATTGAAACCAGTTAAGACTTTACTTCCTCCTGCACCGGAAAAACTTCTCAATTCAATTTTTGGAATTGCAAAACGGGGTGTAATGCTAAATGCGGCTGTAAAAAAGTTGGGTTGTTTTGTTCATTAGCATTAGCATGGATCAGTTGTCGAGGTCAATCGTGCTCCAATGTTCAATCGCCAGTAGAAGAAGATTCTTACGATATATGCGAGGAGACATCTGATGCATCGCTCTTTGAAAAAATTATTTGTACCCAGCAGGAAGAAGAAGAAGAAGAAGAAGACAGTATGGATTATGTTCCATTAGAAGAGTATCAATCAGACGAATAATTTTCTCAAATTACTCATTACTTACGCCGCTCTTGTCATTACAATAGTACCATTTTCAATTTAATACAATAGCTTTATAAGTCAACAGAACCACAATAGATCGTGGAATAGGCCTACCGGGGAAACTACGTGAAAAAAAACGCGCCATGTAAGTACACTACCTCGCGGGTGGCGCGGAAACGTGTGCATATTATGAGTAACACAACGTTTTCAACATTTTGCATCGCTATATCTCCGAAATGGTGATTCTTAAGAAAAAAAGTGTAGGAACAATTTTTATACATAATTGTATGATGAATAATTTTTGTCTCACCTATTTTTATGATAACACTTACCGTTTAGCTGGAAAACTCAAAAAACCGATTTTTGCAACATTTGACCTTGAATAATTTTTTTCCACACGCTGGAGTCATGTGGATAATTGACAAATTGTGTGTAATAGGGTTCTCAACATTCATGCCAATTTTTAGCTAGGTGCGAATTAATGTAACCTTGCCCCTATTTTTGAAGCTAATTTGACCGGACTATAAGTTGCTAGATATAATGTTGTTTTAAGTTAAGTTAAGTTATAAGTTTGTAAATATGTAAATTAATTAAATTTAGAAACCGCTTTATTAATTAAACAAACATATATTTTTTAACGAATAAAACAAGTAAGAGAATTTGAAGACAAATGTGCCGTTGTTGAACGATTCTCAAAAAGGTGCGATACGTCGCCACAAAGTTTAATATTAGCAACCTTAGCAAACCATAATGTTGACAATCTCTGGTCGAGAGAATGTTTCTGGGTTTCGTCATTGGGTGGGCAATAGTGCTGATTCTCTTGTTCACAAACTTAACTAAATTTTAGCTAAGTGCATCTTTCTCTTTTCAATTAATTAAGAAAAGGACAGGAGATACATATTAGTTTAGACCTGTCAAATTAGACAGCGCCTGAAGTAAATCGACGTATTTTTTATTTTTAGCAGCCATGTTTTTAATCACGTCTAAATTATCTATGGAGTATCTATTACACAGGTCTAAACCAATATTTTATCTTCTTTCCTTTTCATAATGAAATAGAAAAAAAAGATGCACTAAATTTAAATTTATTAAAGTATCTGAATTAGGGAATCTGGACCAATATCTGTCAAAAACGGTTCTGTTCTGAGTCGTCATGGGTTTTTGATCCGGGTTCAATATTATAAGCACTTGTACCTACTACTTGATTAATATACTAGTATATAATTATTTATTGTTTTGCAGTTCTATCAGATCCTGAAGACGTGTCTATAGTTCTTAACAAATGCTTGGAAAAAATGTTCCCGTACAAATTTGTGGAAGCAATGTTGGGCAAACAGTTGGTCTCTGCTGAAGGTATTTTATAGTCCTTTTCCATCTTTTTTAGGGTTCCGTACCTCGAAAGGTAAAACGAAACCCTTAAAGGATCACTTTGTTGTCCGTCCGACTGTCAAGACCCTTTTTCTCAGAAACTCGTCGAGATATCAAGCTGTAATTAATATCACATACACAGGTCTAAATCCACGCAATAAAAAGATTAGGATGTTTATACTGCATATTTAGACATTTGCAAAGGAATCAAAACCTAAAGGGTACTTTCCATTGACCTAGATCATGAAATTTAGCAAGAAGCAATGTCATGTAGCACAAGTAAAGGAAAAACTCCGAAAACCGTAAATTTGTAATTGTTACACAAAAAAAAAAACAATTTTCTACTAGGTATGTAACTTTTATACATTTAAAAAGTAACTCTTTTAAAAAATGTTGTTACAATAAATATTATTTGTGCATGGTTATTATTGTGAAGAGAAGAATGAATAAAATGTCAAAACCATTTTCGTAGGTCAAATTACAAAAGAGTGTGAGATGTTACAGTTAGGTAGATACTTTTTTTTGCCTAGAGGCGTACAAAAATTTACATCCATACTATAATATAAATGCGAAAGTAACTCTGTCTGTCTGTCTCTTATTCACGCCTAAACCACTGAACCGATTTGAATAAAATTTGGTACAGATATAGTCTGGGACCCGAAAAAGGACAAAGGAAAGTTTCATCCGGGAAATCCCACGGGAACAGGAACTTCCGACGCGGTCGAAGTCGCGGGCAAAAGCTAGTTGTCAAATAATATCTCTATTAATATTCCTTCATTCATTCTACGAGCAATGTCGGTAAATTACGTCGCCTAGTGGATGACTTCGTTTAGAATTACGTCTATCAGAGAAACTCCTAGCGTTGCTCTCTCTAAGCACGCTGAGTTACATGATCTGCTCTCAGGCCGATTGTCCATCGCCGCCGTCACAGTCACGTCAACGAGATTGTGATGACGGTGCCAAAGTGGCGGCACATACATTTTTTTTTCTTTTGGCTCCGTTTTTAACATTGCCAGTGTCAAAGTATTTTAAAAATTGGGTAGCATTTTAAAGGTAGGGAAACTGGGATAAAATGAAGAAAAGGAATCGGAATTTGGAAAAAATCAGGAGAGTTGAACTACATATATTATTATGACTATATACATCAATAATAATTTAAATGGAATATACAACTTACTTTACAACTTAATATTATTTAAAAAAATATAAGAAGCTATACAGTTATAAATTAATAAATTATTGGTACACAGTAAGGAAAGGGTCGAACAAGGAAAAGGAACATTTATAGAAATAAGGTCAGAAATGAAAGGAGAACGATCATAGAGGGCACATACATTTACTCCTGTGCTATAGCCGCGTGTCCACCGCGCGTCACGTCATCACATACAAAGCTCGGCTTGCCGTCATATCATTCTTGTTGTCGTGACGGTGACAATGCCTTATGCTGAAGCTTACCATTTTCAAAATTTCTAATGCAGAATTAGGCGAGACGACTAAAAAAAAGTTATTATTCCGTCAGTTAGATTATCCAATTAGTTTTTTTTTACTCGTAAACGTAAAATGACAATGATACAGTGCGTTGAAGTTTCGCGTGACGTCACGATTTTATACAATTTTTACAAGATGGTGACGTCAAAAGCCCGCACTCCGAAACTTTGTTGCTCTTTATTGTACTATTTTATATTAGTTTGATCAAGCAAAAAAATACGTGTCCCGTATTTTTGGCCGGTCTATCAGACGGACTAAACAGAATGCCATTTTTTTATGTTGTCGTCATCCCTATTCATAATCTGTTTCTAATTCGCTTGTACCTTTTTAGTGCCAATATGGAAGCGCAATAGAAGAATTTTAGACTTCTGTTTTAAGCAGCATATTCTGGACAATTATCTGGAGCTGTTCAACGAACAAGCTGATCGGTTTGTTGAGATGATTGCAGAGGAAGCTGGCAGGGATGAAGTAGATCTGACAGAGAAGATCACCAGGAGCGTCTTGGAAACAACTTGTCGTAAGTGTTTCAAAGAAGTACAGAGAGTAAATAGAATGAGTTCATTTACTTGCCAAGCCAATGCAATTATTCATTGAATTTGAATGAATTAAATTAAATTTGAATAAATTCGGATACTTTTCAATATATTACATTGAAATCAATTAAAATAATTTTGGATAAATTTAAATAAATTTGAACTTGAACTCGAGGCCTACCATGAACTCTTATAGCAGGTCAAATTTTCGACGATAAATAACCTGCCGTGTTTAGTTTGTACCATGAGCGCGCTAAGCAGCAGGCGAGCCAGCGATCACGTGATCTAAACCGGCCAGTGACCACGTGACAGCAGTGTAGTGGCCCACTACACTGCTGTCACGTGGTCACTCGCCGGTTACTAGTGGGCTGCCCTGTTTATTGTACTCGCCATAAAGTATTTTTTGACAAATTCGCATGTGACCGTTGAACTGCCCTGCCGTCATTATTTGCAGGCTTGTGAAAGTAAATTTAATTGACCTGTTTCAATGAATTTTAAATACAAAAACGTAAGTAATTATAATAATATGCATATAGAATAATTCGGACGTTATTTTAAAGTATTGTAGAATATAGAAAATTATCCGTAAGCTGTGTCTTTCCTGTTAATTTTAGATGTGTGATAAAGACGAAATTTTTTAGTTTTTTCGAAGAAGATAATCGTAGCACCAGTGTGAAAGAAAGGGATAATATTTAAAGAAGAAATAAATAATTTCAAGAATCTAAATAAAACCTTTCGAGATGCCAGACAGCGCTTTTGTTAAGCTTTACAGCCCAACTAAAGGGTTCACTTGAACTGTAATGAGGAAAGAGAATTCACGCCACGCCCAAAGAAATCAACAGATTTGTTAGCTGAGACCAAGGCTAGTACCTACATACTTCTATTCATCGGACTAATCTATATTTGATACTATGCATGCATGGTTTCAGGTTTTAATTGCGCTCTCGTTTTTCGCGAATGGAACCTATCAAAGACAAATACAGTGAAATTCATTGGATTTATTCATTTATTCATTCATTTATTTATTTAAATCAAGGGTCAGCACGACATTTTTAACAACTCTCACATAAATACACAATAAAAAATCACGTAAATATAGACAATATCCTATGCTTCAAATTAACTTGAACTAAGTTGAGTTGATTTCAATATTTTATTTGACTCTAAATGTGCAACTCTGAGTGTACAACTATGTTTTACTTATTTCAGATTTTTAACCAAGTTTGGTATGCCTGGAGTTTAGAGTTTAGAACTCATGTCGCAATAAAACGGCCAGTAGAACATGTAAACCCAAAAAAAAAACGTTTTAAATGGGTAAACATTAAGTAAAAAATATATTTAGATCTAACAGTTAATAATATGTTTTTTCATTGTAGGTGATTCTGGATTTCCATTACAGAAGTCGATGATGACTCCAGTTATTGATGCACCTCCAAATTCAATTGAAGCTCACTATACTGGGTTGCATGTGAGAAAACGAAATAAGCATTTTCATTTGCAATTGAGCCAATGTGTTGAATCCGGAAGAAGTTTTTCAAAGTACCCAAAACATGACCGACGTCACTTCCGAGGCGCATTCTTCCAGAAGAGCCCAGAATCAAAAACAGCAGCGGGGCCTCCTTACTAGGAGACAGCTCATTGCTAATTTGTGGGATGTAACCTAGAATATTAAAATATATTTTAAGTGTTTATATTTTTGTATGTAACGAATAAACTCAAAAACTACTGGACAGATTACAAATATTCCTTTTTCTTTAGAAAGCTACATTATCCCTGAGTAATAAAGGCTACATAATATCACGCTATATCCCACGGGAGCGAAGCAATAACCAAAAACCTAACGTTACGTGGGTGAAACCGCGAGGAACAGTAAGTTTTATTATAAAAATCTGGATCTAATTACCGATTATTTATACTCTTCAATGTTCCTACCACACGAGAAAGAAGATTTTCAATATTTAGGTAATTAAGTTTATGATTTATTTAGTAACAAAACTTACAGCGGGTCAAGTTGTCCAATCTTTGTTAGCACCACCAGCAACCGAATTTAGATTTTTCGCCACCTCAGTCTACATTCTTCCAGGTATTTCCCGAGATTTAGCACTTTTATCACAGCCCATAGCAATATCCCAGCAATAAAATAAAATACGAAACTCTTCGGGAATAATCCATTCGTCACAAATAAGACACTCTTACACATAACCACGGCCATAAATATTTAATTTTAATAATAAATCCACTTGAGTTTCAAAATTACCTCGTAAATTAATGTACTACTATTTGTCATTATTTTGTCAAATAAATATTCATTCGAAAATAATCATGAAGTGTCAAAATGGTAACTTTTCGTTTTAAGTTTCACAAGCTGGTGTAAAGGCCTTCGCTTTTACAAATCAGTGCCAAACTCTTTTTATGCCACAGAAAAATGTTTATTTTTCATCACCTTTTAATTTTAAACTGTTTTTATATAAATATTTGTTACTTTTATAAAAACCGTAAAACCGCTGAAGTATTTTAGAACGTTTGTTTTCTAATAATCTTATATAATCTGTGCTACCAATGTACTGGTCAGAGACTCAGGACAAAAGTTTAATTGATGCAGGTCAGCCGGAAATGCTCATGGTACAAACACAAAACCTGTCAGGTTGAACATGTCAGGTTAAACTGCCCTGTACTTGGCAGGTAGTTGAATAGTTCATGGTAGGCCCCCTGGCCATCTAATTGGATATTTAAAAAAGGTTATGTAAATTTCGCAGTTTTGTAAATATTTTGTGCATTCTACAATACTTTTTGCGAACACATTATAGTCAACAATGACTGCAAATTTCATAAAAAATTCAATTTAGTGTTTCAGTGGTACACTGTTTTACCTTAACTTAAGTTTTATTGTAGTAATATATAATTCATCATCATGTAATTTACGGATATTTAAAATGTTCATTTGCAAAAACGTTCTAAGTTTAAGTGAAACATGGTTTTGCCAAAGTTTCGTGATGGTCTAGTGGTTAAGGCGCTCGCCTCTCATGCGAGAGACGAGGGTTCGAATCCGGGCAACTACCAATATGTTTTTTTTAATTTATATGAACTTTCTAATATTTATCTTGAACACCATAGACATCGGTGAAGGAAAACATCGTGAGGAAACCTGGACTTGTAGTGAATATGAGTCCAAAATCGCCAATCCGCCTTGAGCAAGCGTGGTGATCAATGCTCGTGCCTTCTTTGTATGAGAAGACTCTTTTGTGGATGACGAGAGAGCCTGCAGTGGGATAGTAATAGGCTGGTATTATAACATGGTTTTGCTAAAACATTCTAAGATTGGTATGGCATTTTAACATACGAATAAGGTTGAGACTTGAAAAACAAAATGTTGTATTAGTACGTTTTAAATAATAATCATCAAAGTTGTTGTTTGGTATGCTGTGGGTTGGAATTCACATTAAAAAAGTTGTAACCAAAAATAATTCTTAAAACTATATTGTTAATCTAACGTAAGTGGGAAAAAGACAGACTGGTGACATTATTTCTATTTTGAGTGATTTTTGGGCTGGTTCGTTTTTACATAACTACGTCCAGTTAAAACTTTCATTTTCACTATAATTACGTTTCCGGGTATGCCAGAAGATTAGTTCCGTGTTCCAACATTTCAACACTCTTTAAAATTGTGACGTATTTGTAATTATATTGCAATAATATTACTCTACGTTATTAATAAAACACGTTACAGGAACGACACTGGGCGCTCGACTAGATGGCAAAGACCTAGTGGACGATAACTATATCGTAGCCGTTAACGAAGGTCTGGAAATTATCGCCTCGAGGGTCTGTAAGCCGTGGCTCATGTTGGATTTTATCTTCAACCGGTCCAGCTACGGAAAAAGACTGCCCAAGGCTCTCCAACCATTTTTCAATCTATCGAGCCAAGTGAGTGTAATTCATATTCATATTCATTTATTAATCAGATATAAACTTACAGCTAACACCAAATCGCTTATATCTATGCTAAATTTAATAAATTAATAACAATTAACATTAAAATAAAAGTAACCTAAAGTCTTAAAACATACAGTCAACATATACAACATAAACATTTTAAAGTATCCAATAATTATTTCTTAACATTTAAATACATATAGACATTCTTTAAAAATGTTTTTTTAGTGTTAAAGAATAAATCTGCCTCCGGAGTACATTTTAAAAAGTTATTAATTAACTGAGTGTAGTATGGAAGAAGGTAGTTTTGGGATTTAAACTATAATTACTAATTTTTATTTCATTTTAGATGGTGCAAGTACGCAAAAAAGAACATTTGGAAAGGTTGAAAGAGGGAAAAGGCTTGGATTATGAAGGTATGCAAGTAATGTTAGTCGGTTATATATTTTACTAGCTTCTGCCCGCGGCTTCGCTCGCGTTAGATAGAGACAAAAAGTAGCCTATGTTACTCTCCATCTCTTCAACTATCTCCACTTAAAAATCACGTCAATTCGTCGCTCCGTTTTGCCGTGAAAGAAAGACAAGCAGACAGACACACTTTCCCATTTATAATATTAGTTTGGATATTCGACTAGCTTGGTTTTTTGTGGCTGGGAAATCATCAAATGACTTCTTAATCCCTGTGCGGGGCGGGACGAAATGCATGCAGGGAGGCCTGCCAACGCTGCGCTTTGATCCGCTGCGTTTGTGTTGTTACATTTGAATAATCATATTATTTTTTAGGTGTCTTCTGTTTCTTCTGTTTACGTGTCAATGGCTTAAACATCAAGGCTGATTTACATTGATACAGTAGCTGGCGATGGCGCCAGCATCACTGGATTCCGGCGCTGGATCATCACTGTATCAAACCGCTGGATACTGGATGCTGGACTGGATTTATTGATACAGTGCTGCTCCAGTCCCGGTATCCAGAGATGGTGGCGCCAAGTACTGTATCAATGTAAATCAGCCTTTAATTTTCTTGTACAAGGTCGTATACAAAGCATGTTAGACATACTTCTGGAGAATACTGTGACTGAGAGCAGCAATCTGTTCTCTGACGTCGAGTTGAGGAACATGGCAGACAATGTGTTGCTAGCTGCCTTCGATACTACTATTTATGAGTTGCTGTTCATTCTCGTCTGCGTCGGCAGCAGTCCTGAAGTGCAAGAAAAGGTCTATCAAGAGTGAGTCTTTTAATTATTTATTTAATAGCTTTTGCCCGCGACTTCGTCCGCGTGGAATAATAGTTTCCGGGGGATTTTCGGGATTAAAACTAAACTGCGTCCTTTCTTGGTTCCCAGACTATATCTGTACCATATTTTATTTAAATTGGTTTAGGCGTGAAGAAGAGACAGACAGGCAGAGTTACTTTCGCATTTATAATATTAGTATGGAAGTATGGACGTAACGAATAAACTCAAAAACTACAGGACCAACATCAAAAATTCTTACTTCATTAGAAAGCTACATGCCTGAGTAACATAGGCATAAAGTAACGCGGGTGAAACCAGGAGGAACGACTAGATAAAAATAAATTCACCGTGAAGGTGGGCACAAGGTACAAAAACATTATAATACTAACCGCCCTCCCGCCCCGCCAAGGACGGGAGAAGTCATTTGATGATTTCCACTCCCTAAAAAAAAATACTAACTGTCCACCGCGGTTTTACCCGCGTACTTCCCGTTCAGGATATCGATTATGTATGTACCAAATTTCTTTTAAATCGGTTCAGTAGTTTTGACGCGTAAATGAGACAGACGGACAGAGTTAGTTTCACATTTATGATATTGGTGTGGAAGTATGGATAACTATCGAGCCGCCTTTCCGTGGGTATCTAATGAATGAACGAGATTTTCTTTACTATACATTCACAATCACCGTTGAATTAAATTATCAAGGAGCCTTTGCATTCATGACGATATTCGAATTTCTTGTACGAAGAATCAATTTTTTTGTTTTTTTAGGATCATTCAAGTTTTGGGTGTTGACGGAAGAGTGTCAAAGGAGAATTTATCTCAACTAGTGTATTTAGAAGCAGTGATTAAAGAATCTGTTAGGTTATACCCCATCGCACCACTCTTGGGTCGTAAAAGCACAATGGATACCAAATTACGTAAGTCAATTTAAGAAGTTTTTATTGTACGATGGGGTTGGCGTATCCATGTGGATAAAAACCCCGTTCTAAATATATAGATTAAAAAAAAAAAAAAAAAAAAGAAGTTTTTATTGTTAATTCTTTTGTTCACATACTAAAACAAAATGTAAGCTAAGTGCATCTCTCTCTTAACATTTCATAAAGAAAAGGACAGAAGATACATTTTAGTTTAATCCTCTTAAATAAGACAGCGCCGACGTATTTTAGTAGCCACGTTTTTAATTGCGTCTAAATTATCTATGGAGTGTCTTAATTTGACAGTTTTTAATTTATATATTACTAGCTTTTGCCCGCGGCTTCGCTCGCGTTAGAAAGAGACAAAAAGTAGCCTATGTTACTCTCCATCTCTTCAACTATCTCCACTTAAAAAATCACGTCAATTCGTCGCTCCGTTTTGCCGTAAAAGAAAGACAAACATACAGACAGACAGACAGACAGACACACTTTCCCATTTATGATATTAGTATGGATCTTATGTCTTTTTCTTAATGAAATGGAAAGAAAGAGATACACTGAACTTAAAATTAGTTTAGTTTGTGAACATGAGAATCGGCACCATTTTCTTGTTAATTTGAAACACTGAGGTATAGAAAGCATTACAAAAATAGTTGCACAACGAAAAACGTATCTAATTTAAATCTTTTTTCTAAACATCTTCTGACATTCATGACTTTCATTGAGTAATAAACTAACTAAATGTTTATCCTTATACACGTTTCAATTTTTTTTAAATTATTCTACGATTTGTGGTAGTTTTCTTCCAGTGCCCAATAAAACTTACCACCCTGTATATTATTCTTAAAATTACGTTTAGGCAATTTCACGATTCCTGCTGGTAGCAACATAGCTGTCCATGTGTGGAGTGTGAACAGGAACACCAATTATTGGGGTGAAGATGCTGACGAATTTAATCCAGATCGATGGCTTAGTCCTGACACTTACCCGAGCCATCAAGCTGCGTATGCTAGTTTCTCACCAGGTCGAAGAGGATGTATTGGTATGATAAATATTATTTAGCTTTTAACAATACTAGAACACTTTTTTACTCGACTGCCGTAAAGGTTTTGTTTTTCGAGCTTATTTAGGCATGTATATACTAGGTGTATTTTTGGTCCTGCACAAAACAAACAACTTTTATTAGGGAACCAACTCTGAAATCGCGAAAAAAATAACACTTGTTTGTAACAAAAGTTCATTGCCTCCCGATTAAATATATGAAACAGCTGATATTTTTTTCGAGATTTCAGACTTGGTTCCATAGTAAAAGTTGTTTGTTTTTATGGGTAGAATCATCCCCTAGCAGGTTGTGCAAGACCAAAAATACACCTTGTAGGAGGTGTCATTGAATTCGTTTCAGTTGTAGGGGTGTATTAATAAAAAAAGCGTATAATCGTATAATTAAAAAATCCAACTGCGATTTCGGAAGTTAGTGGCAAAAACATGATACAGAAACAAAGCCCCGATATAGAAGTTGGGTTTTTTTTAAACAATAACTACAGTCCTGTCATCCATTCTCTTTTTTCGTTGTAAAGTATTTTTGTTGTTAGTTGATTAGAAAAGAAAACTTGGTTTTTATCAGTAGGTATAAACCTCAACTCTTATTAAATAATATAACAAATGACTTTCACTGGTTACAAAAAAACAGAACCGTAATTGACTCAGATCACGTTAGGGGTCTCTCAGGGTAGCATAATGTGGCCTAAGTTAATATTTGTAATTATGTTTGTTATTTCAGGTAAAACGTATGCACTGACGTATTTGAAAGCAACCTTGGTTCCATTACTACGCAAGTTTAAACTAACAGCGGACCACACAAAGTTGAAATTGGATGGTAAAATTATGCTGAGGCCCATATCTGGACATTTAGTTAAAATTGAAAAGAGGTTTTAGAATAAATAGGTAGTCGATAATTTACCTGTAATTTTTTTTTCTTTTCCTTACAACGTATTTGTCCTATGTAACTCTTGAACAATAAATAATAATAATAATAAATGTCCTGGGACAACTCACACACGGCCATCTGATCCCAAACTTAGCAGATCTTGTGTCATGGTAACTAGACAACTGATAAATATTTTTATATAAGTTATAAATACATACGTACATTTTTATATAAATTATAAGCCACGCATACCTTCCTCACGAACTGATGCAGACTCTGGTGGTACCTATAGCCAAGAACAGGACAGGAGACATGGCAGACAAGACTAATTATAGGCCAATTTCCTTGGCGACCATCATACCAAGGTGCTTCACAGTGTGCTTAACTCACATCTCAACAAATATGTACATTTACACGATGCTCAGTTCGGGTTCCGGCCTGGGTTGTCAGAAACAGCCATATTTAGTTTAAAGCACACTGTCAAGTACTATACGGATAAACATACCTCCGTGTATGCTTGTTTCCTGGACCTGATTAAGGCCTTTGACCTAGTGGCATATACGTCCTATGGCAGAAATTGGCAAGGACTGGGGTTCCATCGGAGTTAGCATCACTTCTGAGATATTGGTATCTTAACCAGGAGAACCGTGTCAAGTGGGCGGGTGAACTTTCGGATGCGAGCGGGTTGGAGTGGGGGGTGAGGCAGGGAGGTTTGAGCGCACCCTTGCTCTTCAACCTGCACATAAACGCTCTGATTGAGGAGCTCAGCGGCATGAATGTCGGGTGCTATGTTGATGGTGTTTGTTGTAACAAGTTCAGTTACGCGGACGACATGGTGCTGCTGGCTCCCTCGATTGGAGCTCTCCGAAGGTTGCTCGCAGTTTGTGAGTCGTTTGTGGCTTCACACGGTCTCATGTTGTATAATGTTAAAAAACGGTCTACATGGTCTTTAAATCGGGTCCCAAGAGTCCACCTGTACAGCCACTTTTTCTGAATGGTGAGTCCTTAAATAGAGTGTACCAGTTTAAGTATCTTGGACATTGGCTGACTGACTATTTGAAAGACGATGTTGATATGGAGAGGGAACGCAGAGCATTGTCAGTTCGGGCAAAAATTTTGACACGCAGATTCTCCCGTTGTACAGACGCAGTCAAAATTACTTTATTTAAGGCGTATTGTACCTCACTGTACATGGGGAGTTTGTGGGTTTACTACACTCAGAGAGCATACAATGCTCTGCGGGTCCAATTTAATAATGCGTTCAGGGCTCTGTCGCGGCTTCCACGTTTCTGTAGCGCTTCTGAAATGTTTGCTGATGCACACACAGATGGCTTCGATGCTTCAGTCGGCTGCGAGGAAGTCGCCACGTCAAATAGGCACGATTCTCCTCTCATATGGAAATTAATACAGAGGACCAAGTCCCTGCTTACTATTGTGTATTAATTAAATAAATCTATTACTATAATATTGTGTTTAGATTTTGATCTCTCCCATTACTGGGGAATTACGTCAAAGTTGCGGGCTTTTGGCCAAACAAACTTGTCGGTTTAATTTAGTCGATTGATAGAAATTTTCTGACAAGTCTACGAGTGTTAAATATGACTGCTTTCTGTAAAAGTATGAATGTGAGTGGATGGATATTTAGTATTTCCAGGGTTTTATGAATTACTACCTTTTGCACGCGACTTTGTCCGCAAATGGAATAATAGTTCCCATTCCCGGGGGATTTCCGGGATGAAATGTATCCTTTCTCGGGTCCCAGACCATACCTGTACCAAATTTCATTCAAATGACCTTGTGTACTTTCCATTGGGTCAATTGTTAAATCTGCGTATTCAGACACAGAACAAACTATCATGCTCATCACACAAAATTAATCCTGGGTGTTGCGGAATAGTTTTCGGAACATAAAGGGCAAACGAAGAACCAAGGGTGGGTTTTAGTCAGTAAAAGTCTGACATTCCCTCCCGCCCCGCCCAGGGATGGAGAAGTTATTTGATGATTTCCCATCCTCAAAAATTAATTTGTCCTGGGTGAGGATTGAATCCACAACCTCCGGCTTAGCATGCAGTCAGGGTCATTAACCTTTCAACGACCAAGCGACAGCCGGCTGTCGGGCTGCTAATGTCTTTTTATTGTGTCTGGAATCAAGTGTGTTTGAAGGTTTAACCACCAAACCAACAGTCTAAATGAATCAGGTACCTATCATAAAATCTTACTAAACAAAAATGATTGTAAATAAATCATCATCTCCCTAGCGGAGTCATCTCGTGTTCTTGGTTATAAGAACACGTGTATGATCTCCATACTATAATTTAATAACCGTACAATTGTCACTAAAAAAAAATATTAATAATCAAACTGGACATTGGCAGAAATCACCGAAGATTCGGTGGATTGCCATAATTATTTAAAAGTTGAAGTTGATCTCCCTAGCCTTTTTCCCAACCGTGTTGGGGTCGGCTGCCAGCCTAACCGGATTCAGCTGGATACCGGTGTTTTACGTGGAGCGACTGCCTATCTGACCTCCACAACCCAGTAACTGGGCAACACGATAACTCTTGGTTAGACTGGTCTGAGTTTCTGACTAACCAGTAATGACTGTCAAAGTTCTACGAATGACAACCGGGACCAACGGCTTTACGTGCTTTCCGAGGCACGGGATGTCAGTGATGTCTAAGATAAACTTTAGAAAGTACATATGAATTGAAAAGTCACATTGGTACTTGCCCGGATTCGAACCCACAACCTGTTACACGAGAGGCGGGCGCCATATCCACTGGGCCATCACGACAATGATTGTAAATAAAGATAAGACTATATTGTTCACAATATTTTTATTCGTCGAAACACATTCAGTAGGTATTTTTACAAAGTGATCGAATCATAACGAAGATAATTATACATATTTATTGTTCTGAGAAGCGTAATTACAATATATTGTCCTTTAATAGAAAATAAAAACAATTGTATAACATCATTATTAGCTATCCGTAACTTTTGAGGTAATAAAAACAAGATAGTTAATATTTTGCGTAAGTGCCTAAAAAAAAAAAATATTTTGAAGAAGAAGAAATACATGTTTTAGTTTTCTGTCGTAACACTTTTTGTAGCATCGAAAAAACAAAATAACAATATACTTAATATATACTGAGCAAATAAATTCCTTAAAAATCAAACATACATATTTATTTATTTGACAAACCATGACAAATTAACATACATAGCTACTTTGAAAAACATTTTCATGATACTTGGTACGGAAAGTTGCATCACATCGCAAATAATCATCAAATAATATTATTATGTATTTGTAAGTTATAAACAGAATTCAAAATAAATATGGGACAATTCACACATAGCCATCTGATCCCAAACTAAACAGAGCTTGTACTATGGGAATAATAAATTTATAAATACATACAATATACATATTATAAGTAAATTACACCCAGACACAGAACAAACAATCATGCTCATCACACAAAGCTTGTTCTGGGTGGGAATCGAACCCACGACCTCCGGCTTAGCAGTCAGTGTCACTAACCACTGAACCAACAGGCCCGTCATGAAACTAAAAAATATTATTACTTTGAGAAAAATAAGAGGATTTTTCGTAGTTAGTAAAGAACAGTCGTAATGCTATATTTAATTCTATTTCACAACATCAGGACTAAGTATGTGGCTCTACATTAGCAAAATAAAAATATAAACTTTTTAATTAAATTCTTTGAGTGGTGTCATAACTCAGAATTTTGAGTTCCTAGAAATATATAACTACATGCTGCCCCGATTTATTAGCAATATTTAGTAATTATGGATGGTAATAAATTTTGTTATTAGACATACCAATCAAAAATACAATACAGGATGATCTTTTTTAATTAATTTTTGTGCTTTACTTTCACTTGCTGATCGAAATAAAATGTAGATTTGATTACAGTAGATAAGCCCGTCTTATGTAAGAGGTTGTGGATTCGAGGCAAGGCAATTAATGTCTCTTTCAATTCATAATTATTTAATTAAATTTCATACACAGAAGGTAAGGCTTCATACAGGGGGACTTAATGCCTTAGGCGTTCTCTACCAGTCAACCCGGAGCTGCCAGAAATAACAAGGTATAATGTACAAGTTGGTGTACTGGCCTAGTGGTTAAGGCGCCCGCCTCTCATGCAAGAGGTTGTGGGTTCGAATCCGGGCAAGTACCAATGTGACTTTTTCAGTTCATATGTACTTTCTAATGTTTATCTTGGACATCACAGACATCGGTGAAGGAAAACATCGTGAGGAAACCTGGACTTGTAGTGAATATAAGTCCGAAATCGCCAATCCGACTAGAGCAAGCGTGGTGGTTAATGCTCGTACCATCTCTGTGTGAGAAGAGGACACCCTTTGCCCTGCAGTGGGACAGTTATAGGCTGGTATTATTATTTTATTATTATTATTAATGTACAAGTTTTTATGGACATCACAGACATTGATAAAGAAAAAACACTGCAAAGAAACCGTGACTGGGAAGTCGAACCCTTAAAGGAATAAAATAGAGATGGAATTTTATACATTCATGCGGCCGAATCCGCTGGTCCTAGAGACATGAAACTTACAGGGTGTTTTTTTAATGAGTAGGTAATCATTAAGAAAGGATTTTTTAGAAATCCCAACCGTATAGGGTCAATTGGGGTTGGACGTACGATTACTGAGCTGGCAAAGCCGCGGGCGAAAACTAGGCAACAAAAAATATACATACAATTATACAATCTGATGTTATTTTTGAGGATTGGTTTGCGAGTTTTGGGACCTTTGTTTGACGCAGTTTAAAATTTGCAAATAAATTGAAAAAAAGAATTAGCAGCCAGTAATTTGTGAACAAAATAGCTAAAACAACAGCTGTCGTTAACAGCCGAACATTAGCAGCTCAGGCCAGACAAACAGACAAAACATCACTATAGCAACATTTATAATGACTATTGTCACAAATAAATATTTCGTAATACTTAATTTTCATTTTGCTAATGTCAAAGCAGATTTCTAAACTATATTACAGTAAAAATTGCACATTATTTGACATCGATATATTGGTATAGACTTTTATTTTTCTAAAAAAGAAGTCAATAAAGGAAGTTTTACAAACATCGATCTATTTTTGTTTCAATAATAATGTCAAAATTATAAATTCGTTACAACATTCGGACTACTTCTTTGATAAAAGACAAAGTTTGACGTTTCGTTTTTATTATTTATTAATGTATCTAAAACTGTTAATCCAAAAAGATTTAAAATCTAATTTAAAATCTCGCTTTTCACGACTACTTTTCACATTTCATTGTTTATACAACAAAGTTTACCAAAGTGCCTAATTCATTTAAACATGGACCAGTGTGTACACGACCAATTACAATGCGAGTCCATGTTTCTTGTACTGAAATTACTACATGTAAAAACTCCTAAAATATTGCTGACACTTAAGAGTAATGGTAACAAAAAATAATCTCAAAAACTACACTGAAAGTAATCAGCAATTTAATATTGCACAAAATAAGCTTCATAAGCGAATGGACGTAATATTACGTTCGACAGTAATAAATATCTATATAACATAACACACGACTAGCATCATAATACTTTTAGCTCCAATAAATAAAAAAATAATTTAATTGAACGTTTATAATGTAAAATTCGAAAACATCCCCTTACACACTTAGTAGTTATCGTACACCTTATTTCACAGGCCAAGAGACGATTATTCTATTTTAAAATTTAAACAGTCGATAGATCTTATTATTATATCTATTAGAAAAAAAACATTTCATAATTAGCTTTTATGCTGTACGTATTAGAAACCAAAATAAAGGAATCATGTAATTGTGATTTTTTTCTATGATCAAAAAATTAAAAATGACGGCATGGATACAGAAATCACGACCATTTTCAATACCTATTTGGATTCAGTTACTAAAGATAAACAATGGTGCCAATTCTTTTGTGCACAAACTAACGTAAATTTAAGTTAAGTGCATCTTTCTCTTTTCGTTTAATTAAGAAAAGGACAGAAGATCAAATATTAGTTAAGTCCTGTCAAATTTCAGACACTCCATAGATAATTTAGACGCAATTTAAAAACATGGCGTCTAAATATACGTCAAGTTTCATCAGGCGCTGTCTAATTTGACAGGATTAAATTAAAATGTATCTTCTGTCCTTTTCTTTAAGAAATGGAAAGAGAAAGATGCACTTAACTTAAATTTACGTTAGTTTGTGCCCAAGAGAATCGGCACCATTGTTACAAGATCCATTTACAATGTTTCTTTAAGCGACCGATAGATAGATTACTGAAAATCGCCTTTATTTCTTCATTCCAGTCGCCTACAAGACACAAGAAACAAGCCCACAAACCTTGACTGTCAAAATAACTCAAAATGCCGAGTTTCAAAACCAGAAAAATCGATCTGATCGGTTGTTTTTAAAATAGAACATCGTGAAGTAATTCTAGATCACAGTCTATGTAAATAATACATTTAATTAGATAAACATTTACCTAAAGTTTTGATTTACAGGAAACACGTTAACGTCAAAAAGACGCAGAGATTAAAATACTAAAAATTACTTTTAGTTTTTTTGTTCTCTAAAGCTTTTTTGGCTGAACAAAATTACGCGATAATTTGAATATTACAAATTATGCCTTGAGAATAACGTATTACAATCTGTTATTGCATAACATACATTACTACCGTGTCACAACTATATTATTATTTTTATTTACTCCTCTAAGTTTCTGTTTAAATACAACATTATTATATAAAATTGCAGTAATTTTGTTCAGTCACAATAAAAAATTAGTCCAAGTAATCTACTTAATACGAAGTCTCTAACAGTAGAAATGTACAACGGTAACGACTATTAGTAAAACGACATTTGACTCGTAAACAAGTCTGGCTACTAAACCGTACCATACCATGACCGTTCCATGAACGTAATAGGCACGGCTAGACACCAACACACACTACGTAATTTTTATATTCTCACCGATAATCCTATTGTGAACGCTCCGTGCATGGCTCGCTGACGGAACGGTCTCGTGGACAAATCGAATTGCCTGTTACGTTCCTTGCACGGCTATTGTACGATACGGTGTAGTTGGCAGATTATTTGAGTCGAAGTAGAGAGTACAACCCCGTACTGTTACGTCATTTTACAGAAAACACGTCTACTTGTTTACTTTCACTTGTTAAATAATTCTTTTAACACATTTCTATGTCAAAGTATCATTTTAGTTCTTTTAGTTTTAGACACTATTAACTGTAACTTACATTTCCGACTATTTTTCAATTCGTAACTTGGATTTCCGACTTCGGGCTGTCAGCTGTCATTTTCATGTATGACAGTAATCAATGAGTTCTATAAAGTGACGTCACAGTGACGACCCCCTTTTGTCTAATCAATCGATTTGGACGGCTTCACTCTGTCCAGCTTCTCAGGTTTTTCTGTACTATTCTGGCTACCCCTGAAATAATATAAATAATTAAATAAAACTCGTAGACAGAAGGCAAGACAAACAGTAGTTCCCTAGTCTCCATCTGTCAGCTACTACCGGCAACCAATCAACAGTGCTTTGAGACCTCAGCATTTACCACCCACACAGACTTATTTACATTGGCTAAACGACTAAATGTATTAAAATGGTGATGCACGAGTTATAAAATCAGTTCCTGCTAAAGGTTCTATTGGAATCTGCACAACCAGTGGAGAATTAACTGTTACAACTTGTGGCACAGCCGCCTCGGCTTGTCCTTGCTGAGCAGTTCATCTAGCAGTACGCTGAGCTGCTCGATCATCACAGGGCTCTTCTTCGGCAGTGGCCTCTAATGTAACATAATCAACACTCACCAGTTGCGACTCAACCGTCACAACATGTGGCACAGCCGCCTCGGCTTGCCCTTGCTGGGCAGTTTATCTAAAAGTACGCAGTGCTGCTCGCTCACTGCCAGGCTCTTAACCTGCAGTATCTTCTAATGTAACATAATCATCACTCACCAGTTGAGAATTAACCGTCACAACATGTGGCACAGCCGCCTCGGCTTGCCCTTGCTGGGCAGTTTATTTAACATTATGGTGAGCTGCTCGATCATCACAGGGCTCTTCATCTGCAGAGGCCTCTAATGTAACATAATTAACACTCACCAGTTGAGACTCAACCGTCACAACATGTGGCACAGTCGCCTCGGCTTTCCCTTGTTAAGCAGTTCGTCCATCAGTACTCTGGGCTGCACAATCAATACCGTGCTCTTTACCGGCAGTAGCTTCTAATGTAACATAATCATCACTCACCAGTTGAGACTCAACCGTTACAACAGCCGTCTCGGCTTTCCTTGCTGGGCAGTTCATCTAACAGTGCTGCTCGCTCACTGCCGTGGTCTTCACTGTCCTTGCTAGCCGTTCTACCATGCTTTACACCTGCAGTAGTTTCTAGTAGAATATGTCGAACACTCACCAGTTGAGACTCAACCGTCACAACATGTGGCACAGCCGCCTCGGCTTGCCCTTGCTGGGCAGTTCTTCCGGCAGTACGTTGTGTTGCTCGCTCACCGCCGTGCTCTTCGCTAGCGGAAGCTTCTCGTCTGCTCGAGAACTTGCCGCTGCGTACATTGATCTGAAACATGCTTTAGTTTTACTTTGATTTTACAACTGTTTCTTTTGGTTTTGTGTTTAACTTAGATTTATTGTCCCTGACCTGTTCTTTACCTGACAAAAGTTTTTTCTGACTGGAATCATGTCTTTGTCTATCGATGGCCTTTGCTACTTTAGATAAAATTTTGACATCTTGTATATATGTTATAGGCAATGTGTACAATGCAGGCATTCTATACAATACCTAGGAAATGTATAGAATGCCGGGGTCGTTCAGGCAATGTATGAAATGATGTTCAATGTTTAAACTATTTTACACTTTACCTAGGAAATGTATAAAATACCTAGGCATTGTATAGAATGCCAGTTGAAGCACAGGCAATCTATGTAATCGATTTTTCTTCTCTACGATTTAGTTAGATAGGTACTGATCTTTTGAGAGCTAATCCTAATTTCGACTTCCATTATCAGACAGCGATAAGACATGTGTTCTATTGGTTTGTATGCCTAAGTACATACGAGTTTTTGCGTAGAGAGCGTTTCTCCAGTTGCCTTCGGATAAAAATTTTCAACGCACCAAAAAATTGCTGCAGAAAGTCGCCCTGTTCATTTCTTACCACTTGATTATAGAAATTTGATTTGAAAAAACAATTATTTTCTTAAAATCTTCACAATCATGTTCAGTTCAGTAATCGACACAAAATCTATGCGCTACGTTATCAAATTAAACATATTATTCAAAAAATACTTAGGTAAAGTTTGGTTTAA